>VXBC01005827.1:65769-76973 GCA_013399945.1 Ploceus nigricollis
TGAAGAAGAAGGTGAAGAAGAAAGTGAAGAAGGATTATGTTTTGGTTTAAAATTTTTATTTTGCTTTACATACATATTATTATATTTTAAAACTTTAGACTTTAATTGTTTTATTGTGTGATGTTATATATATTTTAATTACATTACATACTTCTAATTTTAGTTTTATTATTTAAAAGGTATTTTATGGTTTTAGGTTAAATATATTGGGTTTTTTGGGGGTTAGAATTTGTTAGTACAGAAAGTTTAAAATTTTTAGTATTTAGGGTTCTAACAAGCTGGCTCCCAGCTGCATCCATGGCTGGCAGGCTTGGGAAGAGGATTCCTGTCACCTCTTCTCCAGCCCCAGCAGCTCCTGGGGGTTGCTCCCTGGGGGAGCCACTCAGCCTCTGCCCCCACTGCTCTGCACGGCCACTTTGCAAAATGCAAAGAGAAGAGTCAGGAAATCCAATCTGTTGTAAATAATCCAATCCATCCGGGGTGCTGGGGGAGCCACCACCCCTGAGGTGCCCAGGAAAGGATGGATGTGGCCTCTCAATGTGCTTTGCTGGCTTGGGGGCACCTGCTCAGGGGCACCTGAGGCTCTTGGAGAGCTTCTCCAGCCTCAGGGGCTCTGAGACTGCAGTGAGAGCAGAGCTCAGGCTGGACAATTCCTGCCAGCAGAAAATGTGTCCAGCCCATTTCCCTGCTCAGTGAGTGTCCNCTGGCTTGGGGGCACCTGCCCAGGGGCTGCACCTGAGGCTCTTGGAGAGCTTCTCCAGCCTCAGGGGCTCTGAGACTGCAGTGAGAGCAGAGCTCAGGCTGGACAATTCCTGCCAGCAGAAAATGTGTCCAGCCCATTTCCCTGCTCAGTGAGTGTCCCTCAGCCCCAGGGCTGCTCAGTGTTCACTCCCTGGGTGTGTTTAAAGCAGAGTGGGTGTGCCAGGGTTTAGCTGAGGTGCTCGGGCTGGGTTGGACTCGATGATCTTGAAGGTCTCTTCCAAGCCAGGGATTCTGTGAATTCTGTGGCTCCTGGGTGAGACCCAGGGCAGGAGAGCATTCATTGTTCTCCTGGACCAGACCCCCAGAGCTATCAGTATCTCACACCTGTAATTACAAATCCTGGGGCTGCCACTGAAGCACCATCAGCACATGGAGCCAGAAATCTCCCAGATTTCAGCAGCTTTTTGACCAAAGCTGATGTGACACAACCAAAGCAGGTCAGGCAGGAGGAGCTGCTGGCTCTGGGGTTCACACCAGTGAAACAACAGGCTCCAGACCTCAATGAACCTCAAAAAAGCTCATGTTCTGTCAGTGGGAAATAAATCATTGCTGAAGATGCTAAAATGCTGGATCCCACCATGAGAAACCCCAGGACCAGGTCATCAATCTGCTGTTTCACAGCACCTCCAAGGATCTCACTTGGATTTCCCACAGGAAAGCATCAGCTTTCTTCCATTTTTTTGTGGCCTCAAAGATTTTCTGGACCCTCAGCAAACTCTGCCCAATGTCTGTCATTAATATCTGGATAAATCCTGGCTACATCTCCACAGCAAAGCCCATCCAGGCAGGGAATGCAGGCACAGACCCCCTCCTAACACAGCTCAGCTCCAGGAAATCCCAGCAGCTCTGCAGGAGCTCACTCTGCTGGACATCAGGATCTCTGTGATGACCATTTTAGATGTCATTTTCTGTCTGCCTCTCCTGGCAGAGCTAATTCAGACATGATCCATTACCCTGTAATCTCAATTTTATCTCCTGCACAGAGGTAGGCAGAGCCTGGCAAGGAAAGCCTGGCTGTGAAAC
Organism: Ploceus nigricollis; assembly: GCA_013399945.1. Classification (NCBI taxonomy): domain Eukaryota; kingdom Metazoa; phylum Chordata; class Aves; order Passeriformes; family Ploceidae; genus Ploceus; species Ploceus nigricollis. Next base: position 67,555 of record VXBC01005827.1, read on the forward strand.
CAGGCCCAGCTAGTCCTGACACGGGGGGGATCTTTGGTGTATAAGCATTTTAAATGGTAAGGTGACAAAAATACAGCAGCTGATGTATTGCAGAGCCCAGGTATTACAGCAGCATTTCTCCCAGAGATTAAGGGAGGCTATTTCTTGCAGGATATCACTGCATAAAGCAGGAGCCTGGAGCCAGTTTGAGACTGGGCCATATTTTAGACAAATTTCATTTCAAAGAGGCCATCAGCTCTCTGCCTGGAAAATCATATCTGGGAATCAGCCAGGAGAGAAAATTGCCCCAAAACATTCCCAATATTCTGTCTCCAGTCCCCACTGAATGTATTTGGTCACCTCTGGGCTCACAGGGCTGGAGCAGCTCTGGTGGGCAGGGAGTTCCTCCTGGGGCTGCCACAGTCCCCATGCACCAAGAGTAAACCCAAAAATAGGGAATAAACTGCTTTACTTCACTCCCACCCTTTTATCCTAAAGTATCTCTTAAAAACTAACGTACCTCTGTATGCTATAATTTCCAAATTTCCTCTAATCCTGTGCATAATTACATGGAGCACTGCACTGTGTCCCTTCCATGCAAACATTGCTACAAAGTGCAGGATTTCAGAGCATGATGTGACAAAGAAATAACTGCAGTCATTATTTCTGCTCCGTGTGTGGGTACACAAAGGGACAGCACGTGTCATTAGCTTCCTGTTGGGGACACTGCCCATTTATCCCCCTCCTGATCCTCCCCCAGTGCCTGCTGGCAATGTTATTTCAGTGGCTGAACATGAAAATGTTATTTCAGTGCTTTTGCATGTTTTTTATTTCACATGGCTGGGAGGTTCCTGGGTGTCTCAGGGCTGTGTCCTTCCCCCTGGCTCCCTCAAACCCTGGGGCCTCAGCAGCAGAATCCACATTTCAGATGCCTTTAACAAAGGTGTCTCCAGAACCCTGCTCTGATCTCTCTTCCATGTTCCTTCCACTCAGCAGTGCTCAGAGCTGAGGGGCAGATCCCTGGGATTGCCTGGCTGGGGACAATGAGGCATCCCCTGCTCCAGGGCTGTCTCCAAAAGGGATGTCCAGGGTGCACCAAGGTTGTAGGAACCCCAGATAAAAACCTCTCCCAGCTCCTCCTGCCAGTGTTTGCAATCAGCTGAAATGCAGAGATGTGATGCTCAATGCCCTGCCCAGATTTTAGCACCATCCCTAGATTTTTTTAAGATAAAACAAGCACCAGAACAATGTAACAGGACCTGCTGGCCAGCAGGAACCAACTCCCAAAGCAAACCCTCCATTTCTATGGCAGATCAGCAGCAGAACCTCTGGCTCTCAGCACCACAGCAAGGAAAAAAGTGGAGCTGTGAGGAGTGTCCAACATCCCTCTGACCCCATTTACTGGCTCATTGGCAACCCCTAAACTGGTTCATACTGGAGAGCCTGGGGAAAGACATCCTAAAGAACCAAAATCCTCCTGGTGTAGGTCCTGACCTCCCCACTCTATCTTTTCATGGGCACCCAACTCCCCACAGGAGTTTTCTCAGCTCAGAAGCTCCTCAGCTCACCACTCTCTGCCTTCTCACCTCCCCTCACATCAAACACCTCCCAAAAACCAACAAACACCTTCCAAAAACCAACATCAAACACCTTCCAAAAACCAGCATCAAACCCCTTCCAAAAACCAAGCACACCCCACCTCCCCTGCCATCACACACCTTCCCCAAACCAAAGCTGTCCCTCCCCACGTGGCTCTGCCCCAGCTTGTCCTTAACCATCCCCACAGTGCATGACACAGACTCAAACCCCACTCTGTGAGCACAACAGAGCAGGAGGTGTTACCAGACCTTTAAATGTCATACTGGGGGTCCAGTTTCCTCAGTCACCTCCAGTGAGAGGTGCTGAAGCCCAGCCAGCTCCCAGGGTGGTGTCACAATCGCAGGGGACACTCCCTGTGCCAAAGCTTTCCTGTATCTCCCAGCTGCACCACTTTAGTTTAATAAAAGAGTTTGTTCTTTCTTCCCTTTCATATTTACTGGCTGAGAAGGGTTTAGCCCAGCAGTGTTGATCCACTTTTATCACCCTCCAGAGGCTCCAGCAGGAGCTGCCAGCACCACACTGCTCACACCTCACCTGCAAAGGCTCCTGGATTCCTCAGCTTTGCCTTCTGCATGGCCCAGCCCTCCTTTAGCAAGTCCAGCAGCCTGAATTTGGTTAAAATAACTGTTTATTTGTCAAAGCCCTGACTCCTGTCCAGAATAAACTGACTCCACACTAAACTGATTCCTCCACTGAGGGCTGAATGTGCTGCCTGGGACAAGGGAGCCAAAGGAGTAACAAGAGGTCTCTGTGTGAATGGGAACAGACATAATTTCAGCTTCCAGGGATTATGTCAGTGACCAAAACAGAGTTGTTTGGGTTCAGGATTCCCACCAGGCTGGGATCTGCACTCATGCAGCTGCTCTGTGCCTGAGGACAAGGCTTCTCCAGACAGACCATGTCAGGATCCAGGTGGATCCCACCCACCTGGCCAGACAGCACTCCTGATCAGAGCATCATTGTGATATTTGGGGGCTGTGAAGGGAAAACCTCTGAGCTGTGCACTCAGAGCAGCCCCAGCTCCCAGCCACAGCCAGCTCTTCCCTCCCCTCCTGCTCTTGTTTTTGGGCTCATCCCACCCCTGAAGCCTGGCAGGGCAGGAGCACAGTTCAGAGCTGCCAGCCCTTCAGCTGAGTGTTACAACAGCCTGAGACACATTTTTCCAAAGCTTGCCCTGGGAGGAGAGGGACTCTCCATGGAGGGAAACAGAGTGCTGTGTTCCATGGAGCCACACTCAGTCCATCACTTGGGAATCATCTCCTCACTCCTCATGTTTGCACAAACTCAGCACTGGAACTGAGGCAAAGCCACTTTGTCACCTGCATTTCCACACCAGCCTGGACAAATCTGCACAGCTCCTGCACCTCCCCAGTGGGTTTGTTACCAACACCCTTTTCCAAACCCCTGCACCCTTCCAATCCCTCCCTAGCTCATGTCACAGAGCTGCTGGGGGTTATGACATTGTCCCTACCTCTCCAAGTGGCTTCCTCACTTCATCTTCCTGCATTTTCACAGAAGCATGGAATGGTTTGGGGGGGAAGGGACCTCAAAGCCCACCCAGTGCCACCCCTGCCATGGCAGGGACACCTTCCACTGTCCCAGGCTGCTCCAAGCCCCCTCCAGCCTGGCCTTGGGCACTGCCAGGGATCCAGGGGCAGCCCCAGCTGCTCTGGGCACCCTGTGCCAGGGCCTGCCCACCCTCCCAGGGAACAATCCCTTCCAGTATCCCACCTAACCCTGCTCTGTCTGCAGCCATTCCCCTTCCCCCTGCCACTCCAGGCTGCTGTGTGTCCCTGTCCAGCTCTCCCACCGGCTCCCTCAGCAGCTGGATGCCTCCTGCCCTCCTTGGTGCTGCTCAGTGGGTGCCCCCAGCCCTGAGCAGTGAATGTCCCCAGCTCTGGGCAGTGAATGTCCCCAGCCCTGAGCAGTGAATGTCCCCAGCCCCGGGCAGTGAGTGTCCCCAGCTCTGGTCAGTGAGTGTCCCCAGCCCCGGGCAGTGAATGTCCCCAGCCCCGGGCAGTGAATGTCCCCAGCCCCGGGCAGTGGGTGCCCCAGCCCGGCCGTACCTGATGGGCAGGGAGGGGTCCCCGGCGTCCCACCAGTCCTTGGGGGGGCTGATGTACATGCACCACAGCTCCCAGCTGTAGCCGTGTGCCGAGTTCTCGTAGCGCTGCACCTCGAAGTTGTCCTGCTTGATGTTGTCAATGGAGGGCAGGATCACTCTCTTCCTGTTCTCCTGGATCCGGGACAGCACCGGCTCTGCCCTGGGGGAAGGGGCAAAGCACAGAGAGAGCCTCAGTTCACTGCAGCTCCACTCAGTTCCATCCCAATATCCCATCCATCCCTGCCCTCTGGCAGTGGGAGCCCTTCCCTGTGTCCTGTCCCTCCATCCCCTGTCCCCAGTCCCTCTCCAGCTTTCCTGGGGGCTCCCTTTGGTACTGGAATCCACTCAGAGCCTTCTCCTCTCCAGCTGAGCAACTCCAACTCTCTCAGCTTGTCCTCACAGCCCTTCGTGTTCCTCCTCTGGACCCACTCCAACAGGTCCATGTCCTCCTTGTGAAGGATAAAAACCTGTCCACAGGCTGGGAAGCCTGGCTGGAAACCTTCCCTTCTGTAAAGCAAGGCCAGGAAGCCTGTGCTTGGTTCAAACCACACTTGAACTAGTCCAGACTTCCCCCAGCTCCCAAAACCCTGGGCAGAACAGGGTACATTCTTGAAAGCAGGACTGTTTGAAGGGTCTTTTTTCCCTTGAGATGCAGTTTGATGACTCTATAGCTAAAAAATTCATCTCTGGGACATGCTCAGAGCAGGGGGTGTGCTCAGCCTCACCTCTGCAGCTCCAGAGCCACCGAGTGCCCCGGGGTCAGTGCCCACACCAGGGGGAATTTGGGGGAACTGGCACTCCCAGTGCCCCAGTAACAGCAGCAGGTGGGAAACACAGGGAGAGTCGAGCCCACACTGCAGAAATGTCTCCTCTCTACCCCTAGAAAAGAGCTTCAAGAGCTCAGTCGATGGGAGCTCCTCAGTGAATCAGGTGTGAGGATTTAGTGACCCGAGAGAGGAATGTTCAACTGGGAATACAGATCCCAACATCACAAACAGCTCCTAAAATACCCCCTTCAGCTGCACTGTCATTAAAAAGGATTCAATAGCTGTGCACAATTCTGCTTTAACAGCTGCAAATAGGGTTTTTTTTGTGGCTGTTACTGTGTTCAAATTCAACACAAGTTTAGCTTCTTCCACCTCCACTTTTCTAAACATGGACCATTTGCATTTTACACTTGGTTAAAGGAAAAAAATTCCCTTTCAGGATCCTGTCATGAAGTAGATTCAAACTTAAGCCACTTGAGCTCAAATGTTCTAAACCTCTCCAAAAAAAAATCCTTATGAAACACCTTTTGCTGCTTCTGCACCTCTGCTCCTACTCCCAGCAGCAGAGGAAACAGATCAATTCAGAGCACCTGAGATTGAACCCTTCCCCTCTGGGATCCAGCAACGGGCACAGAAGTGGGAAACACTTTCTCCTTCATTCCCTTGCTGCCTGGGCCTTTTTAAACTTGCAGGAATTACTTAAGGCTAAGGGAATGGGAAATCATCCTGAAAAACATAAACAGGGAGCAGGGAAAGTGCACGCACAAAGGGAAGGAATAGAGAAGGATTCCAAGGAGCAAGGGCAAGGAAAAGTTTTCCTTGTACGTTCCCAGCATGCCATTCAATCCAGAAGGAACCCAGAAACTCTCCTGGAGAAGGATTAACAGCCAGAGGACTTGTGTGTCATTCTGCAGGGACACAAAAGGAGGGATGTTCCCTGGTTAATGCCCCCCAGCATGCCCCTGAGCACCTACCAGCCAGCAGTGAACTCCACGTGGGCATCAAAGAAGCCGGTGACCTGGCCCGTGGCAACCTTCCAGCCCTCGATGCGGGCGCGGATCAGCCCCTCCCTCTTCTGGTTCCTCACCACCTTGACCAGCCCCGGGTAGCGTTTGTTGACGTACTCCTCCAGCGGCGCCTTCAGCTCCTCTGGGGACAAGGACACACAGCCCGTGGGACAGGGACACAGCTCCCACCTGGAACACACCCACCCTGGGGAGGGATTGGAGCATTGGGGCAACACCCCTGCACCCACTGGGAGGGACACGATCACCTGGGCTTCAGCAATGCTGGTCTGCACAACATGGACCGAGCACAACCCACACAGAAGAGGCCCAAGGTGGCCCAGAACGCTGCTGTTGGGCCACTGAGGAGCCCACAGGCTGTTGGATCTGGGGGTCAAGGTGACCCCAAGACCCTGGAGAGTCTCTTTTTTCCCAGCCTGCGCCTTGAAGAAGGAGTTGAGATGCATAGCTTTGCTTCTCAAGGTTGTTTATTCTTTCTTATTGTCCCAGGTTGAAATGCAAGATTTTATTCGATCCCCATNTACAAACATTAAATACTAAAAATTACGTGTGCTCTGTTTACAATAATGTTCCAATATCTATTACCTATGTTGGACAGTGTGTCCTTACTCTAGACCAATAGAAAAGTGTCACCATCACAGTGAAGCATGGAGGACATGAAGAAGAAGAAGAAGAAGGACAAGATGCCCAAATCCCTCCATCTTGTCCCCTGAACCCCAATTCTAAAATCTCCTAAATTCTACTTTTTCACCCTGTGACAAACTCACCATTACTCTACTCAAACCCTTGTGGCCTGTAATTCTTCACTCAGAGGTGGTAAGTTCTCCCATGGGCTAGAATCAAAGGCACAGGTGCTCTTGACTCCATGCCAAGGTTCCCGAGCCCCCTGCCAGGGTCTTGGACAAGCCAGGGCACCCAGAGGGATGTCCTGGTCTCCCACAGCAGGCCACCTCAGAGGCCAAGGGCAGGGAGGGGACACTTACAGTCTGCACTAAAAGAAATAGAACTGAAACACAAAGATAGAAAGATGTCACCCATGGACAGCAAACAGCAGCACTCTGAACTCCTGATGGAGGTTTGAGCTGACAGCACTGCTAGAAATGCTGCAAAACCCACCCAAAGTGCCTCAAACACATCAAAACCATGTCTGAGCTTCACTGCCCTCTTCACTCAGCCTCACCACTACAGCCTTGGCACTTGCTGTTTGCTTTGCCACCAGAAAAGCTGAAATTCCCCTTGCTGTTGTGAGGGGATGAAAGGGGTTCTGGCTTTGTTCAGAAGACCCTCCCACCACATATCTCGTGCTCACTGCAGCTCACTTCCCTGTGCTACTTTCCCAGGCCTGTGTGTGCAGTGCCTGAGACCCTCAGGGACCTGCAGCCCCCAGCCACCACCAGCACAGAAAACCTCCAGGGTACAAGATCTGAGCATAAAAGATGCAGAGGGCTTTGAAGGTGGAAGCAGATGGAAGGTTACAATAAAGGATAAACACCAGTGTGTTTTTCCAGCCCTTTGGAAAAGTGCCAGGTCTCTGCCAGAGGAGCCTCAGTCCTTTCAGTGCCTGTTGCACCAGCTCAAGGCACAAAGGTCTGCTGGAGAGAGGAGCTCTGAAAGCTCAGCAAAGCCACTGGGCACCAACACAAACTCTCAACACCATGAAAGCAGCTCCTGAGAGTGTCTTTCATCCCTATGACACTTCAGGACAGCAGAAAATGAAGATATGATCCATGACCTCAAATTATAGTCTACTACCCTTCACTGCACTCTCTCTCTCTCTCTCTCTCTCCTGGAATAAAAATAAAGAGGGGAAAAAAACGTCACTGTTAATCATCCACATGGTAAAATCCTCGAGACACACGAGCACACGTGGGTCCCACATGAAGGAAACACACAATGGAGAGCAAAGGAGTAAACAGCAAATCTCATCTGCTTTGAAACCTTCAAAGGAAAAGGATTATCTGTTCCCTTCCCTGCCACGCCTCCTTCCAGGCACAGCAAATGTGCTTTCTCCACACTGCCTTTCTGGGATGCTTCCCTCACATCTCCATTTCCCCAAAGTCTCCTTTCTCTTTTATGCTGAAGTGGGAATAAAAAGAATAAAGCAAATGAGCCCCTTCCTCAATTCAAAGCATCTGCATCACACACATCCATAACTCAGCAACTTCCATTTCATGCTGAGCCACTCTGAGCAAAACCAGGATTTTATGGAGACAACAACTCTCCCAAATGGTTTTAAGGAGACAAAGACACGGATTTTTTTGACAGATGAAGCCTCACAAGCACAGCACTTGGTATCTCACATGGCTTTGGCAGCAGGTAAGTCATTAATGCAGCAGACCACTGCACCACAGAGTGATTAAAACAACTTTCACATTGGAGGGGGAATGGCAGCGGAAGGAAAACGTGAGAACTCCCCTGGGGAATTCTGAGCAGCTCAGAGCAGAGCAAAGCTCCAGTGAAACAGAGGAGCTGCAATGTCACAGCTCACAGGCAGCACAGGGTCAGCCCTGAGAGCCGCTGTGCCCACCCCAGTGTGTGACAGCAGCTCCTCAGAATGTCCCCAGGCAGGCACAGCCACTCCCCTGCTGTGTCCGGGGTGCCAGCAGGGGCACGGTGACCTGGGGGGGCACGGGGCCAGAGCAGCCCTGTGCAGTGGCACCGGGGGTGTGGGAGGTGCCCGTGGCTGGCACCCCCCTGACCCTGCTCACTGGCACAGGGCAGGGCCTGTCCTGCCCACAGCCTGGGACACAGCTGTCCCCAAGGGCCTGTCCTGCCCACAGCCTGGGACACAGCTGTCCCCAAGGGGCTGTCATGCCCACAGCATGCAGGGCTGCAGCCACCCCTGAANCACCTGTCTGTTCAAACCAAGACACATCCCCACCCCAAATCCTGCCCAAACCTCTCCACATCCTGTGGTAGCCCCCAGAACTAAAGGTGGGAACTGCCTGCAGCCACACAGAGAAAGGAGCAGACCAGCAGCACCAGAGAAGCTCAAGGATTTACCAGGAGCAGGGAATTCCTTGTGCAGCACTGGCCAGGTGTCCTTGGGAGAGGACCACACCTCCACACCCCCAAGGAAAATATCCTTGTGTTTGCCAGGCTCAGCTGGGTGGGAAAAGCCTGCAGAGGCCAAGGTGTTATCAGAAACCCTGCAGGGGTCAGGGCTGGGAGTGCTGCAGTGCCATGGCAGACCCCAGGCACCCCTGTCCCACACTGTCACCTGCCTGAAACTCCAAAGCCATCAGGGCTGGGATTGCTGCAGGAAATCATTAAAGCAGCTCCTTCAGCAGGCAATAAATAAATGTGAACATTTTTCAGGGAGACTCAGAGCCAGGGGAGTCTCTGAAGCTTTTTACCTGCAGCTGGACAAGAGGAAACTGTGACATGGGGAGTAGGGGCATGGATCAGTTCTCACAGGGAAAGCTGGTCCCACTCAGGGCATGCAGCTCAAGCCTCTGCTCATTTCGTTCAACAAAACCCAAAGAGAATCAAGAATACCCTGAGCTGGAAGGGAGCCACAAGGACAGACACCCCAACAAAGCCACCCTGTGCTGCTCCTGTCACAGAGCCTGGGAGCTGAGCATCAGTGGGACAGCCCAGGCCAGCTCCAGTCAAACACCCCTTCCTCAGGCTGCACTGCTCAGCCCTGGGAAAGGCTGGGATGGGACTCAGCTCCTTGCAGCTCCCCTCTGAGCACAAACACCCGGACAGCTCCCGGGAGATCGAGGCACAGGCGCTGTTCCTGCTGCTGGAATGAGCAAAACAAGGAGGGGATCCCTGGAGCGCCACGAGCGAGGCAAATGACAACCCTGAGCATGACTCCCCTGCTGCAGCCAGCTCCTTTAAGCAGCTTTTTATCCAGAGGGTTTCCTTTATTCCGAGAGGTTTGCTTTTCAAAGAGATGTTATCCCAGATTAAAAACGCTAAAAGACACAACAACAACTA
>VXBC01005827.1:76990-100274 GCA_013399945.1 Ploceus nigricollis
AAAAAAAAAAAAAAGCAGGTGATGATTAAGCAACAGAGTCAGACAAAGTGTGCAGCTGTGAGATAACACAGCATCTCAGGGACACATGGCTGCATCCCCCAGCAGCCCGGGAACCTCGTTATCACTCCCAAACACAACCTGCACACTGCCTTTGGAATTACAGCCCTGCAACAAGCACAAACAAAAGCAACCTCCAAAAGAGTCTTTATGAAGTGTAATGTGCAGCTCAAGGGAGAAGGGGGCTCAAACTACAACTCCCCAAGCTTGCTCCTTCAAGGAGGGATTTTTTTCCCCGTTACAAAACATTGGCATCTTTTATCTATTTACAGCTCAGACATAAAGCATCAGAATGCCAGCGTTCATTAACTTTAATCTCTCACTGCACACTTTTGTGTTGTGCCGTGCTGTTGTACAACAAAGCTGAGAGCAGGGAGTGTCTAATGAGGCTTCAGAAGCTCTTTGTTCCAGTCTAAAAACCTCACACCAGCACCAGGCTTTGCTCCTGGCTGTGTCACAGCTCTACCTGGAGGGCACAGAGCCAGGTGGGCAGGGCAGGTAGCTCTTGCCTCTACTTCTGGGGCTGATCTTAAAACTTGATTTGGAAATCTCTGTTCATATTTGGTGCTTTGTTCTTCAGTTACCCAGATTTGCTGTGGTTCCTCTTCCCCCTGACAAACCCCACACAAACCCCAGCCAGGGATTGTCCTTCAGCATCTTCCCCCAAAGCTGCTTCTGGTGACCCAGGGGACAGCACAGCTCTGGGCTTGGGCTCCCTGGAGTCAACCTTCTCTCAGGTTACACAGCTGAGCTTCCAAAGGCTTCTCCTGGGCTACAGCCACAGAAATTGTCCCTCACTCCCACAGAGCTGCTCCCACAGAGGCTGAAGAAATTCCTTCTTGTTCAATCACAGCCTCCAAAGTCACACCCACACAGCCCCATCCTCTGCTGATCCTCCAGGATTCATCTCTAAATCTGAGAGCTCATCAGGAACTATTTTCCTGTAATTATTTTCCTGTAGAAGCCAAATCTATTTATTATGATGACTTTGTTTGTAATATCCAAAGCATCAGCTCTGCGACGCTGCTATTGCTGCTCAGAATGATTGCCGACCATTAGTGGGAACTCTGTGACAATGTTATTGCCATTAATAATTCTGGCTGTCACTGCAGCTCCTCGAGGATGCTGAGAGGGAGCACATGGTCCCAGAGATAGGTTCTGGTTTGTATCATTTCTTTTACATGAGAAAAGTAGATTATTACACGCTTGGGAGGAGCTCTTCATAAACATCTGCCAAGTTACCTCATTATCTTCCTTCAAATCCCTCCTTAAAAATCTCATTTGTCATGAGGCCTGCAAAGCCTCAGCAGCAGAACACTGGCATTATCAACTCACCCTCCCAGCTGATGGCACCACCTCAGTGCACCCAGTGTTTCTGAGGACAGAACTCCTCAGGGATGTCCAGCCCTCAGCACAGCCCTGGGCCACCGTAAGGTACCCTGGACACTCCTGATTCCAGCCAAAGCACCCTCGGGGTGGGATGCAGCCTTGAGCCCAGGATGTTTGAACTTGTCCATCAGTTGGGGTCATCTCCTTGCCTCTCCCTCCCTGGTGCTGTACAACACTCCAACACAACCCTGGCAGTGTCCCAGGCCAGGCTGGACAGGGCTTGGAGCAGCCTGGGACAGTGGGAGGTGTCCCTGTCCATGGCAGAGGTGGCACTGGATGGGCTTTAAGGTCCCTTCAACCCAAACTTTCTGGGCTTCTGTGAAACCCCAGAGCAGGAAGTGCTTGAAGTCCAAGCTTTGGGCATCCCTCTGCCTGCCCTGCCATCCCCCCAGCCCCAACCCTGCCCGACCCCAGTGGTGCCCTGTGATCCCACAGTGGGTACAGGGATCCCACGCTGATCCTCACTGCCAGCTGCAGCCCTGGCCTTGCAGACACTTTAGGCAGGATTTGTTTTGCTGTCCTGTGCCTTTCCAGTGTCTCCAGAGCAGCTGGCTCAGCATCAGCCTCACACTGAGTGAGGAAGAGGCTGCTCAGAAACACATCCATTGTGCACAGCAACGAGGGGAGAAGCTCAGTGATTATCACCAGTGGCTTCTCTTTGAAAGAGTTCTTCTATTTGCCCCATTAATAGGATAAAATTTGGAGAAGGAGCCTCTCATTGTGGTATTTCAAGCCGTCCAAGTCCTGGGCTCTGTGGGATAGCCCAGCAGCAGCTCACCTGCACTTCCCCTTCACCACTCTGAAATCCCACAGCTTCACCGTGGCACCATCCAAGCTCCTGCCCTGGAGCTGCTGTGATTCCCACCAGCTGAGGAGCTGCCCTCCTGATTCTTTTACTGGTAATTAGAACTCATCAGCTTTCTGTGGTGCTCATTACTGTGGTGGTTGAGTGCCTATTTTTACAGCCTGAGCAGCTCACTGTGCACCAGCCCCTCTCCTCACAGACAGAGCAGCCTCCCAGCTCCCTCTGGAAATGAGCTCTCCACACCCTGCACCCTGCCCTGCTCTTCCCTCCAGTCACAGCATCCACGGCACTCCTGGATTAATTTTTTTTAAATAACATTAAAAGAGGAAAATGCAGCACAACTGAAGAAGGCAGTGAACAAAGTCACTTAACTATTTGCTGTCCTTCACAAGGATTTTAACTGCCCTGATTATGTTGTCCGAGTGGATATTGGGAGAAAAAAAGACCTTGAAAGAATTTGAGTCTGAAAATGCTTCCTGCAGTTCTGTGTTATCAAAAGCCAGAAGGGAAGGAATGGCAGCAGTGACTGAGAGCAGGTTGAACCAAAGGACACTCATGTGTAATGTGGGAAACCAAACATCCCCTCCAGGCTGTGGCAGGGCCGGACCTGGACAGGTGAGCTGGGATTATTTCCTCCTCTTCCTCTTTCTTTCCTGTTCCAAAACCAGAACTCAGGGAATGAGGGTCTCTGCAGAGCACCAGCCATCTATAAAGCCTGGGATGGTATTTTACAACAGGGAAACTGAGGCACACACAGAGGAAACATCTCAGTTAACACCCCTGGGAGGTGCCCAAGCAGAAATCCCTCTGGGCTCCAGGCTCTTGTGCTGGCAAATATTTAGAGGTGCATATCTGCAACAACCAAAGCTATTATCAGAAACAAGGATACCCTGAAACCAGAGCTCCTGGATGGTACTGAAAGGAAAGGTCAGATGGCTCTCTGGTTTCCTTCACCTTCCAGCTCTCAGCTACATTTTCAAACAACAACTCTCAGATTTAACTGTGGTTTGATCCTGTCCCTCACCAGAGAAACTGCAGAGAGCTTTGTGCCAGCAGCACCCCCCCCCTTACCTCACGTGCCCTTCCCCAAGAACCCTGCAGGAGATTCCCAGAAACCCAGCCCCTCCTGGTGGAGCTGGAGCTGGCAGTGCTGCTCACCCTCGTCGCTGTTGTCATCCACCAGGATGATCTCCTTGAGCAGGGGCGCAGGGGTGTGGTTGACGGCGCTGTGCACCGAGCGCAGGATCACCGACAGCGCCTCGTTCACAAAGATGAAGATGATGGAGATCTGGGGCAGGTCCTTCCCGTATTTCAGCTCTTTGCACCTGCAACACGAAGGGCAGAGGGGTCAGCAGAGCTCGCAGGGCGGCACTTCCAGCCAGGCACGTGGGAAACTCCAGGGCTGCCACCTCCCAGCTGTGCACAGCCGGGGATCCCCACTGCCTGCAAATCCAGCCTTGAATCACTGCTCTGGGAAGAGAAAACAGCAAAGCAGAGCATCCCCGGGCTCAGAGAGCACATCCAGAGCTCACCCCACCTCTGTGTGGGGGCAGATAAGCAAGAGTGGCCTCCAGAACACAGCAAATGCCTCCAGCAGTTCAAGGGAAACTCCCCAGTCCCACTCTGCCCCAAGATTTACAGGTGCTCAGAAATGAGCCTTGTTCTCAAACAGCACTTGGGAATTTTCTTCCCATTTGCTTTGGAAAGAAAGGAACATAAAATGAGCCTTGGTTAAATAGTCTCAATAGATGTTTTTGCTCTCTCAGCAGATACTCCTGAGCACTCTCCTGTCTCTGAAGCAGTGTTGTGACCTGGTGTCTTTGCACTCCACAGCCAGGGTGGTCAAACCCACACCCTTGTGATCACCTCCCTGGTTTCAGGAATCATTCCTTAACTCAGGCAGGGTTTGGGGCTGGGTCTCTGCTCACACAGACTTCAGAGCAGGACAAAAGCAGGAGCTCCCAGGTTTCCACCAGCACCAACCCTGGCAAGCAGCAGTTCCATGTTCCATGGACACACCAGAGCTGGAGAGAGGGACATCCATGGAGCAGGGCTGGGGCAGCTCTGAGGGAAGGGGTGTTCCAGGTGACCCCCAGCCCTCCAGGAAGCACAGGGACACAGATGTTGTTTCCCTGCCATGTTTCATCTCAACTAGACACCTCCTCTTAACAGAGCAACTGTGGAAAGCAAGCAGGAGATCTTAAACCACTTCCAACAATTTAATTCAACTCTCCAGCTCCCCTACAATAAATCCAGGTGGGGCAAGGAGAGAAGGAGCCTCCCTGCCCCCTCCCCACGTCCAGCACAGATTAGACACAGAACACGAGCAGAGTTCCCAGAATTACAGTGAGTGTGCACGGAGCAAACCCTGCCCAGATAAGCAGAGGAAGACCAAAGGCAGAGTGACATCCCAGCAGCTCCTCCACTCCCCAGCAATGCCTCTGCATTCAATTGTCCTGGGTGTTTCTCAGGCAACAGCAGGCGTTCTTCAGACTCCAGAATGAGACTTGGAAGACAAAGATTTCCACAGAAACACTGTTTTCTTTATGAATTTCCTTTAGTTAAACAAGTTTGCTGGGTGAAAACACAGTTGTGTTTCTTGATTTAATTATTGCCTACCCTACAGCAAGCCAAGAGCTCGACAGAAGGGAACCAAACACTGAAAAGGATATTCCAAAGGGAAAATCTTTCTTTAAAATGAATGAAAGAATGGTCATGAGGGGGCAAAGTGACAAGTGACCCTGAAATCCTGCCAAGAAAGTCAAACTAAACTGACTCAGACATTAAAAACAGCTTTTGGTAGATGTTGATACCTGCTTTGGTGAAGTCAAGGTTGTCACAGGAGCAGGAGTGTTTCCTTTTAATCATTGCTCACCTCTGGGCAGCCTTCCCCCAAGGAATGCTGCAGGGGATAAAGAGCTCAGCCTGTGATCAAAGAGCCTTGGAGGCAAATCCAAGCCCAGCTTTTTGAGGTTCATCTCCTGCTCATTGGCATTCTCCCTGCACCACTCCTACCAGGGTTCTCCCTCCCCAGCACCGAGGACAGGCAGACAAAGATCCAGGGAGAGAAGATGAGCCTGGGAGGGAGGAGTGGGAAAGGCCAGCCCACGTTGCTGGGGCACAAAGCTCCAGTTCTCCAGAGGCAGGAGAGGCTTTGCACCAACACCCTGCTCTGGTGGCTTTGGCTTCCACCACAGAGCTGGGAGGGCAGCAATTTTAAACCCAATTAACATCAGGTTTGTTGTGTGCCTCCCACGGGGTCCCTTCAGTGCTGGTGCCAAAAGCTGTGGGGTGAGAGATGCTCTGCCACAGGCAGCAGCTCCACGAGGCTTCTTCCAGGGGACAGACCAGCAAATATCCCTGCAAGTGTGCAGGAAAACACCTGGGGCTGCTGGGCTGTCCTGGGACAGAGAGGGAAAAGGGCAGAGCAGTGCTTGAGCTCAAACATCACTGGAAAGGCCAGGGAGAAGCTGCAGGAAACAATGGGAATGGTGAGGGCACGGGGTGGGAAGTGCTGGGCTTTGGGTTGTTGGGTGGTTTGGGCTTTTCCTTTGGAACATTTTTCATAGAAAAAGGGCTGATCTGGATGCTTTACCCTTCAGCCCTGGTGCAGGCAGAGGCACAGGTGTGACCCTGCAGGGAGGACTCACTGCGGGTCAGCAGTCCTGGGACAGGTGGGGCTGCCCATCCACGCAGCCCCCACACCTCCCTCCTCACCTGCACCCTCCTGCACCCCCAGGAACAACACCTTGCCCCTCCAGAGGCTGCCTTTCCTGCAAGGGTGGGGAGGCACAAGATGGGAAATCCCTGCTGCCTTCAGAACTCCCATGACAACCCTGAGGAACAGCACAGAGAATCCAGCTCCAACCCCAGGTCCCAGCAGGAGCTCCAGGGGCTCAGGGAGAGTCCCAAGCAATGCACCAAACCTGAACTGAGACTCCTGACACCCTCTGCCCACAGTTATCCCCCTCAGCCCTTGCCTGTGTGCCAGCCAAGGCCCCTGGAATTCAGGTCCCAGGCCAAAATACTTCAGAACTCAGCGAGACCTTAGAGCCCCTTCCAGTGCCTAAAGAGGACCTACAAGAAGGCTGGAAAGGGAATTTTTGCAAGGACAAGCAGTGATAGCATAAGGGGGAATGGTTTTAAGCTCAAAGAGAGTCATATTGGGAAGGAATCCTTCCCTGGGAGGGTGGGCAGGCCCTGGCACGGGGTGCCCAGAGCAGCTGGGGCTGCCCCTGGATCCCTGGCAGTGCCCAAGGCCAGGCTGGATGGGGCTTGGAGCAGCCTGGGACAGTGGAAGGTGTCCCTGCCCTGGGACAAGATGAGCTTTAAGGTCCCTACAACCCAAAGCACTTGGGATTCTGTGAATGTCAGGTTTTATTTCTAACACCCAGCTTGTGCTGTATGTGGCCAGCCCAAAGCAAGTCTTGTTCCAGGAAGCTGAATGCTCAGGGGAACACTTGAAAACTTCTACATTTAAATGAAATACAAGGGTCAGACCAGCACAACACATCCCAGTGTCAGTGATTAGCTACCCAGCTAAAGCCCAGCCCATCATTTGATGTTTAATTTAGCCAACATTCTTCATTCCATCACTCCCAAAGGCTGTCTCAGACAGTTCTCCCTGCCCATGGAGCAGGTGCTCTCCAGCCACGTGCACATCTGCAGGTGGCCCCAGGGCAGAGGCCCTGCCACATCTGCAGGACAGAGGTGTGGAGGCCAGTGGGCCAACAGGGAAAGAGTCCAGGGAAAACCCCTCAAGGGATAACCACCCTTGTTAGGGTGAGGAAAAAGGCTTGAGGAAAAACCCCTCACTCCACCCCTGTGCCCTCATCTCACTGGCCCTGGTGTTCTGCCCTGCCCCTCAAGATCCCCATATAAACCCCTGCTTGCCTATAAACCCCTGCTGAGTGGCTCTGGGTCCCTGGCCCCTTCTGGGAAGAAGCTCAGTACAGCTCTCCTTGCAACCCCACATGCAGACCCCGTCTCTCCTTCTGCATCCCAGAGGAGCTGCAGTCACCCCGTGTGAGCACAGATGTGCCTGTGCCCCCGAGGAGTCTTCTTCAGGATGGTTCTTCAGGAAGGTCACAGCACTCTGAACAATGCCCACCATGACACAGAGCCCCTGGGCCAGCTCACAACAAGTGCTGACAGGAGAAAACTGAGGGAGGCTGCAGGTGATCCCTCTCCATCCCTGCACACCCCCCTGCAGCACAGAGCACCTGCCAACACCTGGGAATGAATCAGTGCAGGTCACACAATTACATTTTGTCCCACTAAATCCTGCTCTCTCCAATTAAACCCAGGCTGGCACCTGCTTGTAGGATTTATATTGAAATATCGTGAATCAGTAGCAGAAAGAAAGAGCCACCTCACAGTTTTGTCTCTCCTTTAGATCAATGAGATATCAAAGAGGCATTTTATGTCCCATTAAATCATGCTTGAATATGTTTCATTAAATCATGCTCACAAAACTCTCCAAGTCTGAGGAGGCTGGGGAAGAACTCCCCATGTTCAGCACTGGATTTAACTTAAGGACCTTGCTGAGGTCTCATTGAGAAATGTTCTTGGCCTTCAACAGGGGGGGAAAAGGGGTTTTCTCTGTATTGGTCCAAGGCTCAGGCATGAAGGGAGAGGTGTAGGTGGAGATCAGGAAAGGTTCCTCCCCCAGAGGGTGCTGGGCACTGCCCAGGCTGCCCAGGGAATGGGCACAGCCCCGAGGCTGCCAGAGCTCCAGGGATGCCCAAGCTGGGATTGTTGGGGTGTCTGTGCAGGGCCAGGGCTGGGCTGGATGATCCCTGGGGGTCCCCTCCAGCTCAGGACATTCCAGGACATCTTTTCTCACTTCAGAACAGACTGAGGAGCTGATGACTGACAGCAGCCCCTGCATAAAACAACTCCCAACATCCTCCCCAGCCCCTCCTGCAGGGACACAGGATCTGGATGGGTGCAGAGGTGACACAACTCCTGCACTGTGACCACCACCACCTTTATTGGGTCCCAGATCTTTATTCTGCATAAAGCCCAAGTCTGCAAACATGAGAACCTGCAAGGAAACCCACAAAACAAATGCATTTACAGAGAACATCTTTTCACCTGGTTTATGTAAGAAACCATCTCAAAACAAAGGAAGGCTGAGAAGGGGGGCTGGGGAAAGAGGAAGCAGGGCTGAGTTTCTGCTGAACAGCTTGGCACACATCAGGCTGGATTAATCAAGCCAGCCAAATTCAAAAGACAAAAAGCATAAACCCCCAGCTCTGCTCCAACGCGTGTTTGCCTGCTGCAGAGCCTGCTTTGAACCCTCTGATCGTTTGTTTTCTGCTCAGCACACAGCTGTAAATCCACTCTTCAGAGCAGCCAGTGAGATTAGGATGTTTATTGTCTGTCTCAGTAACAGAAAAGGGATATCCCAGCATTTACTGCCTCATGATCCCTCAGCAGAAAAATCACCTGGAAATACAGCAAACGCTCCTGGAGCACAGAGAGGCCACAAAGTGGCAGCTAACATTTACAAACCACCTCTTCCTGCCCGGTGATTTAACAAGATCCACTCTATCACTCAATTAACACCTCTCGCCTGGGGCACAAAGCCATTTCCATCAACCACCTGGAACTGCCCTGTCTGGCATCAGCCAAAGCCAATGGTTTCTACACCTTCCCTTCCCAATATAACCCATTGATCAACACCAATAAATGCAGATAATGGACAGCCTGGAGTGTGGACTGTTCCAAGACAACAGAGGCACTCCTTGGCTTCAAGGACTCTTGACTCCTTGGCCTTCAGATCAGTCCCCACACAGGGATGGGGACTCCCCCACTGCCCTGGGCAGCCCCTTCCAATGCCTGACCACCCCTTCACTGAGAAATTTCCTCCCATATCCAATCTAAACCTCCCCTGGCCCAGCCTGAGGCCATTCCCTCTCCTCCTGGCCCTGTTCCCTGGGAGCAGAGACAATTGTCCATCCCTCAAACCCAGGACACAAAGGACACCCTGTGCAGTGCCCATGTTCCACACAGGCTGGAACAGGAGCCACTCAGGATGGGCAGGCCCTGCTCTGCTTTGGAAAATACACCCAGGAGAAAAGGCCAACTAAATAACAGCAGGAGAGCAGCAGCCTGCTCTGTGCAGCCCCTGGAACACACACTCCCTTGGCCTGACTGGTGCTGGCACAGGTGGGGATGGCAGCAGCCTGGGAGATCACTTTGGAGCACACAGGACTGTGCTGTGCCCTTGGGAGCACACATGGCTGCTGCAGGAGTGGGACCTGCTCTGTGCTGCTCACAGGGAGGGTCTGAGGAGCAGAGGCTGTGCTCAGACTGGCTGATGACCTGAGTTCCATCTCATAACTACAGCACCATCGGCTCTGATGCTGCACTACCCCTCATCTTCCCAGGGATGCCCCCCAGGGCTGTTCAGGACACAAATGTCCCCCAGAGCACGAAGGGGACATCTCTACCTGTCCTTCTGAAATGCCATCAGCAGCAACCACCATGGAGAGGGCTGAACACCCTGGGTCTGCAGAACACCCATGGCTTTAGGGCTCTGTGCTGCTCCCTCACCCTCTGGAGTTATTCCTACAGCTGCTAATGGGGTCCTGCTGCACCCCTCTCCAGCTCTGTGGGATCAGCCATCACAGACAGCACACAGCAAGAGTCAGACACAGAAACCTGTGCCAAAATGGACCCAGGGCACAGGATCACTGACTGGGGCTTGGTTGGAAGGGACCTCAAAGATCATCTCAGCCCATGCAGATCCTGTGTGCCTGTGGAAGAATACAGGGCAGACAAAGAATGTGGTGGCTCTGATTATGGACAGCATTGCCTCTTTATAAAAGTAGATCCTGATGATGGGTTCTCCAAGATTTCTTCCTCTCCTCCATATCAGAGTGCCAGATCTCCCTCCCTCCTGCCCCCCCACCTTTATTTTTAATTCTGAGCACCCAGGAGCTCCTCAGTCTGGATCCTGACTTATTAATGATTTCTCTTTTGGCCATCACACTAAATAAATCCAGCTAACGTGCTTATCAGGAGCTTATCCCTTCCTGACATTTCAGTTTTGTAGCAGGCTCAAGGGTGTGAATATTTAAGCAGGCAAATATTCTTTTGATCAGCAGAATAAATGAATTGTTACTTCCTGTCCTTAAAACCATTGTGAACATTATAGAAGTGCTCAGCTGTGTTGGCACATCTTCCACAGGGCTGTGGAGCTGTTCCTATAAAACATGGCCCAGGAGCAGAGAGAGAGTTCCACTCACACATATTTAAATGCCTTTTCTACAATGAGTATGGAACTGCCACGTTAGAGCCAAGGGTGTGTGAGACACAGCTCGGTCAGAATTAGTGCACAAGAAGTGGAATTCTCCCCAGATTCCTATCCCAGAGATTGCTGCTTCAGGAAAACATCAGCTTGCAGCTGAGAGAGTCACACTGCATCTCTCAGTGCTGAGGTTCCCAAAACTGAGAGCACTCCTCAGAGGGGAAGTACCAGCAATTTTACCCCATCACAGAGACAGAGATCAGGACTCCTCCCATGTGTGGTGCAGGAGCCCACAGTGTGTCCCTGTCACCTGGCACTTTTCAGGACAGCACAAGGAATGACATCCACTGTACCCAGTTCCTGCACAGAGCCCCTGGCTCCTCATCAGTCCCAGCAGGACAAGGCAGGGCTGGCCACAGCCTCTGCCCTGCATGACCAAGCTCCAAGGTCTCCTCATGGCCACATCTGGCCACATCTGGCCATCCACAAGCTGGGGGCTCCCCATTTGACAGGTCCTCAGGAGAAGGAGGCTGCTGTCCCCTTAACCAAGGCAGGAGGGATTTAAACACAAGATGCTGAAGTTATGATGCTCAGGGATGAAGTGGTCTGCTCAAGGGGACACAGGGTCAGCAGGGCTCAGGAGTGAAGCCTGCAGGTCCTGCTGCCTGGCTGGTGGCCTTGCTCTCCTCCAGGCAAGGTAGACTGGGCAGGGAGGAAATTTAGGAGCATTATTTTCTCTGTTTGTTTAAAAACAGTGCCCTGCAAACAGAGCTGAACTCTGAATGATGTCCAAACAGGCACGGACTGAAGGAGCAGGCTTTGAAAAGGCTGTCTGCAGCATTTGGCATGATCACAGCAGAGGCAGCAGCACCCTGAGCTCCCTGCCATGAGGAGCCCAAGCTGTGAGACAAGGTCAGCTCTGAGTCCATCAGCACGTGCTGAGCAGCCCCTGTGTTTCCAGCAGGGCAGGACAGGCAGGAGCCCTGACCCTGCTCCACAGGGACAGCACCAGATCCTGGCCACTGCCAGGGGCTGAGTGCTCACAGGTGAAAGGCAGTAATGTCAAACTGTGCATTAACAGTGAAGTGTAAATGAATAGGTGTGGTACCCACATTCTTCTCTCTCTCAGGAAATTTTCATAGAGGAGCAGAGAGAGAAGAAAGAGAAAACAATTTCTATTTCTGTCCCTTGTTTCTCCCATGTGGAATGCATTTGGAGATTGCTGACCTGGAGTCATTGGTTGATTGGATTCTGGTGAGGATTGTTTGGCCCTGATGGTCAATCAAATCCACCTGTGTCTGGACTCTCAGGGGAGAGAGTCATGAGTGAAGTTAGAGTTAGATATGGTAGTTAGAAATGTAGGATGTAGTTTTAGTATCTCTCTTTAAATAGTATATTAATGTATTATAATATAGATATAATAAAGAAATCATTCAGCCTTCTGAACTGGAGTCAACATCATTTCTTCATCATGGGTTCAACTGCATTTTCTCTGCAATAAATAAGAAATTGTAAATTAACAGTGCATGTTCTGAGAGCCTCTGTTCCAGGCAGCTGCTGCTCTGGAGCTGCTCGTGTAGGCACAGTCCTGGACAAGGTAATTCACACCCATCTCATCTAAGGCAGAAGCCAGAGCTCCCTTCAAGGTCGATGAGGTGACACTGCCACTGCCAAAGGACAGTTTATTCCAGCCCTCCATCCCAGGTATATTTCTGTCAGGTAAAACACACTGAAGCTGTTTTTTTGGAAAGGTGAAAATACCTTCTTCCTCCCCTGATCAGAGGCAGCCCCAGGCTGAAGGTTCAGACAAACATCAGTGAGGGAAGGGAGCCCTTCATGTCCCAGCCAGGGACTGCAGGGTGACAGTCCCACCAGCAAACATCACAGCTGTGCTCAGGCACACTGGGATGATACTGGCACTGCTGGAAACCTTCCCTCTCAAATTGAAAATGAAATCCTTGGTGCAGAGCCTGAGGTAGGAGTGTTTTACTTGAATAGATCTCACGGGAACCCAGGAGTTTGACATCCCCAGGACAGACTTGGGGCAATGAAGAAGAAAAGTGGCCACCACTTGTGCTGCCTGGAACAGGGTGGAATGATGCCACTGCTGGAAGAGCTGGCATAAAAATGATGAACTTAAAAGGCACAATGGACTTTTAGAGACAGCTCTTCTTCTTTGTGATCACAGAGCCACGCTGCTGACGGCTTTATGAACTGGAAGATGAAGAGGTTTTTAAACCATTTCCATTACATACAGACATCACTGGATAAGTTTGTTTAACCTCTGCCAGAATTGGATCAGCCTCAGCAGAGGGGTGTCACTGAGCCCTGTCTGCCAAATTCCTGCATGGGGAATGTCACACAGGGAGAGTTCTGCCATCCCAGCAAATGTCACACAGGGAGAGCTCTGCCATCCCCAAATCCTGGAGCTGGTACCAGAGACAGCTCTGCCATCCCCAAATCCTGGAGCTGGTACCAGAAACAGCTCTGCCATCCCCAAATCCTGGAGCTGGCACCACCACAGCCCAGCCCAGCCCAGGCTGCTCACCAGGGCAGGCACACTGATATACTGGTGAGACACTTGTACTGCTGTGGGTGGAAAAGAATAAAAATTAGTCCCAAGCACTTTCAAAAGGGTCAAAACCAGCAGATGGGGCTGATTTAGATCTGCTTTTCCCCTCATATTCCAGTGTCAGGTACCAGTTAACTGAATGCAATGAACTGCCCATTAATACTGGTGCCCCTTCATGTAGGGGACATTCAGGATGGAGAATTGACAAACCAAAGACCACACACAAGCCTTCATTCCAAAGTGCCAGAAGTTTCCCTTTATTCCACAGAGGGAGCTCCACACCAGCCCTGCTATTCTGTGGAGAGATTTGCTCCAATGTGGCTTTTCTGCTGTCACAGATGACACCATCCACCTCTGCCAAACAAAATACACAACAGACAGAACTGGGGGACAAAGGTGACCAGCTCAGAGCCCAGGCACCCAAAGGCACCCAGTTTAACCCAGTGCAACACCATGAAATACCTCACAGCAGGTAGGGGAGGATCCAACCCAACACAGCCAGTCAAACAAAAGCAGAATTACCACAAGGTTAAGAAAAAAACACCACAAATAAAAACACTCCAACTTTTCCCTGTCCCCTCATAAAACCCCAAACCCAAACACAATCAATTTTCAGGGACAGGCTGGAGATGCCCCACAAATGGGGTTTCACATCCTTTTTGTTGTGCCTGCCTTCTCCTGCTGAGATCCAAAGGACAGCAGCCACAGCTCCCTCCCACAGACGCTTCAGGAACCTTTCAGTGCTACTCCAGCCCAGGGAGCAGAATGTGGGGCTGGAGATTTGTTTGCTGCCACACCAGAGATGCTGACAGGAGCATCTGACACAGTGACACAGCTCCTGTGTCACCCTGCCAGCAGCCCAGCCCTCGAAGGAGCCCGGCGTGGCAGTGAGCAGACCCTGCCTGCCTGGCTGTGTCTGGAGGAGCACTGACCATGGATGTGGCACCTGGGGACATGGTGGTGGCCTTGGCCGTGCTGGGCTGGACTCGATGGTCCTGGATGGCTTCTCCAACCTAAATAATTCCATAACACACTTGACAAAACACAGCAAACTCGTATCAAAATGTGCAGAGATACACAATGAACTTTAAAGGCTTAAATGTGATTTCTGATGAGCTAACTCCACACCTTCCCAAGTCATCCTCCTCACCTACACACACCAGAGCTTTGCATGCACACCTGAAAAGTGGGGAATTCTGGACTCTTCTTGTCTCTCATCCTCACCTTACGAAGGCCATTGGACTTTTAGCTGCTTTTCACCAGCCCTAACACCAAAGCTCTCCCCACCTGCACAGCCAAACACATCCAGACACACCCAAGGCTTGGCTTTGCTGCCTGCACCTTCTCAGGTCCCCTCCGGCCCACAGAAAACCCACAGGAACTCAGCAGCTGAAGGCCTGGGAGGTAAATCCTGATGCATCCATGGGGCCCTGATGGGATTGAATGATTTCCCCGTGGCTGGGCTGCAGAGCACCGTGGCTGAAGGACAGAGTGTTGTAAATGCCACTGCAAGGTTCTGCTGTGCCAGCACAGGCAGGTTCAAGCTCCCTGGATGCCCTAATCCACAGGCACTCCTTCCCAGCTCTTCCCTGCACATCTGTGCTGCTTCCTGCCTGAAAACCTCAATGGCAGAGGAAAAACCTGCTGGGTTTGTCCTTCTGGTGACAAACAACTCCACAAATGAAACCCACTGGTACCAAACAAGCTTCATTTGTGCTGTCCTCTGACATAAAGCTTCACCAGGAAATGAATTGATCTCCATTTGGCCTTTGTAAAGATTATGAGCAGGCTTAAAAGAAAGCAAATGCTCAGCCTGCTATTCATCCTGCCACTTCCTCATCACGCTCCATTCATTAATTGCTTATTCCACTTTGGATTTTGCTGATTCAGTGCACATGTCTGCTTGCAAAAGGGACTGCCAACATTAAATCTATTGTGTCTATCCTATGATGTACATTTTTTGTGACCCAAGCATCTTAATGCACCTAATGCTGTCTGGTACAGTTCACTGTTTACAGATCCAGGTTCTCAAACTATTTCTGACCACAAAGCCCTGAAACTTCCTCACATTTCCCCAGGAAACTCGATTTTAAAGCACCTACTTTATTCCCAGTAATTCTTCTTCAGAAATGTTCAGCTCTATTTTAGAATTAGGGTCTCAAAAATAGGCATTACAATTTAGGGACATACAGACATTTCTAAAGGCACATTACTTGGCAAGTCCTAAGAAGAAATCATCTGCAAAGTTGTAAAAACAGAATGTAGAGAATGGGATTTACTCTGGTGAGAGGCTCTTGTAATAAAGTTATTAGGCTCAGACAGATCTAAGGGAGATAAAAGCCAGAGCAATTCTGAGTGTCACATCCACTTACCCAGTTCTGCCCATGCCCAGCTCTTTCACACACACACACAATAAGTCATTGACACCTCCTTGCTCTTGGATTTTCCTGCTGGAAAACTGCACAAATGGCTGCAAGACCAAGGCTGTCAAAGCAGCAGAGCTTGACTCCCCCTCTGCCTGATCTGGCTGGGCATGTGCTGGTTTGGAACAGAAAGGCTCTGGGCAGTCCAGGGGAGCAGGCTGGTGGCACAAACAAACACACAAGCCCTGATTTCCTTGGAAGCCAACTGGAGAGAAGTGTATCCAAAGCTTAAATTGCTTCATTTATTCTCATAAGCACAGTTTAGGCAGAAGTATTTATGATAACACAGGTATTTTTCAGCAGAGGAGTTCAGAGGAGCACAAAAGCAAGTTGTTAAATTACACTAATCCCATCCTCTGCCAAAGTGCTCATTTAATACTTCTGTTTACATTAGGAACTGTTTTATAGCACACTCCTGCCACAGAAGTCTTCCCTGAAGCACCATGTTCCCAACTTACAAGAACAGGTAACAACTTTGCAGTCAGGAAGGGAAAATTGACAATTAGTGGAATGTATGGCATAAAGAACCCCGAGGTGCTGTGCCATAAATCCATGGTCACAGTGTTTGCAGGTGACTCTGAGCAGCACATGGAAATGAGAGACTCTCTAACAGACACTAAACAACTCCAGTTGCTTTCCCCAAACTTTCTTCCCACTTTCTTCCCAACTGAGTTTAAAGATGGTTTTGGGACTTCAAGAACCAAAGATTTCTGACACACTCCTGACTCCACACAAGCTGCCAAAGTGTGCTCCAGTGACCTCTGCTTCAAAAGGAAAATAAAGAAAAAGTTGCTCTGTGTCCCCATCTAAACCCATGCAGCACAAATCCCTACACTTTTCCACAGGGAGTCTGACAGCTCCAGTGCTAGGGGGAGCCAGCCCCAGCTGCCTGTGTGTCCAAGGAACCCAGGCTGCTCCTGGTCACAGGAATGGGCTTCAATAATAACCAACAAATGTAAAGCACAGCTGGAAAAGTGTGCTTTTAGAGCCTTTACTTGCCCAGTTTTCAAGAAAAAGCATTGCTGGAAGTCAGGAGCAGCATGTCCAAACACACTGAGGAATAAGGATCAATACTGGTATTTATTCAACAGCCTGTTGGTTTGTATTAGTGCTGGGAAAGCAATGGAGCAGCAAAGAGGCTTTTTCCTCTCTGCAAATCATCCCAAAGGCAGCAGAGGTCTCAGCCTGGAGAGAAGGAGGCTCNTCCATGACTTTTTGCAGCCTGGCAGATTAAAACTGCCTGGAGCCACACAGAGATGGGACAGATTGGGCAGGACAGAACAACACATGGACAGAAAATATCCAACAACCCATCCCTGAGCTGCAAATCTGCTCTGGCTTTGGTGAGCCCTGTTCTGAGGCACAGCTCCTGCATGCCAGAGCTGTGACACTGACACTCACTGCTTGATTTCTCTACTTGCTCTCCCAGAAAATTTTCAGGTGGCACCTTTCCAAGTACTGGAAAATATTACTTTTCCTTTTTTTATGGCTGAAGCTATAAAAAGCCAAGGGCAGGAGTGTTTTTCATACAATGCTGGCTCAAACCCACAACCATCTATTAGGAGAGAAGGTGCACAACCAGTCCTGGCTTTTTCCTAGAGCTGTAAGGATCTTTTAATACACTCCCAAATGCAATTCAAAGGGAATTTCACATCTGAAAAAGTAATTTTTTTTTTTTGTTCTTCCACTGTCTTGATTCCTCTCTAGTTTTCCCTTCAGTTATTTGACAAAGAAAAAGCCCTACATCTTGCCTCTCTTTCCTGGCTGTTGTTTGGATGTAGGACTGAAACCCATCAAAGTACTCTTTGCAGACTGTGCTACTCCAAGAGAGGAGCTCTTCTGACCTCCTTTGTTTGCAATAAGCAGCAATCACAACAAATAAACAGGCATGAAACTCTATTTCCCAGCAAATATCACTCTCATAATTCAAGTAGTTTGTTTTGTCTTCTTAAATGTTGTCCTTCTCTGCAGACTCACTTCATCAAGCCTGGCTGAACAGCCCAGGGCAGGACACGAGTGACTGGCCCATCAGCACAAATGTGTGCTCAGGAATGTTCCAGATCCTTGAGAAGCCATCACTGAGCTCTGCCACTGGCTGCAGTGATATCTGCACATCTCAGACACTTCTACCACAGCCAACATGGTCCTGTGGGCAGAGGAAAAGGGAAAAAGCATTTTGTTTTATTAAAGGAGGTTGTGCAACCTCAGTTTCAGGGAGGAAATGAGATGAGATGTACGGAGCTGGGACAGGGGTATCTCCTGCCCAAGCTGTGGCAGGTGTTGAGAAAATACCTCATTTCAGTGCCTTGGTCCCAGAGAAATCTGAGACAAGGCACCTGCAAAGCCAGGGGGTTCAGTTACTCCCAAAGTGGAAGAGACTTCTGTATTTTCACAGGAAAATAAATATGATGGCACATGGAACTTTCCCATCAGAGCCAAGCAGAGGGCACAGGCTGAGCCCCCTTGGCACAAGCCATGGCCAGGGAGGGCTCTGCAGGAACATTTGGGATCCAGCACAAGAGATGGGAAGGCAGGAGTGGTCTCATGGCAGGAGACTCAATTACAGCCTCCAGGTGCATCCTCCTGGGCAGTCCTGACGTGTCTCAGTCCCACCCACATCCATCACTTCCTAAATATGCATTCTGTTGTGATTAAAAACCCAAAATGGAATTCTTGGACCCTGCAACATCCCATAAGTCTGAGAGAGGCTGAGGCAGCCCCATGGCAGAGGACAGGAGGCTCTCCAGGGATGGGAGAGACCCCAAGGGGAACAGGGTCTCCCTCACCCCACAAAGTGCTCTAGCACCCAGCAGGTACACACTGAGAGCCCACAGAGGCCACACAAAACCACTTGGAATAAAAATTAATCAGAACTTGATTTAGTTTCTTTAAGTTAAGTTGTCAAACAACAACCCAAAGTGTACCCAGAAGCCAAAACTCTCCATCTTCTGCTCTATATCCCAAAGAAAGGCTCCCAGCTTGCTGCTGCATGAGGTCCCTGCTAATAAAGCAGCTAAAGCCAGCTGGTGCTGAAATCCCACGGCAGCAGCTCCGGAAATAAACGAGTGATTCAGGCACTGAGCCCTGCAGGGGGATGGCTCTGACTCAGCCCAAACACCACGGGAACACTGACACCAGGCAGGGCTGTGGAACTGTTCCCTCTTCAGCAGCAGGTGATGGGGGCTCTGCCCAGGGCAAACACAGACCAGGTGCTGGGAGAACACTGCAGCAAATCAGGCTCCCAACACCTCCAAACCTTTTCCATCAGAGGATCCCAGAAGGGTTTGGGTTGGAAGGGACCTTAAAGCCCATCCAGTGCCACCCCTGCCATGGCAGGGACACCTCCCACTGCCCCAGGCTACTCCAAGCCCTGTCCAGCCTGGCCCTGGGCACTGCCAGGGATCCAGGTGTAGCCAGAACCTCCCTGAACCTGTTCCTGTATCTCCCCACCCTCACAGGCAGGAATTCCTTCCCAATATCCCATCTAACACTGCCCTCTGGCATTTTTAAGCCATTCCCCCTCACCTTATCTCCAGACCCCCTGTCCAAAGTCCCTTTCCAAGCAATTCCTGATCCATGTGCAGGACCCCAAGGCAGGCAGGTGAAGGGGTCGTGTCTCCAGGCTGGGAAGCCCTCAAAACACGTGAAAAATCAAACTGTGAGAGTTGCTTATCTCTTACATCATCCTTGCTCTCCACTTTAATAGCTCGAGGCTCCCCTCCCGAGAACAGCTGTAGAGAGATTTGCAGCAGCAGGAATGTGTCATCTGCACCCAGTGATCCAATAGTCCTAACAATTGTGGGTATTATTTCTCTTAAATCTACCCCTTAATCCTATAATGCCATAAAATACCACTGAATCAGAGCTTAGCAGGATTCCAGAAAAGAACAGACTTTTAAAGAGATAATGAGAACTCCACATTTAGGTTGGATAGGATTGAAAGGAGAGAATGGGGGAGGCAGAATGTACCAGATGGGCAGATTATTTCATAGTTTCCCTTAATATGATTTCTTCAACCTGAAGCATCTGGTAATTCCACTATCAGAGATTAGATACTGGATAAGATGGACAGGCAGGCTGATCTAACAAAGCAATTTTATTTTCTGGCTACACATAGGAGAGGTTCCTATTAAATCCTCTATCACAGGATAAAACAGAGGTGCATAAAATGTTATATCCAAGCAGGGAATGTTTGCAGGCCCTGGCACCCCATGTAAATATGCTTCACTTTCAATATAGAAAACAACACATCTCCCAAACCCCCCATCCTCCCCAGGCAGGCAGCGAGTGCTGGGAATGGATAAACAATAAAACTCACACAGCAGCCTTGTTCTTCAGAGGCTTTTGCAGAAAATTGAGAAAATCTCTCCAGCTCATTTTTGTGAAGATTTGTGTAGAAGTCCTGCAGGCTGCAGGCAGCACCTTGGGTACTTCCAATCTGGAAGCAGAGATTGTTTTCCAGAACGTGCAGGAATCTCATCTTAAAGCCAAAAAACCCAATCAAGCATGGATAGGCACGTGTTCCCAGTGCCCTTCTCATTATGGCACTGCTTGGCAGCAAGTTCTGGCATAACTCAGCCCAAAACACCAACCCTGCCTATTTTAGCCCAAGGAAGAGCTTTCCCAGCCATCCCAGCTGGAATCTTTTACTTGGTTCACTGGAAGATCTTGTGCACACCCAGCACAACCTTTCCTGCTCAGCAGAGGGTGGGGATCAGGAATATCAGTAAGGTCCAGGTGTGGCAGGCACAGCTCCTGCCTGGAATCAGCTCCACACAGCTCATCCCAGACCTCTGGCACCTCTGCTCTGGCAATCAGCCCAGGGCAGCCCCAATCCCTCAGTGGGGAACAGCAGGGAAGAGTTTCCACCTCCCAGCCCAGGTGGGCAGCCCCAGCAGGAATGGGGAAAGGGGAAAGCAGAAAAAGGGAACGGGAAAGGGGAGAGAGGAGAGAGGAAAAGGGAACAGGAAAGGGCAGGGGGAAAGAGGATGAGGGAAAAGGGAACAGGAAACGGGAAGGGGAAAGAGGATGAAGGAAAAGGGAACAGGAAAGGGCAGGGGGAAAGAGAAGTAAAAAAAGGAAAGGGGAAAGGAGGAAGGGAGGATGGGGAAGGGAAGGGGAAGAAGGAGAAAAGGGAAGGGATGAGGGAAATGGAATAAGAAAGGGGAGAGGGGAAAAAGGAAAAGGGAAGGGGGAAAGGGGAGAGGAGAAAGAAGAAGGGGGAAAGAGAAGGGATAAGGGAAGGGGAAAGGGAAAGGAGAAAGGGACAGAGGAAGGAAATCGCTCAACCAAAGCAAAGATGATAATCCAAGCTACCAGAAAGTGACACCACAATTCCCCAAATCAGGGCAAACAAGGTATTCCGCCACAGCTCCTGGTGCTGGGAAAGACCTCACCTTCTCCTGAACATCATCCTCACACCCCTGGGACCATGTTCCCAGGGAAACTCCCTCCTTCCTCTGCCTCTGGGCAGGACTGAGAGGCCCTGAGCTGTGAGCTGGACTGGCTCCTCCTCACCAACAGCTCCTGAGATCCTCAGAGCAGGGATATCTGAGTCCCTGAACCCTCAGTGATGCTGACTACAAGGTGCAGGGAGCCTGGAGATACAAAAATATACACAAAATGTGCCAAACTTCCCCATAACTCTCCTTGCTCCACTTCCCTTTGGCCACAGGCACAAAAAAGGAGCAGGAAAAGGCCTCAGAACTCTGATGCAGCTTTGCTCAGCACTCAGGGCCGTGACACTTGACCACATGAATCTTTCCTTAAAAACAGGGAAAACTGAGAGGAAAGGCTGGGGAGTGCCAGCCTGTGCCAGGACCAGTGCCAGTCCATTGGCATTCCAGACACTCTGTTCAGCAGCCTTTAGCTGAACCACACAGCTTCACTATTATATTTAAAACCACTACATGCTTTGTAATGCTTATCAGCTGGAGGGTTTTCAACAGTTTTTCCCCACTAATGCTGCAATTTCAAAGCCATTTAGGCTAATTTCCCTTGACTTGAATCTATTTTAATCAGAGACCAGGATACTTGACTTAAATGGTTTGTGTTCAACCCTTCATAAAATCAGCCATAAAACTTTATGCACTAAATAGCAAGGGAACCTTGAAGCCAGAGGTAGGAAGAGGTGAAACTTTCCAAATTCTCCAGCAAACTCCAGCCCATTACACACCAGACCAACTGTTCTCTTACAATATCAAGACAATTGATCCCCAAAACAAAAAGAAAACCAATAAACAAAAGGCACTCCTGAAGTTCTTATACAGATAAAAGGCACTAAGCTGTGCAGCTTCACTCAGTACCCACAGATTCCCTCCCAAGTCTCAGCCCAGCTCCAAACTGAAGCATTTTTCATGCAGTGCTGTGCTCTGTCCTCTCCCCCACTCTCCCATGGAATGATGGATAGTGGAACTGAGGAAAAATACAATGCAAGCCTGAAAATGTCAGAATTAATCCTTTTCTTCCCCCCACACCTGAAAAGAAACATTACTTCTCAAATTAATTCTTGCCAGGTAAATGCTGGCTCTGCTGGAAGTCAGAGCTGTGGATGAGAAATGGAAATCAGCAGCTCAGCCTCAGGTAAGTGCTGGAGAAGGTCTCGCTCCAAGGATCCAGCATTGTGCTGGGATTTGCATATCACAGAGGCAAAGGTGCAATTTGTACCTGCAATTCAGCGTGCCTGGAGGAGCTGCAGCAGCACAATGCAGCCTGGGCCTCCATTCCTTTGGAAACTCACCCAGGGATTTCTGTTGTCAGTGGCTGACAGCCCTGGATGCTCCAAGGGGCTGCTCGGAATTCGGGCAGCACCCAGAGAGGTGAAGGAACAAGAGCTGCCCCTGCTGCCACAGCCTGGACAATCTGCCACCACCTGACACACAGAGCTGCATCAGTTTTCAGTGCTCTGCAGATGCCAGGCAACAGCTTTGTCACTGCCCCAATAACACAGGCATTGGACATGGATCTTTCACAATCTAAACCTCTCTCAGCTCATTTTTTTATCAGGGATTTCACTCCAGGCCTGGACAAACTGACACTTTTCCATTTTGAGGAACACTCTGGCAGCCATATCTAAAATTAACCTTCACAAAGATAAACTTGCAGTGTGTCTTTCCTCATCCTCTTAACAAAATGATGTGTCACCTCTTCTAAAGCCTGCTCTCCCATCCTGCTTGGCAGGTAAACATCACCAGCACTTTAAAAGCTCAATCAAAAAAGGAGAGGAAGGATATTGCCACTGTAGAAACTCCCTTTAAAGGCCCAGATCTCCAATGGGAGATCCCAGAGTGTCTGGGAGGAGCCTGAGGGCAGCCCAAAGGCCCTGGAGGTCCTGCAGGGACATGAAGGAGCTGACAAGGAGGGAGGGAGGGAGAATCTTTGCACGCTTTTATAGGGTATTAAACACCAAANGGGTATTAAACACCAAAAGCTCAGTGAAAGCAGAGCTGAGCTTCTGATGGCATCACTCCCACCCAAAATCATGGACTGCTTTAGGAAAACAGAGACAGACTGGGAAGAAATTCACTTTTTTTCCCCTGATAAATAATCTTCATGAACTCTCTCACTCTCTCCAACTACCTGGAACAAAGGTGGGGCCAGGTGGGGATCAGTTTCTTCTCCCAGGTACCAACTGACAGGACAAGCAGAAACAGCCTCAAGTTGTGCCAGGGGAGGTTAAGGTTGGATGTTAGGAATGATTTCCTGACAAAAAGGGTGGTCAGGCCCTGGCACAGCTGCCCAGAGCAGTGCATCCCCATCCCTGCAGAGGTTTAACAGCTCTG
>VXBC01005827.1:100430-127306 GCA_013399945.1 Ploceus nigricollis
TCTCAGCTCATTTTTTTATCAGGGATTTCACTCCAGGCCTGGACAAACTGACACTTT
This sequence comes from Ploceus nigricollis, assembly GCA_013399945.1. NCBI lineage: Eukaryota > Metazoa > Chordata > Aves > Passeriformes > Ploceidae > Ploceus > Ploceus nigricollis. The sequence goes on from VXBC01005827.1 coordinate 100,488, forward strand.
TCCATTTTGAGGAACACTCTGGCAGCCATATCTAAAATTAACCTTCACAAAGATAAACTTGCAGTGTGTCTTTCCTCATCCTCTTAACAAAATGATGTGTCACCTCTTCTAAAGCCTGCTCTCCCATCCTGCTTGGCAGGTAAACATCACCAGCACTTTAAAAGCTCAATCAAAAAAGGAGAGGAAGGATATTGCCACTGTAGAAACTCCCTTTAAAGGCCCAGATCTCCAATGGGAGATCCCAGAGTGTCTGGGAGGAGCCTGAGGGCAGCCCAAAGGCCCTGGAGGTCCTGCAGGGACATGAAGGAGCTGACAAGGAGGGAGGGAGGGAGAATCTTTGCACGCTTTTATAGGGTATTAAACACCAAAAGCTCAGTGAAAGCAGAGCTGAGCTTCTGATGGCATCAAAACCACCCAAAATTATGGAGTGCTTTAGGAAAACAGAGACAGACTGGGAAGAAATTCACTTTTTTTCCCTGATGAATCATCTTCATGAACTCTCTCACTCTCTCCAACTACCTGGAACAAAGGTGGGGCCAGGTGGGGATCAGTTTCTTCTCCCAGGTACCAACTGACAGGACAAGCAGAAACAGCCTCAAGTTGTGCCAGGGGAGGTTAAGGTTGGATGTTAGGAATGATTTCCTGACAAAAAGGGTGGTCAGGCCCTGGCACAGCTGCCCAGAGCAGTGCATCCCCATCCCTGCAGAGGTTTAACAGCTCTGTTGATGTGGCACTTGAGGACACAGGTCAGTGGTGGCCTTGGCAGTGCTGGGGAATGTTGGACTCAATAACCTTTGAGGGTTCTCCAGCATCAGTGGTTCTGTGACTCCATGAGCTCGTTCCAGCCCAGCCACCCCCACTTCTCATCACTGAGCAGGGCCCTGTGAATGATGAGGGAAGAGCCAGCAGCACCAAAGCTGACTGGGAAAGCACCAGCACCCCTGGCTCTGGGGTGACACCCGAACACAAACATTCCCTCCTGGAGCCCCTGGCACTTACTTGGTGGGGCGATAATCCGGGATGGAACGATCCAGGGAAATCTTCTCACTGAGGTAGGAGTTGTAGCCATACTTCTCGTGGGGTCCCTTGGCTTTCTCCTCCTCCTCGGGGGACAGGGTGGCTGGGAGGCCACCCTTGCCACGGCCACCATAGCCCTCAATGAGACCAAGGGACTTGGAGAGACCTGGGGGGGGAAACAAAAACAACATCACTGGTAAAACTCATCCCTGATAAATCTCATCATTGGTAAAACCCATCCCTGGTAAAACCCATCTCTGGTAAAACCCATCCCTGGTAAATCTCATTATTGGTAAAACTCATTGTTAAAACCCATCCCTGGTAAAACTCATCCCTGGTAAAACCCATCTCTGGTAAATCCCATCATTGATAAAACCCATTTTAGGTAAAACCCATCCCTGGTAAAACCCATCGCTGTTATTTCCAACTCCCAAAGAAAAAAAAAACACTCTAAGAATCCTGGGTGTTTTGGGTTCCTGGCTGCTTTGGGTTGGTTTTCTGCAGACATTCCATGCCCTCCTTCTTTGGCCCAACGCTGGAATAAAAGTGACTCAAGGCTTGCAATTCCTCGTGGCTCAGGCACACTGCTGCTGCCAGCCCTGCCCCTGGTGTGCAGCTGATAACCTGTCCCAGGATCTGTGCATTTATTTAGTTGGTGGGGAGGTTATTCAGGCCTCCTTCCCACTCTCAGAGAGGTAATTACATGGAAGGTTAGATGTCCCCAGGAGAAGGATAGGTTGAACAGAGAGCAGGAATAAAACAGGGTTGGTTAAGTGCCAGCTGAATGAATTTTTGCTCAGTGTGCACAGTGAACAGCATACAAATGGCAGGGATTTAAAAACAATTTCCCCTCAAACCTTTCTTATCTTTTAAAGTACAATGTTCCCAGACCCTTATCAAGGGGAATTATTTATTTATATCTGCATAGCTGAAGGAAATAGGCAAAGTTCAGAATGAGCTGCACATAAAGAGCTCCATGGATGATTTGGTGGTGGCTGTGGGAAGCCAAGTCCATGCCCATGTTATTATTTATTAGACAGGACACCTGGCATTTTAGTATTTTTCATTAGCAGAGATTCACTCTCTTTTTGTCAGAAACACAAAAATAATAATGATGGATTTTGGTTTGCTTTTTTGTCTGTTTGGCTTTTTTATAATGAAAGACACCAGGGTATATTCCCATTGTTTCAATGGCAGAGCCCTGACTGAGAACAGGACACCTCTGAAGCTTTTGAAGGGACAATAACCTTGAAGTTGGTCCAGCTCCCAAACCTACCACTGACTTCCATTGTCCTGGACAAAATATTCCTGCCTGCTCACAGATTTAAGTATTTTTTCCCTCAAAAAGTAGCATTGAGAGACAGGAAAAAATGAGCTGGGAATGTAAATCACAGTTGGAAGCACAGTTTGAAGAATTATGATTATTATTACTATTATTATTATTATAATCATCATTGTTATTATTATTATTATTATTATTATTATTATTATTATTATTCTTCCTTCTGACAAGGAAGCTCTCAACATCCTTCCCTGCTGTATCAGAGCCCCTCTGACCACACTGGGCTTGATTAGATTTTATCTGAGGACAATAACAACAAATCAGCTGCCAGGAGCCCCAGGCTGTGATCACACATCCAGGCTGCCTTTCCCAGCTCCAGGCTGAGCAGGAGCCAGGGGATCCCTCAGGAAGGCTGGTGTGGGTGGCACTTTGTGGCCTGCAGAAGCTCAGCAGGTCCCTCTGTGAACTTCCCAACCCCAAGTGGTTCCACTCTGGGAACCCTCAGCATCTCCCAGTTTGCTTTTAAAGGTAAATTTTGCTTTTCCTGATTCCTTTGAACACATTTCTCCCTGCCCCAGTGCTTTTACTTGCTGTGCTTTGAAGCCACACACCTGTGAGGAGAGCAGTGGGGACTTTCTGAGGGGGGCAGAGGCTCCATGGATGGAGGACACTCAGCGGGATGTGGGAACCATGGACATCCCAGCACCTGGCTCTGTGAGAAGCAGGCTTTAAAATCACAAGCTCAGGTTATCACCAACAGCTAATAACAGATCATTAACTCAGACACAGGGCAGTGCTTGTCCCAGAGCTCCACACTCTAACCAGCAGGGAAGGATGATCCCTCCCAGGCTAATCCATCCCCCACAAGATCCCAGCCAGTCTCCAGAGGTTCTTTTCTCTGGCTCAGGTAAGGGAATTGTGCTCCCAAGCACAGCACCTCAGTGAAGGACCTGGAATTCGAGGTGAGGAATCTCCCACAGTGCTCAGAGCACCACCAACCCCCACACCAGCCTGGGGGACAGATCCCAGCACTCATTTCTCTCTGCTCACTCAGCTCATTTCTGCACGTTTTGTCTTTCTGCTACTTTAAGTTGGTAAATGCTGATAAACCAACACCATTTAACCAAAGAACTCAATCACATGGATCCCTTTGTGCTGGGCAGGGCACCACCATGAGCCCACCATCCTGCCTTGCAGGACAGCACCTGCAAGGAGGCTCATGGAGATGAACACTGCCAGGTGGGGTGTGCCAGGCAGGATCCCCTGTCTGTCTCTGTGCTGGTTCAACATTTCCTCTCCAGCCCAGGCTGCTGGGAGAGTTCAGGAGTGTCACTCTGGTGTGTGGCACTCCAAGCAAGAGTCAAGAACGTTTGTCAAGGAAGAGGAAGGAATTTGTTTCCAGCTGGCTGAAAAGGTGCCTCAGGAGAGGCACAACTGAAAACAAATGGTGACAGCACATCTTCATCCAGGCAATCCATTCACTGGCTTTTATTCACCACATTTTTGGGCATCTTTCTGTGAACTTGGGGTGCCTTTGCTGTGACTTCAGGAGTTACCCTCAGCCCAACCCATGTGGCTGCTCAGGATATTCTGGGATTCCATGGAACCTGCTTGGAGTTGGCCTGGAAGGGCCAGAAGTGACACACAGACACAGCATGAGCAAAAAAGGGAAAGAGCATGGTGCCATCAGCTCGTTTCCCCAAAGAAAAGGTTGAAAGCAAAGAGTCAGGACTGCTCTCAAGTCACAGAGCAAATCCTTTATCATTGTGGGCAGGCACAAAGCAGAAGTGCTGAACCTCTGCCAGAAAGTCTCTCCTGATGCCTGCTCCAGCCTACCTGTAGTGATAAACAGCACTAATCCCCACAAATATCTTCATCTTTGCAGTGAATTCAGTCCCTAGGGAATTCTGCAAGCTCAGCAGATGGGAACAGGCTGCATGGAGATGAGGTGTTGGTGCAGATCAGAGCTCTGAGCAGCCACAAGCTTCACTCATTCCAAAGGCACACTCACCCAAAGCTAAAACAGGATCTTTTTTCAGAATCTCCTAAAAATTCAGAACTCTGGAACAAATGGAATATATTGCTATTGTACTGCAGGAATAGAAGGGAAAAGAAAAAGCAAGACACCACTTGGAGCTGCCAAGATCTGAGCCCCTCCTGCTGGAACAGCCAGACAGGGGATCCCTGGGGACTGGCAGGAGTTGGTTTTCTTCAAGATGATATAAAAATTTAATCTCTACAGCAAAATTATTCCTAGACTGAGCACAGTTAGAGTAAATATATTAGCCTCTTCTTAAGCTGAGTGTATTTCAGGAGGAGGCAGGAGTTTTCTAGGACAGAGAAAATCTTTAGTGAAATACAATCTAATGTGATTTGCAGCCTTCATTTCCAAAGGCTCCCCGGGAGCTGGAGGGGGGGAAAAGCTTTTTGCTCCATGTCAGCCTGGATGAAAGAAAACATTAACCCTCCCATACCACCCTCAGCTGAGGAAACTTGTGATGGGGGGGTTGGGGAAGAAGGAAGAACCCTGAAAGGAAAAGACATTTCTGAGAAATGGGTGCTGAAGGGAAACATCAACCTTGCAGTGCCTAAAGGGGCTCCAGGAGAGCTGGAGAGGGACTGGGGACAAGGCAGGGAGGGACAGGACACAGGGAATGGCTCCCACTGCCAGAGGGCAGGGATGGATGGGATATTGGGAATTGGGAATTGTTCCCTGGGAGGGTGGGCAGGCCCTGGCACAGGGTGCCCAGAGCAGCTGGGGCTGCCCCTGGATCCCTGGCAGTGCCCAAGGCCAGGCTGGACACTGGGGCTGGGAGCAGCCTGGGACAGTGGGAGGTGTCCCTGCCATGGCAGGGGTGGGATGAGATGACACTCAAAGTCCCTTCCAACATAAACCATTCTGGAGTTCTAATACAGGAAAGATTTCTGGAAAAGCAAAAATTTTAGCTGCATCTTTTCATATCTGTATCTCCTGCAGCACACACAGCTCAGGGTGGAAGCCACATTCCAGCAGGGAAGAGGAACTTGAAGCCCCCCTTCTCCAGAAGGAATAAGTAATACTGAAATGGTACTGGAAAACATGGGAACCATAAAGCAAAATTAAAGTAGGTGTCTCTGCAAAGCACAGCTCTTACTCAGTGAAGCACAGTGGATTTTTCAGCCCAAGAGCTCTCACAGGGATGATTGTTCCTGGCCTACATCAGCCAGAGAGCTGAAGGCCAACAGGGAATTCCTGACCTGGGGAAAAGCCAAACTGAGGAGGTAAATGGCCAATGTGGGGTGTGTGACCTGCAGCAGAGACAGAGAGAGGGGACACCCAGAGAGGCTCTCAGGGCAGTGTGTGAGAAACCAGAACTGCTACAAGGGGCAGAATGTCCCAGGGAATGCTGGAAGTGATGGGAACTGCTGAAGCCTTTAGTGCTGTCCTGCTGATCACTGCAAACACAGATTATTAAAGGGAGGGCTCATTAACAATAAGGGGGATTAGCAGAAGAACAGGCACCAATTTTCCTTTGCAGCCCTGGTGGAACCTGGGGCATGGGATTTTCTCTCCTTGCAGCAGTTTTGACACAAGTTTAGCCAGATTTGCTGAGACCTGTTGTTATCAGGGTAAATAATTCCCATTCCTCTGGCTGTAGGTTACACCTGTGGAGCCCTGTGCTGCCACAGGGCTGTGGGAACTGTGCAGGGAATACAAACACAGCTGTGCAGGGAATACAAGTCAGCTTCCTTTGCTGTCACTGCCTCCCCAAAGCATCTTCATACTCCTGCAGGGGAAACTAAAAGTAGCTGTAAAGGGATCAGAAAATGAGAGTTTGCTTTCTCCTGGAGAAAAAATAGATATATAAAGTTTAAAAATGAGCTTAAATACTAGAGCCCAGTGAAAAAACAGTATTCTCCTGAACCCTTACAATTCTATTCACTGTACATGCTACATTTATTTTTCCCAGGGCTGACCACTTATCAAAAATTTATCCCCCAAATCAGATGCTGCAGCTAAAGGGTCAGTGCTTCCCCTTCCACTGGACAGTCCTTTTCCAGGAGCTGGATTTTAGCATATCAGGACATCTCCCCCAGTGCAGGAATGCACAGAGCTGCCTGGTGTCCTTCACCATGCAAATGAAGTGTTGGTTTACTGCAGAGATTACCATGAGCATGGTGACTTTCAGAAATGGGGGGGTCACAAAAACTCCCACCCTCTGCTTCACGCTGAATGACAAATGGGAACTCAGAAAAAGCAGCAGATGAATGGGCCCAGGCTTGGCAACCAGGGATTTCAGCAGATACAAACTGAAAATAGAGCATATTTCACCTGTACTCCAACATACTGCATCTCTGAAAAAGCTCCTGCCTATGAAAAATTATGTGAATAATTCTGGCTGAAATCAATTTGTCCAACAGAGCATTAAGATTTCACTTAAACAATTGTGACAGGTAGGGCTGAGGGAATTGAACACATTTTCTTGCAGCCCAGCCAGGCAAGGACCAAAACCAGGATGGGCACAGCTCATTTTAAAATATATTTAATAACATAACCTTTCTAATGCCAGGCTGGGTGGGGCTTGGAGCACCCTGGTCTGGTGGAAGGTGTCCCTGGCCATGGCAGGGGGAATGAGATGAGCTTTAAGGTCCCTTCCAACACAACCACTCTGGGATTCTCTGATTTAGGCTCAGATTAGATGGTGACCTGTAGAAGAATGTTTTAAGCCCAGCTGTGCTTACATCATTATGGGAACAGTCAGACAATGTCCAGGTTTCTGCCCACCTTGCACTCCTTGGAAAGGATGGAGGAGGGAGCACAGTCACTGCACAGGTCTGCAGTCTCATTTGAAATGTTTAAACACAAATCTACATTTACAGGTCCATATACACAGGGATTCAAAAATGAAGTTTTCTTATCAATACAGAAATGGAAACAGAGGGAAATTGCTTTCAGAGCCAGAGGGAGGATCAGCACCCAGAGCAAGGACAGCACAGTCATCAGGACAATGTCAAAGCCTATTTAGCCTATTACACTACCAGGTTCTGCTTCCAAATGATAATTCCCCAATCAAGATTTGCCCCTGGCATAAAACAACAGAAATCCTTCCCCAGGCCAAGGCTGTTTAGTTCTGAGGAATTATTTGTTTCCAACACCTGGGACTAGTGAAAGAGCTTGGACATTGCTCTGTCCTGCCTGAAAGTCCAAAAATAGTGGCATTTACCACTCAGCTCACACTGATAAAATAACTTGTTGAGAAAGGCAGAACTTGGCAGCAGAGCTGGTGTGGAGCAGAAATCCGTGGGCCAAAGAAAGCTCTTTGCAGCTCAGCAGGGAGAGCAGGCACTGCTGCCGTGGGAGTCTCAGGCACAGAGACCTTGTTCAGACACTGAAGACAAGCCTGAAGGTGATTCATATCCCAGGGAAAACCTGGGCACGTGTGAAGCATTCCTGGCAATTTACCAGTGAGAGGAATGCCCTTCCCTGTGGGCACAGCCCCCCTTCCCCAGGAGCTGCTCTGCTGCTGCGCTGCCCCTCTCAAAGGGGAAACTCCACTCAAGAAGCCAATCCCTCACAGCTGTTAAGGTTTGTCCCAAAATGACCAGTTACAGCCCACTGCCCATCGTGTTTGTTCACAGCCACAGCACCAGCAGCTGCCTGGGAATTGTGGCTAACAGCCTGGGATGTGGGAGCAGGAAGGGATGAAGGGGATCTGCAGAAAAGGTAAAGAGTTTGTTGCAGCAACCTCACCTGCATGTTATGACACAAATACAGATTTATACCTCTGACTAACACAGGGGACTGTCACATTCTGGAAATACTGGAGAAAATGGAGGAAAAAGAGGCAAAAAGGAGTCGATCACAGTGTGTAGCAAAAAGGAAAATCAGGATCAAAACCATCACTAAGATCATTTAGTGAGAGAGCTTACTCCAGTTCCACCACACCTGAGATGTCAGAGAACTCCAGAGAACTGGCTTTAGTAAGCCCTGCCTAAGGGCTGCCTTGAAGGATTCAGTATTCCTGGGATTCAGGCACAAGCGTTTCCCCACCAGCACACAGCAAGGTATTTGCATGAGCTGGTCACAACAGTCCAGAGCAACCTTCCCAGCAGCTGCTCCCTGGTCTGTTCCAGTGGCTCAGATCTCCACAGAGCACCAGCATGCCCAGGCAGCAGTGAGAAAGCACAGGAGACCCTCAGAGAGGGGAGGGGATTCTGTGGAGAGCACCCAGCTTACTGTTTGGGTTGGAAGGGACTTTAAAGTTCATCTCATCCCCACTCCTGCCATGGCAGGGACACCTTCCACTGTCCCAGGCTGCTCCAAGCCCATCCAGCCTGGCCTTGGGCACTGCCAGGGATCCAGGGGCAGCCACAGCTGCTCTGTGCCAGGGCCTCCTCAGCACAGCCAGGAACCAGGGAGGAGACCCAAGCAGGGAGAGAACAGATGCCCAGCACAGCAGAGCAGGAGAGCAGCTGCATCCAAGGCACCACAACCAGATCTGCATGGCTGAAACACCCCTTGGTGAGGCACTGCCATCAGCAGCCTGGGCTCAGTTAATTCCAGGGCCTCCATCCCCACCGCGATCACTCTGCAGACAAAATGCTCACAGGCTCCTCCCTCCAGGCCTGCTGGGCCATCTCCCCCTCCTGTCTTGGGCTGGGGATGTGCATTCTGTCCCCATCTGTCAGAGCTGGGGCAGTTCTCTGCTGTTCTTTGGGCAGTTTTCTTTATCTCTCCCACAGCCAATCCTCCCTCCAGGAGATCTCTGCTGTCCATGGCCACTGAGTGTCCCTGCATGGCTGNCAGACACCTCCTCAGACACCAGGCCCTGCCAGGGAGCTGCTCCAGCCCAGCCATGAGCCTGGAGTCCCTGCTGAGGCTGCAGGACCAGAGGGGCTCTGGGCACGTGGCTGATGCTGCTCCGTGAGAGGAGGATGGACGAGCTCTCCTCACCCTGAAGCAGCCTGGGGAAGGAGCCACTCTGAGAGCTTTGCCCAGCCATCCATCTGCTGGGAGGGAGCACACAGTGAGCTCAAGCCTGATGAAGTGTCCTAAGAGCAGTCTGGATGAGCAGCTACCGAGGCCATGTAGCATAACCCACAGCAGGACCTGGCGTTACAGGTCTGACACAGTTCCAGGAATTTCACAGATCAGTGTAGGGCCTGTCACTGTTCCAAAGACAGACAAGGTCCCTGCTCCATGCAGCTAATGGGGTATTGATTCTCCACACACCCCAGTGCAAACTCTGCACTTGGTGGACTTTGCTGAAGCCCCCAAAATGTTCCCAAAGACGTGCCTGGCTCGGTGCCTGTGGGACAGTTTGGGACACAGGAGCTCCAGGGAGCAAGGCCAAGGGCAAAAGCAACCTTGCATATTTACACCGCTCAGCCAAGGGCCCGTTTGGGTGATGAATTAAGCAATTACCTGCAGCTTTATTTTTAGGAGGCAGGCTGCAATTCAAGCAAGGGAGAACTTATCTTGCTCTCCTCTCTGAGCTGCCAGGACATTGCTCTGGCAGGACACCCTCCTGCAGGCCAGGCTGCTCAGGGACCATGGCAGGAGCAGCTCCTTGCCCAGGAAAATCACAGATATCCCATTACTGGGAGTCTTCAAGGGCAGGCTGGATGGGGCTTTGAGTGACCACTGGAACAAGATGATCTTCACATGTCCTTTTCAACCCAAACCATTTTGCCGTTGAGGATGGAAGAGTCTGGAAACATCTTTAGTAAGGTTAAAGAAGGAATTCCCAAACTCTTCCATCCTCAGCAGCAGAACATCAGCCCTCCCATTTGTGCTCAGGCAGTGATTTCTGAGGCCAAACTGCAAACTCCAGGCTCAGGCAAACCTTTTGTTGAGCTTTCATTGCTGCTTTTATCCTCCACTGCAAAATTTCAGTTCTTTGGGTAACACAGTCCATTCCCACCTCCATCACAACATGTCTGCTTCCAGCCAGAGCTGCTGCTTGGGCACAGAGATGTCAAACTTCAGTGCCAGCCCAAAAACCATACAGCCAAAGGTGGGAAAGCAAGGATTTCTTAAATCCACCTTGTCCCAGAGAAGCTGTGACTGGAGCAGCACCTGCAGTGTGATGGGACCACCCCAGGGAGAGCAGCAGAACCATGGGAACAAGTATGGAAGCAGGAAAAGAACAGAACCCACAAAAACACAAGCAAACAGTTTTTTGAACCCCATTCAAAGGTTATAAGTAATATTTAGCATTTTTATTTTCACAAGGAATCTGTTATTTCCAGACTGTGTCTCTATAGCAAGCTGTTAGTGTTTGTGGTTTCCTCTAGTGCACGCTCCTGTTTTCCTCCTGAAAACATTTCCTCTCTGTATAGATTGGCCTGTTGGAAAGGGAAAAATTGCTGCCATTTGGCAAGAGAAGAAATGAAGAAATACCACAGTGGAAGTGCAGATATCATCAATACAAAAGTGGTTGCTCAGGTTTTGGGCTGAGTTTTGTGGGTGTGTGGGAGGTTACACAATTGTGTGAGCCCCGTGCACAGGGCACCTCCTCGCAGAGCCCTGGGGGAGGCACAAACTGCAGATGGTCACCAAAACACCTCCCAGGCTATCAAACCTTACAGAGGCCTCCCTGTTTCCCTCTCCTGAAGTCTGGGGAAGGGAGGAACTCACTGGTGGTGTTTGTGACCCAAGGCCCAAGCAGAGTTCCAGGTCACTGAGACAGGCTGTGCACAAAAAGGGTCTGTGGGACTGTACCCTGAGCAGCACCACACTGCACAGGGGCCCTCAGAACACTTCCAGGTTGCTCCAAAGGGGCCCTTTGAGCCAAATAATCCCTCCCTGGGCTACCTTGAATGTGCTCAATCTGTAAAGACTAACAGATTAGAGAAGGGATGACTCTGCCCAAAATTGGCTTTCCCAAAAAAAGGATGTCATTATGATGTGAATGTGGCTGCACAGAGAGAAACTCTGGGTTTACAAGTGCATCTTTAGCAAGTATGTACAAGCCACATCCCAACTAACTGCATTTTACTGAGCTGTGAACTCACTAATTACTTTTTAAAGTCAAGAAAGTCCATTTGGCAGGAGTTTGCTTGGTGCATTTAACTTCTGTGCTCAGACACTGTCCTCCCTCAGTGCCCAAGGCCATTTACTGCTGGTTTTGGGGTGTGCTCTCAGTGCTCTCAGACACACAGGGCACCCCAGAGAGTGCTTGTGCTCTTCAAACTCCTTCCATCTGTTTGTGCTCTGCCAATGGGCCGTAGGGGTGACACAGCCAAAGCCAGAAATAAAGGAGCTAATTTGGTCATCAGAGAGAAATATTCTCCACTGCAATGCCTTTATTCCTGCACACAGCTGCACTCTCCTGACAAACACAGCAGCCATGGATCCAGGGTGCTTTATGTAATGGATGCATTGTTGGAAGGAGCACAGGAGCACAACAGACACCTCCTGGACAAAAACCTGGATTGTCCCAGTGTGACTCAGTCTCTGTGTGGGGGAGAAGAGCTCTGTGTGCATTCAAGGACTCTGCTACCAACCCCAGCTCGCTGAAACCACTCAAGTGCTCAAGGAAAGCATGAGCTGAACTGCCTTGCCTCAAGGAGTGAGCCTCAATGGAGCTCACTCTGCAGCATCCATGCACATCTGTGACTGGTTACACTGCTCTGCACTGGGAACAGCTCTGAAGAGGCCCCAGATCTGTGGCTGTTTAACCGTGTTTCTATAGAGAGCTTCTGATGATAGGCACTAAGTGCTTTAAAAACATAATTAACGCTCGAAGCACTCCTGAGAGGCAGCTAAATATAGGACTGGGAGTTTCAGCTACCTGGAGCAGGACTGTCCTTGATCCTTTTGTAGAACTCTTGGTACAACAGGGTACACAGTACAATAGGGTCTCGGTCCCATTGTGCTTGGGGCTCCCAGAGAACTCAGGAGAAAACACACCTTGCTCCTTATCTAGATGTCAAACACAGAAAATAACTTATCCAAGGTGACTTAGCTGAGGATTAGTGTTTACAGACAGACCCTGATTTCTTAGAAAATTAGAGAAAGGAAATTAGAGAACCTGCCATGGCAGGGGGGTTTCCTCCAGAGGCCCCTCCCTGTGGAGTGACCACACCAAGTGACAGGTGACACCTGAGCACTGACCACTGTGCTTTGGCCACCTCGCTCTGAGGGCCAAGCCCTGGCTCCGTGGCTGATCTGGAAGGACCAGGTAAATCCTGGTCCTCAGCCTCAGAGAGCCTCAGCCACTACAGGATTCACAGGATCCTATTTTTAGCCAGAGTGTCTGGAGCCGTTTTTTGAGAGCAAGGTGTTCAGTGAGAAGAAGCCCCAGAGGTGGATCACTCACACCCAGGTGTGTGGCTGTTCCCATGGGCCTCCCTCAGGCTCCTGCCCTGTGGAAGAGATCCCCAGACATCCTGGGAAGTGCCACCAGTGTCAGGACAGTCACACTTGCCAGTGCATTTTCCCCTTGGGGACCAGAAAGCACAGGGGACTCACAAATGTGGCCTTTGACAAACCTCTGCTCTGGAGGAGCTGCCCTGTGTTTGCCACCCAGCAAACACCCACGACTTCCCAGGCCAGCACAATCCCCATCTCCATTATCCTCCCCACCCTCCCAGCCCTCCAACACACACTTCCTTCCTCTGTCCTTCCATCCTGCCTCCATCTGACTTCCATCCCTGAGTTCCAGTCTCTTCCACACCACATCCCCTGAACACTTCAGTCCTTGCTGCCCTCAGTCCCCTCCTGTCCCCAGCACTGCCCATCCTCTGACCTGCCCTGGGGCAGCCAAGATCAGGCCCAAGACTCCCCCCACATTCCCATGAATACTAATTAATTCCCCCCTAAAAACTGTGCTAATGAGTAAACCTGAGGCTCCCCAGCTCACAGGCAGTGACTGCTCTTTTTGTGTTTATACTTACTATTTAAAAAAAACCTGAATGCCTTCCCATTGCTTGCTCTAGACAGGAAGGGAGAAACTCAAATTGTTAAGGCCACATTTTAATTAATTCCCAAACTGATAATCTTAAACAATTTGGGAGTTATATCCTCCCCTCCCTCTTCCACCTTCCTGAGGAACACAACTAACACCCACCTGCCAAAGCTGGCCCTCCTCACCCTTCAGCAAATTGAAGGAGTTAAGAGGGGAACAAAAAGTGTTGTTGTACAATACCCAGGGTCAGCAACCTCATTTAGCAGCTCCCTGCCTTTGCAGGTCAGGTTTAGCAGGGAATCTGCTGCTCTCTGGAAAATGCAGCCTCAGTGGACATTGAGCTGCCAAACCCTGAGCTCCATCCCCTCCCTGCTCAAGCAGCCCCTGGAGCTGCTGTGGAAAAGATGCCCTAAGAAGAGGAGGGTTGTGCTTAAAATCCCCAGCATGAGAAGAAGTCCAAGCAGAGAATGAAAATCTGACCTCACTGGGAGCTTGGGGCAGACAGCAGGAGCTGAGGACCTGAACTGGGGACACCTTCCTATATGGGGACAGGGTCACACCCTCCCCTAACTCACTTGCCTGAAGGGGATCATTTCTTTCCCCCTACTCTTTCCCAAGGACATCTTTCCAGGATCTGCCACTTTTTTCTTCCCCCTTGCCGTGGCCAAGCCTTCCACACCCCCAGTCTGCAGAGACTGTGTTGTCCTTGGGGAAATTGTTCACTTCTGAGCAGAACAGCTCCTGCTTCAGGTGGTGGTCAAGACAGAAACCACCACCATTACATCCACTTCTCCATGTTTAGGGATAAGGATATCCCATCTTTGGACAACACCTGAGAGCAATGTGGATCTGTAATTCAAAGAGAATTACAAATGTTGAGCAGGAATTGAGGAAAGGCAACTTTTGCACTTATACCTTCAGTTTCCAGTACACACTTTCCCAGTGGAGTGTGACTGCAGGATTGCACTTGCACTTCAGTGCTGCTTTTCCAGTGTAAAGCTTCCCCTCACACCAGAAATTCACATCCTGCTTCCCCTTTTCCACAGTCACTGCTATGACAACCCTGTGCTCACAGCCCTCCTGCATCTCCACAGGTAATTGGCTTCCAGCCCATCCCCATCCCCAAATCCTGCCCTGTGCACCACCCAGCCCTTCCTTTTCCTTCCTTTTCCTTCCCTCCCCTTCTCCTACACTTTCTGTACCACTGTTATAGATGAGTAATGCAATGGTTGACTCTCATAATTAAGGGACAAATATTATGTATGTTAAGANTCACACCATGATCCACCCCTGCTGCCTCAGCCATCTCAGCCCTACACATGCTCGAGGTTGTCAGGAACATCCTCCAGTGCTCCCCACCTGCTCGAGTGCCTTTTTCCTCTCAGAGAGGGAATATTGGTGTTCCTGGCTATTACAGCATCTAATGGCAGCATTCATCCCCCTTTTCTTCAAAACTGACCCTTCTCACTTCAGCCTACCTGGGAACCACACCCCTTTCATTCTACATATCCATGGTTAAGTGGAATGCCAGGATGCTCTGGATTTATTCCTCTGGATACACTTGTTCTCAGTTTTCCAATGATTGATGGAAACATCACCATCAGAAACCCCGAGTCCAAACTACCAAGCTGAACATGCTCAGGGGCTGGTGCTGATTTGGCATCAACCACAATTCAGGCTTGAAACAAAGACTGCAGGACTTTGAAATCTGAAATTTGGAGTTTCTAAGTCTGTGTGAGGCTTCCCTGAAGGAAAGGCAGGAAGAACCATGACCCTGATGCACTGCTGTGCTCTGCAGGAACTTCAAAGTGAGCCATTAGTTTAGTTCCATTTAGTTGATTTGCATGAGTAAAACAGTGATTTCTGAGCCTCAGAGCCCACACTGGGGCCCTGGGTGCACAGAGACAGCACCTGAAGGCACTGCAGCCTTGGCAATTACTGTCCACACCTTCTTTAGGGATTAAAACAAGAACTGAACTCCTGAACCCAAGGTGCTCAGATGGCTTTGGAGCAGTCTGACCTCCTGGGAGTCCTTCCCTCACTTCAGTGAGCCCTAAGACAGATCCCTTTTATCTAAAACAGACCAGTTTGCTGCAGGTCAGGGCTTTTGGAGGGGAGCATTTACTGAATCTCATTTCTGACCCAGGAGAAGTTTTCTCTGTGGCACATCTGCCCCATTACTCACTTGTGTCCATCATCACTGCTCTAATTTCGGTACCAGGCAGATAAGGAGCAGTTGGAACTGGGTTTTTTCCTCTGTTTTGCAGGGGGAAGGACAGGGCAAATAGAACACACAAAAATACAGCAGAAAAGTAATAAATTGTATTTGTGCTGCTCAAGGTTTCAGCTCCAAACTGGGGCTGGCAGGAGTTTGTGGTACTAGAAATTATCTTGCTAAAAAAACAACAACAAAACATCCTTTCTAAAGGTCAGGTTCTCAGGAGGATGCATTTAGCAGGACAGTATCACATCCTCTAGGCCAAATAATTTGTCATATTTTCAATACATGCTTGGAAGGGATGTGCTGCTCATTTCAACTAGACCAGCCTCAAAGATCAATTGTTTTCAGACCAAGGCTTGTGAAACAGCCCCTATGCTACAACCCAAACCCCTCAAAACCCCCACCCCATTTGCCAGCACAGGCAGAGATCCTGCCAGCCCAAGGAGAGGCCTGGGAGGGGAGTAGACACTAGAAGATACTCTGCATAAATTAAGGCTAAATGGACATTTTTGGCTGTGCTTTGATGTCCCAGCACGGCTGTTCTTCTGTAACCCAGAGCAGAGATAAAAACCTCAGGATGAGAATATCTGACAGAAAAAAGAACAATATATGTTTACTAATTTTTCAAAAGGTCCCAGGGCAAATTCCCCAATTTTGCACAGATTAATTAGAGTAATTAGTTAAATCATTAACTGTAAGGTCTGTGAAGCACCGTGCTATTTTATTGTTCATTTGTACTCAATGAGATCTTGATACATGACTGAGTTTCCTAAACACCACCTAGGTACAAATAACTAATGACAACAGCAATAAATGACTATATTTAAGGTGACTGCATGACTCTGGGACAAGACTGAATTAATCAGCACAAGTTTATCACCCTCAGGAGGGAGGTGAACCTGGCCTGAGGGCTCTGTGTGCTCCTGCCAAAGCAAAGGAGCCTCACAAACTGCCCTGTGTTTGAGACTGGGATTATTGCATGGCTGAGACTGCAGGGACTGAAAAGAATTTTTCCAAATGTGCTTTTATCTTTCGCAATGTCAAAACTCTGATCTGCAGCCAATGCTGGCTGCTGCTCCGCTGACTTATTTTTAAACACTTGCCAGTGTGTTATAAAATGAACATCCCTCCCCAGGCTGAGGAGAAGAGCTGCTCCTCCTCCAGGAGCAAATCCCATCTGCTGCCCACTCCTGGGACACAGCACGTGGGGAGAAGGCAGGAGCCTGGTGAATCCAACTGCACGAGGCACTCAGGGCTGCTGGGGATCAGCCAAAGGCTGGACTTGATCTTGGAGCCTTTTACAACTTGGATAATTCTGTGACTCACCAGCAGGACACTTGCAGGAGCACATGCCCATTTCTTGGTATCACTGCCTGAGAGCTCATGGAACCTCCTCGTGTGAGCTGCCTGGACTTTGTGCTGTAATAAAACTTCCTCTTATTCTCCACCTTATGTCTTGGGTTGCAAGATATGGTTTGGTGATGTGCATTCTATTGCCATCTGTCAGAGCTGGGGCAGGTATCTGNAATTTCAAAATTATAGGAATTCAGAGGGAGGGGGGTTACATTTTCCATTTCAGGGGAGGCTCCTGCCTTCCTTAGCACACACCTGTCTGTTCAAACCAAGACACCCTAATGCCTACAACCCCCAGCCCTTCCATCAACCTCTCACCTTACAGAGGCAATGAAACCCCAAACACTGGGGCTGTGTGTGGGCTGTGCCAGCCCCTCAGCACCACGGTGTCCGTGCTGCACAGGAATGTCTGTCCACAGAGCAGCAGGAGAAATGCTTCCCATATGGACCCTGAAATAAATACAGGGCCATTGTGGCCCTCATCCCATAATTCCCCATATGTTACTTTCTGCAGACAATTACAGGCATGTAACTTGCTCTTTATGTTAAAAAAAACCCCACACCAAAACGCTGCTGTGCATATTTCTGGCATTTCTTCAGCTTGGCTTTGAATTCTGGGTTAGGCCATGCATTAGTCACATGAAATAATAAACAGCTGAAAATCATTACACAAGGCCTAATCCTATCTTAAGGATAAGTCTATATCCTAGACTTAGTAATCAGATACTAAGTCCTATTTCCTGCTATTAGTAATAGAAAAAAAATGTGATTCTGGAAAAAGTTTTCAAGGAATCGCAATTAATGGCCAGGAAAAAAAAAATCAGTGACTTTTCTTCTCAGGTTTGATCCCCTACTCAGAGTAACGTGGCCACTGCTGCCCTGCCTAAAATAAGCACATCATGTTTTCATTCACATGATTCCCTATTCTGTGAAATTTAAACAAAATCCACGTGTTGGCAGCAGCTACCAAGTACCTCATGGCCCAAACCATCAGCAGCAGCTCCACAAAGCCAGCTTTTCCCCCCTTCCAGCACGCCACTCTTCCAGGCCATCTGCTCTGCAAACCCCAGTGGAGTAACAATATGTGGCTGCAATGTCCTGTCACCAGAGGAAGGAGGGAAATCAATCCCTAAGGAGGCTGTGCCCAGGGTTAGGTGCAAAAGGTGACATTTGGGTGCAGCCAGTTGAGGTGGAAGAGCCCAAATATCTTTGGAATCACATGGATTAAAACTCTCAAAGTTCTGAGCTCAGTGTTACCCAGCACACGAGGCTGGCTGAGGAGGAGTCTGGTGGGCCCTTCCTTTCCATCAGGGCTGGATGATACCTCTGGAAGGGTAACTCTGAATCCCACCCAACAGCCTGGGATCCTTAATTTCCTTGAGCTGAGGTTATTTTTAATTCCCAATTGTCTAAGCTAAAGGTAGAGGAGGAATTCCCCCCCTGCACCACCACCAAAATTAGAGGCAAGTGATCCCTGACCCTTTACGAGTCCTTTTTGAGTGTCAAACATGCTACAGAAATATGGAGAAATTGCCTAAATCACTTTTAGATTGGAGACTTGCTAAGACTGCTTAGGCCTGAATAACAGGGAGAATTTCCCCCTCAAAAGCCACAGCTTTGGGAAGCTGTGCATGTGGGAGTGCAGCCCCTCATGGAAACACTCTGGTCACACAAGTGTCACTCCCCAGTGCCCCCAAGCAGAGCAGTAGAACAGAAACCCAAACATGACATCAGTCACACCCCAAAAGTCCCCCCTGAGGAGCACATATTCAGTCCTCTCACTGCTGGGAAGGAGCACTTCCAGGAAGCAGGAGTACACCCAGGAACAGGACAGGCTCAGAGGAATGGCCAGGCTGGACTGGATGGTCCCTGTGGGTCCCTTCCAGCTCAGGATATTCCAGCATTCTGTGAGCACTGAAGGCAGCCAGGTGGAGCAGCAACAAAGACAAAAGGAGGAACCACAAATTTCTTGCTTCTTTCTGAGCACCTGACTTGGGCTTGGGGATAAAACATTTACAGGTGTGAAGGCACTGCACAGCAAAGGCAAGAACAGTGCTGTTAATTCCTCTCTGTATTAAGTTTGGATTCTGCACCTTTTGCTGGAAAAGCAGCAGGCAGGCACACAGAACAGCCAGGGTGGAGGCTGAGGAGACTTTCCAAGCAGAGGGAGAACATATGCCTTCCACAGCTCACTGGCAATTTTCCCACTTTAAGGTTATCCAGCAGTAAATTTGTGGCACATCTCTGGGTTTTGTCTTTTGAGGCACGAACGCTTCAGGCCTTACAATGCAAGTATAAATAAAATGTAAATAAATGGCAAAGGAGGAACAGTCCTGCTATAAAACACACACAGCTAAATGATACTTTGAGGGAATCTGAAGGAAAATTAGTGATTTCATAGGATGAGTTTGCCCCTGGAAGTCCTGCTCGTTTTCTAACACCTCAATACATCTGTGCAACCCTTTTAAAAACCCAGCCACCCAACAGATCCAGCCAGGGCAATGCTATCACAAGCACTAAATAAAAGCCCAATAATATTAGAGCAGTGCCTTTCACAGGCAGCAAGACATGATTAAGATAAGAAAGGTGAAGAATGCCCAGAGCCTGGGGAAGGAGCAGCCACAGGGATGTTTGCTGGAACAGATCCAGCAGCATCACACAGCCCAGCTATCTCCCGTGTCATCGCCCCATCAGATTGCTGGAGCACACCACAGCCTGTCACACACCCCAGCACAGCCCCACGTCTCTCCAGCAGCACATTTGTCATCCTGGGAGCTCTTCACTCATCTCTGCTCCATCTTATGCCTGTGCATGATGCTCACACGTGCCACAGCAACCTGCAGACGCTTAAGTCCTCCAAGCAACAGATTTTCCTTCCCACTGAGGCAGCACAAATGAGTCTGTTACGTTGACTGGAGCTCAGTGCAAACAGCAAAGAGCCTGGCTGCATATAAAACACAGAGCCAGAGCCAGCTGGGGGCTGAGGGGCTCTCTCTTACTGACCATCTCTGCATGTTCCCAGCTCTGATAAAGAAAGACATTAAAAAGGTTTCCCTTCCTTGGGCCAAATGAGAGCTCTGGTCTAACATATCACACAATATTTACATATGGAGTGAGAATTTCCAGGCAAGCACCTGCAGCCAGGTGTTTAAGGGTATTTAGACTCTAATTTCCACCAATTTCACTGTATTTAAATCATATTTAACTTAAATCACAAGTACTCCAGAGTTCAGTAAGTGTTTGGACAACACTCTCAGGCACAGTGTGGGATTCTTTGGGTGCCTGTGCAGGGCAGGAGTTGGACTTGGATGATCCTTGTGGGTCCCTTCCAGCTCAGGAGATTCTCTGGTTCTATAACTGAAAAGAGAAGTGATCTATGAGGAGCTCTTGCCTGAGGTCACAGGAGACAGGTGGAAAGAGGCAGAACACCAATTTGTCCCACAGCAAACTTAACTGGTGACAGTCTTTCCTCCTGGGACCCCGGGGGCCCAAAAGGAGATGTTTCAGACACCATCTGTGTCCCATTGCCAGGGGATTCCAGCTGCACCTGACTCCCAAAGCTCTGGATACCTTTCCCATCCTGGTTTGGGTTGGGAGGGACTTCAAAGCCCATCCCATTCCACCCCCTGCCATGGCAGGGACACCTTCCACCATCCCAGAGTGCTCCAAGCCTCGTCCAACCTGGCATTAAACACTGAAATATATTTAATATGAGCTGTGCACATCCTGCCCAGCCTGTTTTGGTCCTTGCCTGGCTGGGCCATTTTCCTGTACCAAGTCACGGAATGCCAGGCTGGGCCAGGCTGGAAGGGGCACAGAGGGTCCCTGGTGCCACCTCCCTGCTCAGGCAGGGCCATCCCAGAGCACAGGGCACAGGATTGTGTGCAGAGGGCTCTGCAGTGTCCCCGCTGAGGGAGACTCCAGCCCCTCCCTGGGCAGCCTGTTCAGGGCTGGGCACTGCCCAGGGCAGAAGTTCTGCCTCCTGGGCAGGGGCAGCTCCTGGCTCAGGCCCTGCCCGTGGCTCTGGTGCCACTGCTGGGCCTGGAGCAGAGCCTGGGCCCTGCTCTGCCCTCCCTGCACACAGGGACACCCTGGGCTGAGGCCCCTCTCAGCTGGGGCTCCTCTCCAGGCTGAGCAGCCCCAGCTCCCTCAGCCTTTCCTCATTAGAGAGATGCCCTAATTACTGAACTTAACACTGAAGATGTGCTTAAATGGGTCTGAGTCTTAAACCACTTCTGTGGGCCAATGAAACGAGCAGTGGGACACCTGTACAGGCAAGAAAGGAAACCAAATGCCTGGCTAAAAGACAGACCCTTGGATTGGTACCTGCTGCCAGTTGTACCTGGAAAGGACACCCCCTTTCAGTAAGGGTGACAGTTTATCTGTGGGAGAACATGATCCATTCCAGCCCTGCTTCCTGCTCACACCAAATGTACCTGCACACAGAACATTGCCTGGCATTGAGGGAAACTTCCTGTGCTCAGCATCCTCACAAATCAAGGCCAGGATCTGAGTGCTGGCAGGGAAATACCTGCAGCTCTGTGATCCATGGTGTCAGGCTGGAAATAGCTCATCCACTCCATTCATGTACTGAAGAGATGGATGCTGGAGGGGTTTAACTGTGCCCTTGATATTCTAGCCTGTAATGGGTTTTTGAAGTGACTGTAAGTCTGAGGGAAGGCACAGCAATGACACTCTTGGAAACCTGAATCCTGACAAGCACAGTCCCAGGAGCCCCTGCCAGGGTTGCAACCTGCACTTTGAAGAAGGCAGCTGGATAATTCAGGAATGGGGGAGCAAAGCAATGGACAGGAGAGCTGGGATGTGCTTACCCCAAATGACAAAATGCTCTTTTGTGTGGAAGGGCTTCACTGCATCTGTGCTTTCTCCAGCTCTGGTCAAAGGGAAAGGGAAAGGCGGGGGAAAATAGAAAACAAGAGGAAAAAGGAAAAGCAGGGGGGGAAAGGGAGATGGTGGAAAAGGGAGAAGTGAGAATTATAAAACCCAGGAGCAGTGGTAAATTATTTGAGGTTTGCAGTCTAAAAGAAGGCCAAGATTTCATGTGAGCTTCAGGGCCAAGGCCACACTGGGCTCCATTATGACCCAAGGTGTCACCACTGATTCTCTCTCCCTGCTTTTCCTCTCTAACTTAACTAAAACTACCTTTGCCCACACCCTGGACTCCAGCCCTGCCAGTCATGGTGGATGGATCCCACAAGTCCCCCAGACTTTGTGTTGACACCAAAGTCAGTGTCCAGAGATCCTCTGCAAGACCAGAACCAGAAGCACTGGTCCAGCAGCTGCTTTTGGCTACTTATTTTTGTTTCATTGCAAAAACATGAATATTCCCATGGCATTCAACAGAGCATCTGCCCCTGGACTTCAACTGCAAACAAAGAATCAAAGTCCCTAAAAGGCCACCTGCCTGTTCAAGGAGACACAGATACCTTGTGCAAAAGGCACGAAGCACTTGTTTAACCTCAAATCCATCCCTAGGAGCAGGATTAACACCACACAAAGAAACAAGAAAAAACCTCAAGCTGTAACAGGGTCAAATGGAACAAGTGATGCTTTAACGGGAAGGGCAGCAAATGAAAAATGTGGCCTTTAATAAGGTACCATGGGTAAGACAGAAGGACAAAATAAAGGCACCAGCATCACTGACTGCTGCTGGAAAATTGCCTTTTTGCTTCAGTGCTCTGTACAAACCACAGTATCTGTCCCAGGGCGGCAGATGTAATTTGGTACGAAAGCAGACATGAATATGCTTAAATAATTCAGGGCAAAAATCTAAAGAATATGGGCTGCCTTGGGTACTTCCTGACATTCATCTTCAAGACACAAAAGAGGCCAAACAACTCGTGACTGGTGTAGTTGGCCTTATCAAATCTCTCTCCCCTCGCACAGATTAACGTCCCAGCAGATCCAGCCCGCCGTGCGTTATCCCGCTCCTGCCAGCCAGGGAAGGCTGTCACATCCCTGCTAAAATCCATATCTGCCAGCTGAATAGATGAACCTGCTCTGGGGGGAAGCCTGACACACCAGCTGCTGCCTTGGAGCAACTCTGGTAAAGATCCTTCTGAGGTAGGAAAGAGGAATAGGAAAGAAATCTCTGATACTATTTTTATTACTAATTATAATTACTATAACCTTTAGATGGGATGGAGAGAAGGGCAGAGAAGAACTGTCTGAAGTTCAACAAAGGTCGCGCACCTGGGGAGGAACAACCCCAGGCACAGGCACAGGCTGGGAGGGGCTGCTGGAGCAGCTCTGAGGAGAAGGAGCTGGGAGTTCATGGTGGACTTTGAGCTGCCCCTGAGGCAGCAGAGTGTCCTGGGGACAAGAGGCCAAAGGCTTCCCAGGGTGCATCATGAAGAGCATTCCCAGCAGGTCAGGGAGGGATCCTGCCCCCCTGCCCAGCCCTGGGGGCACCTCTGGAGTGCTGTGTCCAGCTCTGGATGCTCAGCACAGCAGGGACAGGAGCTCCTGGAGGGGGGCCAGCTCAGGCTGTGAGGATGAGGAGGGCCTGGAGCATCTCAGTGCCCAGGAAAGGCTGAGGGAGCTGGGGCTGCTCAGCCTGGAGAGGAGCCCCAGCTGAGAGGGGCCTCAGCCCAGGGTGTCCCTGTGTGCAGGGAGGGCAGAGCAGGGCCCAGGCTCTGCTCCAGGCCCAGCAGTGGCACCAGAGCCACGGGCAGGGCCTGAGCCAGGAGCTGCCCCTGCCCAGGAGGCAGAACTTCTGCCCTGGGCAGTGCCCAGCCCTGAACAGGCTGCCCAGGGAGGGGCTGGAGTCTCCCTCAGCGGGGACACTGCAGAGCCCTCTGCACACAATCCTGTGCCCTGTGCTCTGGGATGGCCCTGCCTCAGCAGGGAGGTGGCACCAGGGACCCTCTGTGCCCCTTCCAGCCCGGCCCAGCCTGGCATTCCATGACTTGGTACAGTGAAGTCGCCCTGCTTTCTGCAGGAAAAGGAAGCCTCAGGCATGGGGAATGGGAATTTTAGTACTGGATCCCTAAAACTGGGCTCCTTGAGCTATGGTGTGAGAGCAGAGATTTCCAAAGACACCTGTGAATGTTAAATGCTTTGATTTTTCCAAAGGTTGCTAGAATTGTAATCCTGCAGGAATTTGGGGATCTTTTTATCTCAATACACTGCCAAGCAGCTCCACTGATGAACTTCATTTAATCAAATGCAACTGAGCCTAACTTCTGTAAAACAGTAAGTCTCACTGATTTCTGATAAAATCTGGTCTTCAGTCCACACAGATTCTTTGGAAAACATAGGCTTTGATTCCTCTTGATGTCGTCTAATGTCCTGCCCTTGAAAATCTCTTCCTTACATTGTCCAAATCAAGCACTTCCAAATCCTGCTGTGTGTCTGAAAGACTGACACTGTTCTTCCTCCAGCATGAGTTATGTTATTCCTTATCAGCTGTACTTGCAAGATCTCTGTGTTTTTTTAAATAGCAATATTAGTGAAGATTAAAGGGTGTGTTATGAAAAAAAACCAACGTGGAGATGGAAGACAGGATAAAGAAAGTGATTTTTCCCTTGCAGTGACTTTAATATAAATATTTTGTTTATGTTAATGTAATTACATTAATGTAAACAGCAGAACATCAGCATCAGCAAGAGCACAACAAATCAGGAGGGGCAGCAGGAGCTTTATGTGGCCCAAGTTCCCAAGCACAAATCAACTCCCCAGGCACAGGGGGTCTCAAATGACCCCTGGGTGTGCAGCACAGTCCCTGTGTGGCCATAAACAATCCCTTGTCCAGCGTTCCTGAACATCAGGCAGCCCATGCAGAATTTAAATTATGAGCCCAACCATTCAAGCCAGCTCCAGCCCCATCTGGAAGAGCACAAGCCTCACTCTGTGCACAACTTCTGCTCCCCAAGCTTTAAAAATTGTTAATTTTTAAATTAACAATTGGGAGTTAATTTTAAAATTAATTTTAAATTAATTTTTAAATTAACACCCCGGGAGTGTCCAAGGCCAGGCTGGACAGGGCTTGGAGCCACCTGGGATAGTGGAAGGTGTCCCTGGCCAGGGCAGAGGCCTGGAACAAGTTGAGCTTTAAGGTCCCTTCTAACACCAAGCAGTCTGAGGGTGATGATTCTGTGAAATTCAGCTCCAGAGAGGAGCTCACACCCCCACCATGGCACTGTCCTTACGCAGGGTCACCTCCCCAGCACCTCCCCCTGGCTGAAGGCCTCTGTAGGCAGAGAGGGTCACCAGAGGAAAGCTGAGAGGGTTCACAGGGTACCAAAGGGCCAGAGCAGAGATGCCCATGGCTGGAGCACTGGTGTGGCCAGCAGGAACCGAAGTGTTGGGATCTAACACAAAAACAATTGTTCCACTCATCAGCTTCTGTGGTGGAAAACCCTCCCCTCCTTCCCGGGATAAAGCATGAGGCCATCACTCAGGGAAGGACACGGGGAGCTGGCTGAGCTCTGGGGGAGGTCAGCATGCACTGTGGGTCACTGTGAGCAGGTGGAGCCTTTGGGTACCCAGGGGCCCTGCCTGCCCCCTCCTCTCCTTCCCAGACAGGGAGGAAGGCAGCTCAAATGCTGTGCTCCAGGAACAGGGGAGATCAGCATGTTTCCCTCCTGAAAACAGAGACAAAACCAAATCCTAACATCCCCAAACGTCCTGGGCATGTCATATCGAGCCAGCCAGAGTTCAGCTAGGGCAGAGGGTGATATAAATCAGGATTGAGCTGCTCCCATGAGATTGCTGGCTCATCTCACCACCACATCTTCTGGAACACCCTGAACAACCCTCATTAACCACCCCCTTTGTGCAGCACTGCACTCATTCACGAGCTGTTAAATGGGAAGGAAATGCATTGATCTCCAGGATTTACAATTACAGCCCAACACACAGCTGGGTTGATTAGGTGACTCAAGCCTGCACACACACAAAAAACGACCCTCTGTGAGCTACCCTTAGGAAAGACATCCATTTCCTTGGGAGGCCTGGGCAGTTACAGACCACACAACACTCCTGTGCATTAAAGAGCCTGCAAACCTCCAGCACCATCAGTTTGCCCTGATGGAGATGTTCCTACCCAGTGTCACAAAATGAGGTTTGTTGAATCATTCTGCAGAACTCAGCACAGCCACCTCCCCTCCTTGGTTCAAGCCCACACAGAGAGGCTCCCAGTCCCAGGCAGCTCTGCAGGCTCCCAGACACGGTGGTTTCAACCACAACATTATTGCATTTCTCTGTGAACACTGCTGGATTACCACAGTTAAGTTCTGTGGTTGGATTTTAAAAGCAGATCATTAATTTTTCTATAAAATATGCATCTAAAACCTTTAGACTGTGATGAAAAGTCTCGGCCAAAGGCCCAGCTGAACCATTTTCATAAACATAAGCATGTAAGTGCTGGGCCCTGCACTGGGGTCACAACAACCCCATGGAACACTCCAGAGCTCTCCAGGGCTCTCCAGGGGGCAGAGGGGCTGGAAAATGCCCAGTGGGAAAGGACTGGAGGGGGACTGGTGACAGAGGCTGAATATGAGCCCAGGTGTGCCCAGGTGGCCAANTCCATTAAAATTCTGCTGCTGAGTGCCCTGAGGACAACCACAGCACTCCTGAAGATGCACCTCCTAGAAGCAGGTGCTGCTGTGCTGGTGAAAGCTCTGCAGAGGCAACTGATGAAAGTTTGAAGTGGGTTTCACTCAGGAGGAACAAAATAGGCACTGAAGCACAGAAAAACCAGCTGGAGGAGAAGCAAGTTTTTAACATGCAAAGGCAGAGAAATCATCACAGAACCACAGAATGGGTTAGAAAGGACCTTAAAGACCATCTCATTCCACACCCTGCCATGGGCAGGGACACCTTCCACTAAAATGTCAAGGCTGAAGTGGCAACACAAAAATCTGAAGAGCAGCACTTGGCCCACAGAGAGCAAACCCCCTCCAGATGAACTTGTATGGGCAGACACTCCACATGTTTTTAAGACATAAGAGCCACTCCTGAAGCTCTGAAGCAGTCCCTGGTTCAAGGTCAGATGCCAGGAAGATCCAAGTTAAACAGTTTTCAGAGCCTG
>VXBC01005827.1:127377-151464 GCA_013399945.1 Ploceus nigricollis
CACCTGGGCTGTGCCAGCCCAAGTGTGGCCACAGGACCAGGGCACTGACCATCCCCCTGAGCTGGCACTGCTGAAGCACTCTGAGACAAAAAAACCTCAAATTGAGGGGCTGGAGCATGTCCAGGGAAGGGAACGGNAAAACAGGCACTGAAGCACAGAAAAACCAGCTGGAGGAGAAGCAAGTTTTTAACATGCAAAGGCAGAGAAATCATCACAGAACCACAGAATGGGTTAGAAAGGACCTTAAAGACCATCTCGTTCCACACCCTGCCATGGGCAGGGACACCTTCCACTAAAATGTCAAGGCTGAAGTGGCAACACAAAAATCTGAAGAGCAGCACTTGGCCCACAGAGAGCAAACCCCCTCCAGATGAACTTGTATGGGCAGACACTCCACATGTTTTTAAGACATAAGAGCCACTCCTGAAGCTCTGAAGCAGTCCCTGGTTCAAGGTCAGATGCCAGGAAGATCCAAGTTAAACAGTTTTCAGAGCCTGTAGGAAATCCCCAAACAGATGCTTGGTACAGCAATTTTCTCATCAGAAAGATCCTACAGAACTGTGATTCTGTAAAAGAGCTCCCCACAAGGCCTCCAGGTACCCCTGCTGCCCTTGTCTCATGTGACCAGCCACGTTCTGCCATCACTGACAGAGCTCTTCCAGCTGACCAAACGTGCTGAAATCACAGCAAAGCCAAAGGGCCACATCAGTGCTGCAAAAAAATCACCTTTTCTCCATCTGTCCCCACTCCCTACCTCAGATTTATTTGTCCCTGGCAGAGACATAGTGAGGGTGACACTTGAGGAGCTAATGGGACAGAACAACATCTTATTTCCCCACACCTGACAAATGCACCAAGAAACCAGGGCCAAAACCAGAGGTCAGGGTGTCTGCAGGACTGCAGGAAGTCAGCCATGGTTCATCTTATCCATATCTGAAGTTCTGATGCAGAAAAGTGCTGTTTAGAGGGTTTCTGATACAGACTGAGGCACTCCAAGGGTTAATGTCACCGGTCTGTCACACAGGAAGTCTGAACAGGGGAAAGGGCTCATCTCAAATACCCCAGGGGGAAGAAGGGCCCACTGAGAGCAGCAGGAGAGGCACAGTCAGCACTGAACTGATAACTCATCCAGCCTGGACTAAATAGATGATGTGTTTTGTGAGTTCCAGGCACTCTCCCAGGAACACTGATGCAGCTCCTTGGTATGAATCCAAGGGAGTTATCTCTCAGTCATTCTGCCTCCTTGTTAAAGGTAGGAAGAAAAATGTCCTTTATTATCAATTCCCAATTGTTCTCCAACTGAATTACCTGCGAGGAGGTGAGGTTATTTTAGAAAATAAAAAGAGTGGAGTCCTGTATTTTTAGCTCCATGAACCTGCCTTGTAACAATCTGGACTGTTGCTGATGCTTTCCAGTGTAAGGAATTTGTGCCTTTTGGCTGATCCATCCACCTGAAGCGTGGAAAAGACTCTCTAACTAATTAAAGGTACAAAGTGGGGTGTTTATTGACAGTGCCAGACACACTGGGAGTAGCCTCCCAAAGATGTGTGCAAAATCCAGAGCTCCTGCTCTCTATTCTTAAAAATCTTCTATATTCATATAATTACCCAATACATACCTATACATATGCATTACCTGACCCTGCCTCCCCTGCATTAAAATGAGTTTAAAATCCTTTCACACCTGTGCAGTCCTTTGCTCAAAATGGGTTTTGAAATGGGTCCATTGTCTCCTAAGATTAAGTCAGGGATGTTTACCACAAGTCTTCCTCGTGGTAAACTTTCTACCGTTATCTTGTTGGCAGGCTCTCTGGTCCCTTGGCCACGTCCAGCCTGATACTGGCTGGTTTTGGGGCTCAGGTCCAATTACGGTTTCTTTATCTTTATAATACCCTATCCTCCCATCCTGCTTCTTAGCCTTGCTTAACTCCATCTGTTAACAATTAACCCTTTTACATTGCTTCTACTCTTCTTACTAAACTCTTCATCATTATATATTGCTTCTATCCTTCTAGCTAAACTCATAATTTTTAATTCTTTTAGAGCTTTGATTCACATGCATAGATAAGGGAGGAGGGCAGGAGGGCCAAGGAAGAGCAGAATAACAGTGAGCAGATTGAACCTCAGCCTTTGGCTTTGTCCTCATGTAGCAATAAAAACCAGAAAGCTGCACAACTTCCCAAGTCTCACTTGACTGCAGGTGACACCTGCCAGCTTCAGTGTGTCCAGCTTGGCTGCCTGGGGAAGGAGCAAGGTGGGATGTCTACAGAAGGAAGTTTTATATAAGGGCTTTAATAAGGGACTCTGAAGGAAAAAAACTTTCCTCCCAAGCTGAGGAGCATCCCTTCTTGGCTACAAACTTCCAGGGGAACAGCCTCTCCATGTGCACAGAGTGCTCTCCACACTGGGCAGGGACAGGGACATCTCTCCCTGTAATGATCACTCAAGACTTGTGAGTGCACCAGGAAAAACACTAAACCAAACCTGCTGGAAGGTGTTTTACCAGAAGAGTCATGTTGGACACTTCAGGGATTTTTTTGGCTGCCTCTGAGCTGAAGGTTTTAGAGTCCCAGCTGTGCCTGCACACACGGAGCAGAGATTTCTCATTTCATACATCATTTACTCCTGCAGTGATTCCACAAAGTCACAACAAGTCTCTAATACACAGAAGGGGAGAAATCCATTCTTCTCATGATAATGGCTCAGGCTGGAGATCCTGAGCAGAGATTTCTCAGCACAGCAATGCCTCTCACTACAGGATAATCACATGTCCTTAATAGAGAAATACAAGGCAAACCCAGGAAAACACCAACTCCTCACAGTCAGAGGATGCTGATTACAACAGGAGCTTTCCCTCAGCTCTGAACAAGTTATTTAGTGCACAGCTCCAGCCCTAAGTGGAGCCTAATTCTCACTGGAATCTATCAGTGTTTCCAGAGAAGGAAAGATGCCTGGGCAGGGGCAGTAGATGGCAACATGAAGCATCCAGACCCCTTTCCATAACGTGGGCTACCAGCAGCAGTTAAACCAATCAAAAGAGTTATGACACATTTGCAAGCTCAAGGTTTGGTTTAAGTGCCCTCCAGTCAGGACTGAGCTGGTTTTAAGCTGAGCTCTGCCATCCCATTGCTCCCCTGCCAGCCCTGCAGACAGAGTGAAGCCCTGCAGGACAGGAACCCCTGGCCCTTTGCTGAAGTTTCAGCCATACTGAGCTACAGCATAACTTCAACATAGATATATATAAATTTAAAAAAATAGAAAGTGAGAGCAAGAGAACTGGGAAGGAAAAGGAGGATGACATGAAGAGTGAAGATGTAAAGGGGAACATTGCAGCTCAAGGCTGCAGGGTATGACCAGGAGAGCTGCCAGGCTGGGTGAGCCCTGTGCTGGGAATCCACTGGAGCTGGAGCTCCTAGGGAACAGCAGAGACAAGGGGCAAGCTCAGCTCGATGCCTCACCCACCCCAACAATGACTGCAGTGAGCCCCAGGGCCTCAGCAAGGTGTAAAACCTCAGCAGGTAAAGCCCCCAGGGGAAATTCAACACAAAAATGGGTCCAGGACAGCCATCACGAACAAAACCAGAGGTTACAGGGAATTTTACACCCCAGAAGGCAGCACAGCCTCAGGAATGAGCTGGTTCCTCTGCTGCAAGTCTCACTAGAGGTGCCCTGGTGAGAGCTAGCAGGAAGGTAGCAAAGCAAAATACTTCAATGCAGTGGAAAATGAAGTTCACTGACTTGTAATAGAAATTTGTGTACATCTTCTGAAAAAAGCCAGAATTTTCTTCCGAAGATGTGGGGGGAAAGAAAAGAAACTTTAATAAGATGCCTAATGTTCCTTCCCAAATCCATTTGGAAAAGTCTGGCAAAGTATACTTTAAAATGTTACCAAAGGAAAGGGACTGGCAGTAGGACAGAGCATGTTAAAGTGAAAAATTAAATTAAAGACTCAAGGGAGAACTTATTAAAAACCTAATACTGTGAGATTTTTCATGCCTCTCTTTGATCTCCAAAACACTGATTTATTAGAGATCACCAAAGACAAGGACGTATGAAAGAATACACTGACTAATACAGGTATTTTCTACAATTCATACAAAATCTCTCTGCCTGGTGTCCTGAGAGCCTGGGATCCTTCTGTGCTGCTTCAGCAAACAAACAAGACCCCAATTAACTCCAGCAGACACAGAGCACAACACAGCTCCTGTGCCTTGGCTCACACTCACCCTGGATAAACACAGACACGGAGCAGCAATCTGCCTCTGCAGGCTTCCCTGACCCTCAAAAATGAGGAGAAAATGTTTGCAACAGGTGAATTATCCCAAGCTATGAAGGACCCTCAGGAATCTCTGACTTCCTGCTCTGAACCTGCTTTCATGAGCCAAGTAATTGGTCTGGAACCTTCCTGGTGGCTGTGTGGGACAGCACCAGCCCTGCCTGGGTATTCCATCTGTGTGACCTGAACATTCCCCATCCAGTGCTCCAGGCTGGGGTGGAGTGGCTGGAAATGGATCTGGTGGGAGGTGCTGGTCAACAGCAGCTGAACATCAGCCCAGGTGTGCCCAGNATAATTTTTTCACTGAAGGAGCTGAGAAGCATTGAAAGGAGCTGCCCAAGGAAATGGCAGAGTCTCCTTCCCTGGCAGTGTTCAAAAAACGCCGTGGATGTGGCACCTGAGGATGCTGTTCAGTGGGGACATGGTGGTGCTCTGGGCTGAAAGCTGGGCTTGACCACCCTCAGGCTTTTTTCCAACCTGAACAATTCTATGATTCTGAAGCATTTGAGGGCAAAATCTCCCACGTCTGCTACAAAAGAACATCCCTTAGTTAAGCTCCTAGAAACAGCTCCCTGTACTTTGTACAAGGATACACAACACCTTTCCACACATATTTGCTGGGACTGTCTGCACCTGGATCTAAACTGAGCCTCTGATCCACCTTTATTGGGGTCCTGGAGCATTCCNAGGCCAATGGCACCAGGGCTGTGCCAGGAATAGAGTGGCCACAGGACCAGGGCAGGGCCTGGCCCCTGTGCTGGGCACTGGTGGTCCTCAGGACAATGCAGATCCTGAGGGGCTGGAGCNATTCTATGATTCTGAAGCATTTGAGGGCAAAATCTCCCACGTCTGCTACAAAAGAACATCCCTTAGTTAAGCTCCTAGAAACAGCTCCCTGTACTTTGTACAAGGATACACAACACCTTTCCACACATATTTGCTGGGACTGTCTGCACCTGGATCTAAACTGAGCCTCTGATCCACCTTTATTGGGGTCCTGGAGCATTCCTGGGATTCCAGGGAAGGGCAAACACGGGGGCTCAGGCAGCACCAGCTGATCCAACACAAGGAGCTCACACTGTGTGAATCCCTCTGCCACATCACCCTGCAGAGGCTTGGAACCAGCACCTCCAGGCTCTGCCCTTCCAAAAGGCTCCCGAGAAACTCATTACAAATTCACAGCTGCAGCTGACCCCCATTAGGAAGTGGTTTATTAAATTAAAATATCAATCCCAGAAAGAGATGTTTGCTTAACAGACATAAACGATTTGGAGACCTCGTGCTGCAGGGCATGAAATAAAATCAGAGTGTGGCAAAGCCCAGGGAATTAAGCCATAAAGGGAAAGCAGTGGGAGGGATGCAGGGACCTCTTGCCAAAGGGAAGCTGCTTATCACAGGCTTGGTACAGAAAGATCCCAGAAATGCCACATGTAGACAACAAAAACCTCAGCAATTACCAAGGCATACTTGGACAACAGGTACTAATGACATTTGAAAAGCTAAAAAGCCTGATTTTACAGCCCCTAAGTGGAGATTTGCTGTCTGACAGCTTTCCCCATTTGCTTCTGTGCAGAACTGGGTACACTGTTTACCATTATAAATTACTGGGTTTTTTAAACAAGGAGATTGCATTTTTTTAAACAAGGAGGTTCCAAGATGTTCAAGTGGAAGTCAAATCCTACCCCTGCTGACCACCACTGCTGACCTCCTTTACCACTGCTGCACACCAGGCTACATGGCAACAAAAGCAGCCAAAAACCTGAAACCTAACAAAAAATCAAACACCTCCCTAAATAATCAACATGCTCCTCATCACCTCACCTCCAAACCCAGAGAGGACTTTGGACACTGCTGCATCCCAGATCTTTCACTTCAGTTCCTCTTGGAGTCTTCCATGTTCCAGCTCTCAGTTTTTACCCTCCAGGAAGGCTCAGCTGCCTGTGCCCCTTTCCCTGCACAGGAGGCACTGAGTTGGTGTCAGTCCCCCCTGCTGGCTCTGGGATCTCTTGGGAACACCAGTCCCACTGTCTCTTTGGAAGGTCACATCAGCAAGGTCCCATCCAGCTGCACCAGGTGCAGTTCAGACCATTTAAAGGGCAGAAACACCACACAAGGATTTCTTCTCAAAATCCAAACCTGCTCCTCCTCTTGCCCCTAAGAGAGATATTCTCTCTGACTTCTTCCAGAGAGAAGCCTTCAAAACTGCCCTCCCTTCTTCCAGAGGTCCATGTGAAACACCCTGCCCAGCAGCCCCAGCCTGCAGAGCTCAGGGACATCCCAGTGGCTCTCACCCTTTGGAAGTGGCCACATCCAACCTTCCTCCTCACCAAGATCAGGTGTCTGATTTTGTGTCTCTTTATCCATCCCACAGCTTCAGAAGGTTGTGAAGCCTCGTTAATATGTACCCAAGGAAAGGCTGAGTGCTCTGGCAGGCAGCAGGGGCTGCAGGCAGCAGTGGTCCCAGCCCAGGGGAACTGCAGGAGCTTTACAGGAGCTTCACTGGAGCAAGAGGAAGGGAATCAAAAGGTTCAGTGATGCAGAAGCTGCATATGCAACAGCACAAATTGTCAGTCCACACGTATTAGGAAAAACATCTAGTTAATTAATTTCCCCAAGAAAAGATGATTTCCAGGGCTTTTCAGGGCCTGGCACTCTCGGAGCTCCACTCCCACAACAGACGGGCGCGGAACACGCTCGGTTTGCACACAAGGGCCCATCTGTTCCACCTCCCACAGCTGCATCCAAGAGCTCCACTGGCTGGATTTGCACTGCCTCCCCCACGGGAATGGCTTTATCCTATGGCTCAGACGAGCATGTCTCAAAAAGGACACTGTCATCATCACTGCTCAACTGTTTGTGCATTTTCCCTCGCTGGGGCTGAGCCCTGCCAGCTCCCCAGCCCTGAGCACAGGAACTCTGGGCATTCAGCAGCAGCTTCATTTGTCCAGTGCCATCCACACAGAGCAGCTGATAACAGGAATGATTAAGGTTTCAAAGCTCAGGCTTAACCCTTGAATTTTATAACCTCACCACAGAGCAGAACTGAACTGAGTGATGGTGAGAGGCAGAGGACCTGCTGACCCACAGCAAGGGTTCAGATGTGGGGATTCTTCATCCACGTGTGTGTCACGCCCTAGGAGAGACCTCACCAGTGCCTCAGAGTCCAGCTGTGACATGGAAGCAGCTCCAGTGTCCCACAGTGCCCTGGGTACCTTTGATCCCAGATTGCTGTGCTGGCACTGCTGGCTGAGGGCCACAAACACTTGGAAAAGGGCTCCCAACCACCCAAAGCCATCATCCACAGCAAACTGCCTTCAGCACCAGGCAAGAGGCTACAATCCTAAAATCTAAGCTCTCATTCACCACCTATTTGAATAGGTCTGTATTATCAAAGGATATTTGATATCTGTAATATAATAGATATAATAGCTCTATAATAACAAAGGATAAGCCAGCTTTCAGCTTTGATTCTCTCTGTAGGTATTCCCCAGCCTGTACCAACCCCAAGTCCTGCTTTCAGGACAGCCTTTCCCAGAGTCAGTCCTGCCATGGGCCAGAGTCACTTCTTCCCTCTCTCTTCTCAAGGGGATTTCTGTTGAGTAGAAAACATCCTGTTTTGGGAACTGGCAAGCTTTGGGTATTTCTGGGTATTATTGGGAATTTCCTGCCTTTCCCAACCTCTCCTTGCCCTCACTGCCAGTGAACCTGAGCAGCTTTTTGGGCCCTTCTCTGGGCAGAGCAGACACTGCCAGTGTAACAATGTTTTGCCTGCAGATGTTTTCACCCGGTGAAAGCTCATTGCATCCCACCAGGACACTCCTGAATACACAGAGCTACAGAGCTTCCCTGCAGGAATTACTGCTTCCCACTCCATCTTCCTGCGGGCTCTGACAGCCCTGGCAGGTTAACACCAGACTGATGAGCAGACAAAAGCTCCACCCTGGGAGCAGCAGGGGTTATCTCTGCATCCTGCAGCATCAATCCTCTGCAGCTGAGGCTGGGGCTGGCTCGTGCAGAGGCTCTGCTGCCCCGAGAGGGGCTCGGGGTGACAACCTGGCCCTGACCATCACCTGACAGCACATGGACTGGGGCCAGCACTGAGGGCAGAGAGTCCCCAGTGCTGAATCCCACCCTGAAACTCCAGTCATGGACAGCAAACACTCCCCTGCACTTCACACCCCTCTAACAGACCACCCAGGGCTATGCCTGAACGACTTCATTGGTGTTTCTTAATTATATAATTCTCTAAGTGCTCTGCAAAAATTAGATTTTTAATAGAACTTACTTGTTTTACTGTTCAATCAAATGATAAAATGTCTAGGGAAGGCATTGTCTTGTTTGCTCTCCAACAGCTGAGCAGATTAAAGTGAGCTTTTTAAAATATTATATCAAAATAAATCTTTCTGAAAGGAATCATTAAATTCCTCCCATAGACAGCACTTGTCTTAAAGCCACAGAAGGAGGCTGTAAAAGGCTTTCCATTTCTGTTTGGGTTGTTTACACTCTCCAGAGTCAGGACACGCAGATCTGAAGTGCATCCTATTGACACACACATTAAACACAACTGCTCCCAAAAATAAATCACAGCTTTGCTGCTGTCTGGCATCAGCAACAGAGTCCAGCACGTGGGACTGGAAAAGCTGCAAGGACCACTGAGCAAGAGGAGGAGCTGAGGATGGAGGCTGGCATCAGGGCAGGCCTGCAGAATTCTGCCCAGACAGAGCTTCCAAACTTCCACAAGGTGCACACTCAGAGAAAAGGGGGGAAATCCCTCTGCACCCCACTGTCCACAGGTAAGACACATCCTTGGGGGTGCAGGGTCACATCAGCTCCTAAGAACTCCAGAAATCCTGATGGTGACAACATTACTGGCCTGGAGTTCCACAAGTGGCTCAAGTCTGTGTCATTCTGGGCTCGGGTTTCAGAGTTTACTTTGATTTTCTGAGACACTGAGGCTCTACAGACCCTGTTAAGCAGCAGAAGGACTTGGAACATCTTCCAGCCTTTCCTTCTGGAGAGAAAAGGAAGCACTGGAGCCATTCAAGTTCATTTCCATGAGACACTGTCCTGTCCATCTGAGCCCTGGACCACTTTAAGAGCAGAAATTAAGAGCAATTCCTGCAGCACTAGCAGGAGTTACAGATACAGGAATGTCTTTGCATGTCCAGCAATTACTGGTGCCATTTTGCTGATGTCTGGCCCAAAAATTCCCCCCCCCTTATTTCAGGCACCTTTCCCACCAGACTGCTGGGTGCAGCTCTGGGCAGCTCCAGTTAAAACCAAACAGAGAGAGAGAGAAAAAA
Organism: Ploceus nigricollis; assembly: GCA_013399945.1. Classification (NCBI taxonomy): domain Eukaryota; kingdom Metazoa; phylum Chordata; class Aves; order Passeriformes; family Ploceidae; genus Ploceus; species Ploceus nigricollis. Next base: position 136,956 of record VXBC01005827.1, read on the forward strand.
AAACGTAGCAACACAAAGCAAGAGGACAGCAAAGATTTTAAAAATGTGTTTTTATAGATGAGAAAATAAACTGGGTTTATTCCCACCCTGGGAAAAAGGCAGGTGAGCTTGAGGACAGGTGAACTCTGCAATGCTGAATAGAAAAAAAAACCCACCAAGATACAGCTCCTCATTGCACCTCCCCAGAAGTTCACACATTTTCACAGAATCCCAGAATAGCTGGGGTTGGAAGGGACCTCTGGAGACCACCCAGAGCAGGTGACACATCCAGGTGGGTTTGGAACATCTCCAAAGGCTCCACAACCTCCCTGGGCAGCTGTTCCAGGTTCTGCCACCCTCCATGGAAAGAAGTTCTTCATCCTATTGAGGTTTCCTCTCTGCATTGAGTCAATAAACTTATTTTTTATAAATGTTACTTAAAGCAGGCCACAGATTTCCTCCAGACTTCACAGATTTGCTGTTCCTAGTGAAGGATGGAAGTTTAGAGGAGCTGAGTTTTGACTCAGTGAAACAGAAATGTTATTAAAAAGCAACAGGGGACAGTAATTGCACAGAACAAAGTTGTTACAGGAGCACTAATGCCCCGAGGTGGCTGTGAACAGGCTCTTTTCACCTACTCGTCAGTGCTTAATTTTTAACTTAGTTCCCAGATCCTGCCGAATTCCTGAGGGGCTTTGTTAACTCAGCATATGGCTGCAGTGAAAGCCAGCTACCCCCAGGGCAGGTGTTTTCAGGCTAAGACAACCAGACACACGTTGTTCTTACTAAATATTTGTCCAGACACACGTTGTTCTTACTAAATATTTGTCCCTCTGCAGGCTAGGCAAAGAAAACTTTTTAGTGCCTTCTCTGCCTAAATGCACATATCTTCATCTCTGCATAAACACCTTCAGCTCAGACCAGACTGTCCCAGCCAGCAGCTCCAACCAGCAGCCTGGACACTCAGGACATCACCCTGGAAATGCAGGAGTGTCCATCAGTTCTGGACCTGGGAAAGCTCAGATCATCACAGTTTCTTGCCATGCCTGAGCTGCACTAACTTGGATTTAGAAATTATTTTGCAGGTGATGCAAGTGGAGCTAAGACACAAGCCCAGGAAGCAGCACTGGCAGGGCACAGCAGCCCTCAGCACCTGAGTGAGGTGATCACAAACCCACAGGGACAGGAACATCAGCTCTTAGGGTACAAAGGATGCATTTCCATGGCTGGTGGGACCATGGTCACTCTGATCCAGATGCACATCAGCCAGCCTGGCCCAGTGGAAGGTGTCCCTGCCCACAGCAGGGGGACCCCAGGGCTGAGGGGCTTTAAGTCCCTTTGGCCCCAAACCCCCCTGTGATGATTCTGTGACACAATGGCAATGGCCCCAAGGGCAATGGGCAGGGACAGCCCTGGCCTCGTAGACACTGTTCTGCAGCATTAGGTCCCCCCCTAGGGTGGCACCTGACCCCAGTCAGACACAGGTTATCACTAAGAGGGCCCATTTTACAGAGACCAGGCCACAGAGCCCACACCCACCCAGGCCGTGTCCATTCGATGGCACACACGTGACTCTGTGTGTCACCTGGCTGTCAAACCAGGAGTGTGCAAAACCAGGAGCAAATACACTTCACCACCCACCTGCTGCTCCAACCCATGCCCTGGGGCATCCCTGGATCTCCAGAGCCCTTTGGCAATGCCCCACAGGGATGTTCCTGTGCTCTGAACATGACACTCAAGACCCCAAAGCGAGGCACCTGCTCCCCTTTATTTATGTGAGGCAACCTGGCAGATTTCCCACAATGTGAAGCCAAGATGAACATTCCCAAAAGCCCCAAAAGTGTGAACGGTGTCACCTCCCCAGAGCCTCCAACGCCAGGCTGGTCAGACACAGGAGATCCTTGTAGGACAAACGGTGCTCACTCAGCTCCGCGTTCTCTGTCACTGCCAGGTGAGTGTCAGGAGAGGGCTCAGCCAGGGGAGCTGACACAGACACTTGGAGATTATATAAATAAATAAAGAGCCCATTTCCAGCCCCACTCACTCCCCCTCTCCCTTTAAGTAGGTCACTCTGCCTGCTATGGAAATCAGCTCATCTTCAAAGCAGGTTTGTTCGTCTCCTTATCTCCTTAATGTAAGGAAAGTGCAGAGCATTGTCAGAGCAAAGGGTGATTTCAGACTAATTTAATTTAGTTCTGTCACGGGTATAAATAGGAAAGTGTCCATACTTGTGAGAAAAACCAGCTTGAGGCACAGAAAGGAAGGACAGCTGGAAGGTGTCTGCCCCCCAGGTAGTTCTGAATGTGGCCCACAGCTACAAGCCCATGTCCCTGACAGGTAACACAATGCAAATGGAATACAAAGGCTCTTCGTGACCTAGCAAGGGGAAGAAAGAAGAAAAAAAAAATCTCTTGAATTAGAGTGAAAAAGCTCAAGGGACTCACATGAGAGAAGCCCAGCTTACATCAATTTCAGCCTGAAAATTAGGCCCTACCTTTTTATTACGTTAGCCTAGCTCAGAGCATTCCAATTGGTACTAGCAATTAACAAAGCTCAGGAGCAAAGCCTGATACTAACCTTGCTGAAATCCCTGCAGAGAGCAGAGCTTACACCTGCAATGATGGAAGCAGAGTTCCTTGGGTTTTCCCAGCCTCCCCCCATGAAGGGATGCAGGCAGGGCCCACTCCTCAGGAAAATGTACAGGTTGGGCTGCAGGCTTTTAACCCAGTGGTTTCACAGAATCCTGGAATGGTTTGGGCTGGAAGGGACCTTAAAGCTCATCCCATTCCCCCCCTGCCATGGCAGGGACACTTTACACTGTCCCAGGCTGCTCCCAGCCCCAGTGTCCAGCCTCGCCTTGGGCACTGCCAGGGATCCAGGGGCAGCCCCAGCTGCTCTGGGCACCCTGTGCCAGGGCTGCCCACCCTGCCAGGGAACAATTCCTAATTCCCAATATCCCATCCATCCCTGCCCTCTGGCAGTGGGAGCCATTCCCTGTGTCCTGTCCCTCCATCCCTTGTCCCCAGTCCCTCTCCAGCTCTCCTGGAGCTCCTGCAAGGGCTCTGGAAGTGCCTCTGAGGTCTTCCTGGAGCCTTCTCCTCTCCAGGTGAGCACCCCCAACTCCCCCAGCCTGGCTCCACAGAACAGGCAATATTCAAGGAACAAGGAAATTCCTGAGCTGTGCCCATGCACTCACAGAACATGTTCCTGCTGCTCCCAGTTCCAGCCCTGGTCACTGAACGGGTGACAAGGGACACCTGGGGAGTCAAGCTCTGCTCCAAGGCTGGGCACCCCAGGCTGCTCCTGCCCAGCTCCTTTTGGGAAGCTCTGGGGGCCTGGCAGGATTGAGTGTGCAGAGTGCAGGAAATGCAACCGAAGGCAGGAAAAGGAATCCCAGTGCTCACAGGAGGCAAATACTGGAAAGGTTTTATGTAGTGACATCTAAAAAACAAGTCAAAGAAAATGAACCACAAAAATTTCATTATTACTTGTATGCCCCTATCAGCAATTTTGTTATAAAAAATAAACTAAAAAATCAGCATTTTAAAACTCAAGTAAAAAGGAAGTTCCTTAGACTGGAAAAGCTTTTGCCTTATGCACCTCTGAAGATAATCGCCTGTACAAGCTCCTGACACAGCACATGAACAAACTTCTCCTGACTCCCAATTGTGCAACTTCAGCCTGTTCTTTTGCTCCATTGATCCAGGCAGAAGATTCCTGGATCAGCTTTTTTTTCCCCTCCCCAACTTCTTGAGTTTCAACTCTTAAGGCTTTAAGCCAAGGCTCAGCGTGGAGGTGTAAGAAATGCCAAGGAAGAGCAGGCAAGAAAGGGAAAATCTCTCTTCCTGTTTTAATACTTTTGGAGGAGGGGGGCTGCAGGTCAGATTCTGCCTCCAGGAGCAGCAGCATTTTGCCCTCTAGACTGCAGAAAGGGAGCCTGGAGCTAAAAACAGCAGGAAATGAGCTCAGTTCAAGGTATCCACAGCAGGTGTGTGCAGGATCACACCCCACGCTCAGCACGAGGCACGCAGCACATCCCAGCCCTGGCAGCACATCCCAGCCCTGGCACCACAGCCCCTCCTGCCAAGTCAAGGAATTATTTCTCAGGTTGTCAGGTGGAGAGAGTGTATTGCAAGTTTTCACTCACACTCAAGCTTCCTTAAGAGTTTAAGGTTTTAGTTCAAGACTTGAATCCACCCAACCCCAAAGCTCTGCCCTGGGCCAAGCTCATAAGCCCTGTTACGGCCTGGGCACACCTGCCAAAAACTAAATTTAAAAAAAAAAACTATAATTGCAATAGGCCTGGAGGCTTCTGAATTTGGAAAGAGCATGATTAATATTAACAAGTATGATTTTCATAGTAGGCAGAAATACAGAAAATAGACAGCACTGTGCCTTAAGCCCCAGAATCAACTGGGATTTTGGCAGCACATGCTGGAGAAGACAGTAGCAGCTGTCAAGTCACAGCTGGAGTTGCCTCTAGTGAAGGTGATTGAGAAATAGGATTAAGAAAAAAACCAACACACGTAAAATACAAGCTAAAATAACACACAAAGGGAACAGGCAGCTGAGCTAGCAGGCTTGCTTGCAGAGCATCCCAATAGTTCTGAGTTGCTCATTTCCTTTTTCCTTCAAGTACAGCCCCAGCCTAACTCACACTTTATGAGTGGGGTTTTTTTACCACTTCTCTGGCATTCTCAGCTCTGCTGTGCAGGGAGGTCACTCATACAATAAGGCTGTGCTGGGGTGACCCTGGCTGGGCACCCTGGGCCCACCAAGCCCCTCTGTCACTGCCCTGCTCAGCTGGGCAGGGGACACAGGACACAGGGAAAGGCTCTGGGTGGGATAAGGGCAGGGAGGGATCCTTCACCAGGTGCTGCCATGGGCAAACAGACTCAGCTGGGGGAAATCACTTCATCACCCATCAAATCAGAGTAGAAAACTGAGAAATAAACCCAGATCTTAAAACACCTTCTCCAAACCCCTCCTTTCTTCCTAGGCTCATCTTCACTCCTGATTTGTTCTCCCTCCTCCCCAGAGGCTCAGGGGGATGGGAATGGGGCTGTGGTCAGTCCATCACACATTGGCCCTGCTGCTCCTTCCTCCAGAGGGCTTGGACTCCTCACCCTCTGCCCCTGCCCCAGCCTGGGGTCCCTCCCAGGNCCCTGGATCTCCCCAGGAGCCGCTGGCTGGTGTTGGCTCCCTTGGACATGGAGGAAGATTCCAGCAGCTCCCCACAGAAGCCACCCCTGCAGCCCCCCTGCTACACAAACCTTGCCCTACAAACCAGAGGTCAGTGTCCTCACAACATCTGTGGGGCCCTAAATGAGGTCACCTGACCCATCCCACTGTCCCTTGGAGCAACAAAATGGGCCATGAACAAACCACTCTGATCTTTCATTTCCACAGTCTCCTTGAGAAGCTGCTGCCCAGGCTGTGACCTCTCAAACAGACACACTTCCCCTATAATAAAACTGCCAGAAAATCCCAAGTATTTAAAAACACAAACAAACAGAGCAGTACACCCCAAATCACAAAGGGCCCCACAGCAGCCACTCCTGGGCACACCCTTGCTGACTCACAGGAGTTTACACCACAAAACAATGCTCACAGAAAGCTTCTGTGCTCTCCAGCACTGCTCCTCTGGCTCCTCTAGTTCAGCTTCCACTGGAGGCCTGGACATCAAAAACCTCCTAATTAAGAACAGTCCAAGGTGAGCTCTTCCTGCCAGCCTCCAAAAATCACCAATAATACACAATACTTCTTAAAAAAAAAAGTCACCAGCAGTTATCTTGAAACTAAAAGAGGTGCAGCATTTAAAACATCTACTGCAAATGCAAACTACTTCAGAACGTCATAATTAGTAAATGGCAAATATTAGGAGTTATGGGAAAAGGGATCGTTAAACCAGACTTTAATAGCCCAGCATCTCTTCCATTCCACGTGAAAACCCAGTCAGCACACACTCACAGCATTAAACCCACATTAAGAAACAAACTGCTTCATTTCTGGAGTTGTAAAAACAAAGGTTAAATATCTGCTTCAGCACAAACCCTGTAATTTTTCCAGAGCAACTGTATTGTTTTGCTTTGCACAGCTAATCATATCTGCCCTGCTCTGCACTCACTCATCTCCTGAGCGAGGCTCACACTGGAATCACCAAACCAGAACAAACTTCCAAGGACCACATTTGCCATTAAGGCTTCTGGAAGTACCTCTCCTTTTAGTTATACCTCATATACATAAAGTAGTGAGTTGAAAAGACATTTTTTTGTGGCGAGCCCTTTTTCCACTACTTGTAACAAAATAAGCAGCTGCACACATTCAAATATTCCTGAAGCAAACCAGAGATGCCCCAGGACTGCTGCCCCTTGCTGGACACCCTGTCCCATCCCATGCCCCATCCCTCAATTCCAAAGGTCCCCACCCATCTCAGCCTCCCCATCCACCCCCTTCTCTGCTCCCATGATTTCTCAGCCCCATTTTTTTTCTGAGCTGCCAGTTCAACCACTCCACTCATTTTCCCTTTATAGCCACTTTTGTCCCTCCGTGAGGACAATGGTGCCTGTTCTTGGTACATGGAACAGGGAATGGGCACAGCCCCGAGGCTGCCAGAGCTCCCAGGGATGCCCAGGGTGGGATTGCTGGGGTGTCTGTGCAGGACCAGGGCTGCACTGGATGATCCTTGAGGATCCCCTCCAGCTCAGGACATTCTGTGATTCTTCCCACACATCTTTCCCAGAAACATGTGGACCAGTTTGATGGCATTCAAGACAAACGTGATCTTGACAATATCTGACCATCTCAGTCTAACTGGAAAAATTATAAACAAATTAAAGCAGTTTCTCATGCTGGAAAAGTCTGGGCAGCCTCAGAATAAAATGATACCAGAGATGTCTCCACCCAGGTCTGTAGCTTTGGCGTAAATACAGATATCCAAACCAAATTTATTCGGAATTTCTGGAATTGGAGCTGGGTGTTTCTGGATATGCAGAGCTGGACATTCAAGGGAATTCCAGGATTTTCCGAACAGCTGCACAAAGAGCATAAATTATGCTGAAGGCATCCAATGGGGATGTGATGTCTAAGTTTTATTCCTTCCTGTTCTCTGTCCCCACTGGTGCCTGGCTGGCAGCCCTAATTTGCAAGGTCTGGTGCTGCTCTCAGATCAAACAGACAGCACCAGTAGGAAGGAAAATTTGTGGAAGGGACACACATTAATTAGGACTTGGAAGTTGAGCAACTTACTAGGAAAAGACTGATAAAAGGGTAAAATCCCATTTTACTGCCTAGCCTCTTTCATGTCTGTCAGAACAGCGATTAAACTCCCCCAGAAAGTCAGTATTGATTCAGTGCTTGATCCAAAGGCAGCTCAAGTCAATACGACCTGACCCCAAAACTCCTCCCATGTCAGACACTGCAAGAGGCAGCAACTACCTCCAGACACTCCTGACAGGAGGTTTGAGGGGTGTCTGCCCCTCCATAAATCACCTGCATGATGCACCTCACTCACTGTCCCCTCCTAACAGCACTGAGCCAACAGCCCCACATGTGAACCATTCCCCTTTGTGCCAGAGAGAGCAGCTCCCTCACCCCACGGGGTAAATCAACCATTTATTTCTCCTGAGACTGAAGGTTTGTTCCTGACTTCCACCTGAGGGGCCTGAAAACCAGACTGGCAGGGTCCACCCTGTCCCTTCATCCAAAGAGCCCCCGTCACACCAGCAGCACCTGCTCCTGCAAACTGAAACTTCTGATTCCCCCAGCTTCCCACAACCAGGGTCCCTCTGTGTGTCCCTTTGATAATTGCTTTATTAATTGTTGGAGTGTCCAGTGCAGGGCCATGGGCTGGGCTGGATGATCCTTGTGGGCCCCTTCCAGCTCAGGATATTCTATGATTCTATTATTTCATTTTCTAACATATCATCCCTTCACTGTAATCATCATGCAATTAATAAAGATTTAAACCAAGAGGAGTTTGAAATCCAAAAGTGACAGGGAATTAAAACAACTTTAGGTCTAATTCTCCCTCCACCCAATCTTCTGGCACATTCTGCATGATTTATATGATTTCTCACTGGTTTATAGCACCAAATATCAGGGACAGGAACCAGTCAGGGCCACTGGGCAAGGTCACAGCCTAAGGGAAGGTGAATCACTTCATCCAGGCTCCAGCCCAGCCCTTGGAACGAATGCCCAGGAGCTGCCCCTGCCCAGGAGGCCGAACTTCTGCCCTGGGCAGTGCCCAGCCCTGAACAGGCTGCCCAGGGAGGGGCTGGAGTCTCCCTCAGCGGGGACACTGCAGAGCCCTCTGCACACAATCCTGTGCCCTGTGCTCTGGGATGGCCCTGCCTGAGCAGGGAGGTGGCACCAGGGACCCTCTGGGGTCCCTTCCAGCCTGAGCCACTCTGTGGGATTCCCTAAGGAGGAAGAAGCACGCCCAGCATCTCCTGCCTCACTTTTGCTGTTCCCACCTCTTTGATGCCAGTTTCAAGTATCTTCAAACAACCAAAACTCATCTGCAAGGTTTTCTTTGTTCTGATATCATTCCCCACATAAAAACCTCATCTCTTCCTGTCCTTGAGACATCCCTTCAGTACTACATAAGGAAACATAAATCCCTAACTTACATATTTTTTGTAATATTATTCTGTGTGACTGGTGGAGCATCACACAAAACATCAGAGTTAAAACTGAGCCCCAAGCCTGTCCTGCTGGACCCTGCTGCCCTTGCTGGTGACACCAGTCCGTCCTGATGACAAGAGCAACAACTTCCAGCAAACTGAAATCCCACATTATGGTGTTTGGGCTACACTTAGCAAAGGGTAAGGTACAACGTAGTTTACACCAGGATAATGGTTATTACTGTTATTGTCTTGTCAGTGCAAAGAGGAAATACTGCAAAAAAATCCAGCAGAACAGGGGGTTTATGTTCCCAGCTATTTAAAGCATCCAGTGTTCCAGCCCACCTCTCTGAAGGCAGCAAATACTAAAAACACACAAAGGTCAACAAAAATTTGAAATCCAATAATGAAATATGAGCGAGCTTTAAAATTCATTAAATGGCTTTTCACTTTTTTATTCTCCTCCTCTGCTTTGTGTTTGTAAAGTGTGATCAAGCAACTGCTTTGGAAGAATTAGCAGTAATTTGGTGCAAACGTGAGTGCCCTCATGATTTCATTTAAAGTGTAATATAGGCAAAGACCCAGGAAGAGATTCTAATTGTTATTTAAAAATTAACCTTCTCACTTTACCTTTAAGCTCTGAGAACAGGCACAGCCACGGCAGGCCATTACCCTGCCCAAAATACTGCATAAGCTAATGAAGATTAAAACTAAGGTTCAGTAAATTCTGACAACCAGCAGGTAAGACACCTTGCGTGGCTCTCTGACGCTCTGCAGCTCGAGGAAACACCCAGAATAACTCAGCTGAGGCTCTGCTGGTGTCTGTTAATCCACTGCTGAATTCTCTCTTGTAATGGCTTTCGCTTTCTGTGTCAGCATTTAGACACCGAGGAACAGCAATCTCGATTTCCAGGGCCCACCAACACAGAAAGGCCCTGCTGTTCCACAGAGGAGATGGGAGCAAAGGAAGCCCTGGATTCCTTTTGGGTGCTGAGGAATGCAGTCAGAGGGATCAAGGATGCTCAGAGGCAACACATGGCAGAGCCCAGCTCTTCCCAGCCTGAGCCTTCCCCTTCCAGAGCCACGGAGGTGCTGGGGACACTCACACCTCAAACCACGGGAAGTGACACAAGAACAAAGGGCTTTCAACTGACAAAGGGCAGGGCTACATGGGATCTTGGAAAGGAATTCTTCACTCTCACCCAGAGTGAAGGTTACCCAGAGAAGCTGTGGCTGCCCCTGGATCTCTGGGAGTGTCCAAGGCCAGGTTGGACAGGGCTTGGAGCACCTTGGGATAGTGGAAGGTGTCCCTGCCCATGGCAGGGGTGGAACAGGACGGGCTTTAAGGTCCTTTCCAACCCAACCCAGTCTGTGATTCTAAGTCATTTCCACTTACACATAATAAGGGTACTAAAGGGGAGAGGGACCAAGGATTCCCCTTCTCTCCTTCCTTCCTGATCATCCCATGCTGACATGGTGGTTTTACTTCTCTGGAATTAAATCCCCACGTGCACCATGGCCCACCAGCTGTGAGGGAAGGTGTGGTGACTGACTGTGTGACACAGCCCCAGAGCTCCAGATCTCTCATTTTCCCTGTCAGCAGGAAGAATGGTGCTCCTGCACAGCAGCCTGGGTTGCAGAGCCCGGGGAGATCACTTTTTTTAACAAATCCATTAAAGCAGAGTTCTCAGATTACTCGCACAGTAGAGACCCGGTGATGCTGTCGGTGTTTCCTGTTCCAAGGCAGAACAAGTGCTGGGACATGGCAGACAGCCCTGGGCATCGCTCTCTGGGGTATCAGGGATCAGAGTGACTCCCAGGGAGGAATCCCTGGGAGGGCAGGATCACAGAACTGGGATTCATTACACAGCGAGCGCCGTGCGAGTGCCGAGTATCAGATTTTCAAAAGGAAAACGCAAACTGTGATTTTTATCCAACTCACCAGGAATTCTCTTCCTTTTTCAGGCAACTTTGCATCCCCCCAAGGACCCGAGCAGCAAAGCCCTGAGCTGCACCCAGAGCAGGCTGTGATGGCTCAGCACAGCCCTCTCCTCACAGTTTTACGTCTCATTGCATCATTCCTGCATTATTTTTAGATAACCGTCAGGGGATGTCAGAATGTGGGTCGATAGCTATTAGATTTATAGGCAGAAATAGCAAGGCTTGTAGCTATGAGGTGTAAAGCATTCAACAATTTCTAGAACAAATCTGACCATGGGGACTGGGGGCTGGAAAATACAGTTGCTTTTACTCCCAGAACTGTTTAGGAAAAATAATCTCCGTGCTGCTCCGATACATTTCTGGAGTTGAATCACTGCTGTTGACTCACAGGAGGGTCAATACTCCGAGTATTCAGCTTGAACAGCCCTTTGCAGACTTTGATAAGGACATCTTACCAAAAATAAGCCTCTCTTTTAAATGTAATCTATCAGCATGCAGAATGGCCTCAGCTACAGCCCACAGCTCAGGCGTGTCTGAGGAGCTGGGAAGTGGCAGCCTGCCAGCAACATCTGGAGCAGATGTTCCGTTTTAGGCAAAGATTAGTGGCGTGAATCACAAAATTAGTAAAACCTCCTTGGTTACCTGAGCAGGCTCATTTCCCTTTGCTGTTGTTAACAGGTGGGTTTCTCACAGGCTACATTTTCTGATCAGCAACACTTGTGTTCCCTGCCAGGAGAGGATAAGGAGGGAGGATGGCCTGGAATGGACCAGAAGAATCCCCAAAATCCAAGCACATGGACAGCACATGCCTAAAGCCAACTTCATCCATCGGTCCTGCCTGGTCAAGAGGGGAGATCTCCAAGACAGGAATTGCTCCTCAGCAATTCCTGCTGCCATCCCAAAGGGCTTAGGGTATCCAGGATGCTTTGGGAGCCCAGCAGGGGAGAACACCATGGGCAGAATCCTGCCCTCTGGAGTGGCAGCTGGAAGCCTCCAGGCACTGAAACATCTCTAGATGCCCATGCTTCTCCAAATAAATCCAACTCCAAGTGTCTCTCCCTGGAGACACAATAGGACACTCCTGATTCAGACTGAGGCTTGCAAGCAGGACTATTATTGACATAATTACAGCATCTTCCTGGGTGTTTTGTATCCCTGGGGAGATATTTCTCATAGCTGCACAACTAAATAGGCAGTGTAAATCTAATGTACCTTTGTGAATTCTACCAGCCAGGGAAGATTGTTTCTCCATTCAGGGAGGCCTGAATTAATATGCAGAACTAAAACACCACTGCTGTCACTGTATTTGGTCACTGCTGTTGCATCCCATGAATCCGGCGTTGTCTCTGCACGACAAATGCGTTACTGGCTTATTACTCATTCATTGTCAATGTCAGGGAATATTTGGATCATGATGCCAAACAACCATCAAACCCCAAAATTATCTATCAGCTCCTTGTCAGATGGGTTGCAAACTAAATGTCACACTAATGTCTGAGCTTCCAGATGCTTCCAAATGTCTCTCTTAAGCTTCACCTTTTAACTCTATTATTTCTTTAAGAAGTATTTCCTTTATTCATTCCTTGATCAGTATCAAACCCAATTCTCAGGAACCTGCTAAGAATAATTTATAGGCAGCAGCTCTCAGGTGCCTTGAGCCTGTGCAGACCTCTCTCCTGCTGTGAGAAAGTTTAGGCTCAGAACTTCTAAAAGCAGGTACTGAATGCATAATTTTCATTATTCCTAATAAAGAATATGGAAACCAAATCTGTTCGGTATATCCTAAATGTTAAAGTGGCAATTTTCATCAAGTTGTTATATAATATGTAAAGGCCATCCTACATAATAGTTATTTTCTACTTCAGAAACATCCTGGCAGTGGGACAGACAGGGAAGCAGCATCCCAGCTGCTGTGTGACAACCATCAGTTAACACAGCAGCTACATCCCCATCGTGTTATCCCTTATCTCCACATCATCATTTCTTATATCAAAGGATTTCACTCACCAAGGCTCTGCTCGTATAAAGAACTATTTTAGCTCAATAACATCATTAAAGTTTGGGCCCTTCTGCCTACAAACAGCTTTTCCCTCCTCTCAGTTATTTACACTTAGTTATTTATCTTAATCAGGGAATTTCTTAGCATTTAAGTTAATATATTACCTACCTGTTAAAACCTTAATATTACCAGTCTGTGGGTGTAGTGCTATTACATTCGCCTAAATGCTGATAAAACCACTTTCAGTCTGCCTTATTTACATATATAATTTCTATACTCAGTGGTTAGCTAAGTTTGTAATGTGTTTGGAGGATGATAAGTGTTAGAGCAGATAAGCATTATCTTATCCTTATGGGAAGCAAATCCACCTATCTCCAAAGTGTTTTGAGTTAATTAAGTGCTACTTTACAAGGATAGCAACACCGTGCTGAGGGCTGTGGTTCAGTGTTGGCCTCCATGTCCATATGCAACCCTCCCAAAGTTAATTTCCTAATTGGATAAGCAGATGAGAGCACAGCCAGAACACAGGAGGCTGCTGGCGTGCACTTGGCCATACCTCAGCATGTTCACATTATTCCATGTGCAAAAGCACAGATGCAGGCTGCTTTAAAAAATGAACACAGGCTTATTTCACCCCGAAGGAATGTAAAGTTCCTTTTCAACATTAACACTTGGTAAAAGCAGCAGTTTAATCTGTGCATTTCTTTAGCACAGGGGAAGAAGCCCTCTCTGTTTGCCCCTCTTCTGGCCAGCTTCACTTCAGCACTTCTTCATCACTGCTCTCTCTCTTACAACAATTTGCAAATAGCTTTAATTCTCCCTGATCTTATACATCAAACTGGGTGGGGCTTGGAGCACCCTGGGATAGTGGAAGATGTCCCTGCCCATGGCAGAGGGCTGGAACTGGGTGGTCTTTGGGATCCCATCCAACCCAAACCAATCTGTGATTCTATGACCTGTTGAGAGACCACAAAATAAAATTTAACAGAAGAGCTCTGGATGAGTCAGCCATGCCCTTCTGTTCTCTGTCTTACCAATATTTAGCTTGAAGTTCAGACTTTCTGTACTATTTTTTCACACTGCTCAGGTAGATGCCACATCATTCCTGTCACGTTGGCCTCCAGGCAGCTGAGCACTTACTGGAGTCAGCTGTGCTGTGAATCCACCCCTGTCCAGCAGTATCCAAAGCACCAGAGAGGGAGTTTCCAGCCTTCACACTGCTTAGAGGCTTTAATCCAAGAGCCAGACCTCTGCTGGACACAGAGGCTGGAAGGTGGCTGCCTGGGAGGTTCCTCAGGTCCCCAGTGAGCAGCACAGGTGACCTGCTCACATCTTTTCCAGATGCTCAGACATGGCAGGTACAGGGGATGGCTGTACCCAGGGTTTACTGAGAGCTCTCTCCCTCCTGCAATCCCTATTTTCCAATGGCAGCACCATTTACTGGCCCATCCCCCTGAGAGGGTCTCACAGTACCTTTGGACACTGGACACAAACACCAGCTTTCCTCCAGCCATGTCACTCACCCTCCAGCCACTGGGATGTTCAAAGCTTGGGCCACCTTTGCTGTCTCTGGGTCCTATAAATGCCCAGTTTCTCAAATTCCTCATAGTCATCAATGGGTTCTTACATTAGCCCCAGAGGAATGGGATGAGCTAATGGGAAGACTTTGCCCAGTACTTCCCAGGAAGCAGCACATGCTTCCTGAAAATGCTGAGTTCTCCCTTCTGAGTCTCTGCTCCCTTCAGCTCCTCACCTGGTCACACGGCACAGAAACCCACTCTTTGTAAACACAAACTGAAAAGTTCATTTGTGCAAATCTCCATAAAGTTGGAAATGAGCTGGAGCACAATTTGTACTCATGTAAATGTCAGCACATAAAAAACCAGTCTTGGATCAAAAAGACAAGTTGTAGTTAACACCCAGAGTAAAATACACACATTATTTTCTGACCTTCTGTCTTGGTTTG
>VXBC01005827.1:156334-252908 GCA_013399945.1 Ploceus nigricollis
GAGGGGATGGGGAGCGCTGGGTGCAGGAGCCGTGCGGGGATGGGGAGCGCTGGGTGCAGGAGCCGTGCCGGGATGGGGAGCGTTGGGTACAGGAGCCGTGAGGGGATGGGGAGCGTTGGGTGCCGGGGCCCTGAGGAGAGCTGGGTGCCAGGGCCGTGCGGGGATGGGCAGCGTTGCGTGCCGGGGCCGTGCCGTGATGGGGAGCGCTGGGTGCCGGGGTGGGGAGGGGATGGGGAGCGCGGGGCTGTAGCGGGCGGAGATGGGGCCGGTCGCGGTAACGCGCTCGGGCTGCTCGGTGCCACAGAAAGTTTGAGCCCCCGGGCGGTGCGTGGGCCTGTCCTGGACTCTGCTCCCCACTTTCCCGGATGGCAGCTTTGTCGTCTCCTTCAGAACGCTGTCTTTCCCTGCCTCGGCACGGAATGACAAAGGAAGCATCCTGCTTCCCCAGGCTCCTCCGTGCCGGAGCGAGGGAATGACTTCAGTGCTGTCACGGCTGTCGTTAGCAAGGATCGCCTGTACCTCCAACCCTGACATGACATAAACTACAGTTCACATCCAACGTTTTAATGCCAGAATGCTGAATCTTCTCATGAGGGCACAGCCACTACTGAACAACCCCAGTAACCGTGTTTTCCAAGCTTCTTCCATGTGCCACAGTTAACCCTGCTTTTCAGAAAGATGGCACCAACAGGCATTAGAAATTCAAACAACCTTGAGCCATTGTATCCTACAAGGTAACTTTTCAAAAGGTAAGAATAACCTCTCTCATCTTCAAGCCATAATTAAAAAAGGGAAAAAAGCACTAACAAAAAATCAATGCCATGGAAACAAACCTAAAATTGCCTTGGAGGATTTGGAGATTTAATTCAGTCCTAACTGCACATGAAGTCTTTTATGGCTTGTATGTTCAGACCCAGGATCCTGCTACAAATCTGGAGAAGAGACAGGCACATAACTCATAGTCAGACCCTAAAATACTCTGGTCAGTCCATCATCCACTCAGGTTCATTATAAGAGGGTGAAAATGTAAATGATTTGCGTGACTTAGAGCTAGAAATACCTCACAAATTGCTGAAAACCAGCTTTTGGCAGGCACAGAGGGGAAGCTGGTTTGGGGGTTCTGTAGGGGTGTTTTGGCCCACGATAAACAGAAGGTTTGTTTCCAAAGCTGACAACTGAGATTTTTCTCCTCTATAAATAAAAGCACTTTTTATTAAACAAATAAACAAACACCACCCCAACTTGGCAGAGTAGTTTACCAAAAAGGGAAACCACGTGGCTTTAATTGTCAGGAGCAGAAATATTTGTGCAAACAGAAAAACACCTGCTGCTTATTCTGAAGCAGTCTGGGATAAAGACCCATTCCCATTGTCCTCATTACCACTGAAGTCAGGCTGGTGCATTACACAGAAGCAGCAAGATCTATTTTAATTATAAACCAGTTTGGAAAAAGCTGGATTTAAAGGCTTTTGGCACATGGCTGTTACAGATGATCCCAATGGAAAAAAAAATAATCTTAGGATCTTAAAAAAGAGAAGGCAAGAATTTGAAGCAGCTCCTTGCTGAAGGAGAAGCCGAGCATTTTTGCCACCACTTCCCACAAAAAAGGAGCAGAATTAAGTCTCAAAAAAACAGGAGGGAGGGAGAAAGGCACAAGTCCCCTTAGGGTGACAGATGGCTGCAGGGCACCTGGCACCCGTGAGTGTGTGGTCCTGGGGAGGACAGCACAGCAGGAGAAAATAAAGATGCCCAAAAAATGCAAGGAAAAAAACTCTCTGTGTGGGAAATAACATGAGAGCTAAAAAGTCAGAGTACACATGAGCCAAGAGCTCCCCTGCCCTGTCCATGAAGATTAACTTGTAAAAGCTCCCCAGGTTTCTGTTGCTGCTGCTGTTCTTTTATTCTGGGGAGAGGCAAGCAGCAGACTTTGAAGCTGTGCTGGCTGACAATGATCCCATCACCTGGGACTGTCCCCAGCCCAGCTACACCTCCTCCAGGACAGCTGGCCCTGCTGCTGAGCTCAGGGGCAGCTGGGCAGTGCTTCCCTCTGCAGAACTGCTAAGGGAACCAGCCTGAGGAGAAGCTGATCCCCCTTCCTGAGCTGGTTTGCAGCATTCCATGTTCCACAGGCCCCTTCTGCCGTGCTGCTCTCAGCAGCAGCAGCACCTTTCCCTTCATTTATTTCACTTGGGAGAAGCTATTTCAGTTTTGTTCAGTTGTACTCCAGTCACTTCTGACCTGAGGAGACCAAGCAATCCCCAGAGTATTCACACCAAGCATCACATTATCACATTTCCTTCAGTGTGTCCTGAGAACCACCCTCAGCACGTTCTGAACGAGGCTCAGCTCTCTGGGACTGCCAAGGAGCCAAGTGCCACCTGTGTCACCAGAGCTGCAGAATTATCCACAAACACATCCCTCTGTACCTCCCCTGCAGTGGCAAGGGAGAGCAGAATGCTTCAGATAACAACAACAAACATCAAAGGGTCCACTGAATCAGAGAATCACAGAATCACCAAGGTTGGGAAAGACCTCCAAGGTCATCCAGTCCAAACATCAACCCAGCCCCACCACCCTGTTCAGCACTAACTCCTGTCCCCAGGTGCCTCACCCACGTTTTTGGAACACTTCCAGGGGTGGTGACTCCACCTTGCTGTGGGCAGCCTGTGCCCACAGGAAGGGCACAGCCCTTCACCCTCTCAGTGATGAAATTTTCCTAATATCTCATTTAACTTCCCCTGGCACGACTTGGGGCTCTTTCCTGTCACCCTGCCCTGAAGATGGACACCAACAGGACATGGCTGTAGGAGACCAGGAAAAGTTATGCTTTGTGGAATTCCAAGGCCTGAGAGCAGCTTCCCCACCTGTATTTCCTTTGAGCTTTGCACTTCCAGAACACTGAACTAAATGTCAAGAGCAAATACAAAATGGTCCCTTGAAAAGGTCTGTCAAGACTCCACTCTCTAAATCAGGGTCCAGCCGAGGCATAGCTCACTGGAGAGTTTGAAGGTTTTTTCCTTCTATTTTTTACCTTTTTTTCCAACTTTCATTACATTCCTACCAAGAAAAAAATAGCTTGAAACATTTTTACTAAATAGAGAAGAAGAACTAAAGGATATGTATCAGTATCGGGCAGAGGAGATCAGTTTGCATGTCTAATAGAAAAATTCTATTTTTGCCCATTCCAGTGGAGTTCTGTGAACAGCACACACACACTTTTCAAGTGCTAGCCAAAATAATTAGTTCTCTCCTTCTGTGGGGGGAAAAAAATCCACTAAATCATGAATATTCAGTGGATTGGTTAATGACATAGTAATGCTTTAGCTGAAATCTTTGCTCCTTAAAATACAGCCAACACGAGCTGCCAGTTAGAAGAAGAATTAAAAATACAAAAATAACTTGATCTGCAGAAGCTATCACCCCCCGATTGCTTCAGGAGTGTGTGATGGTAGCATGATACCATGACAGATCTGGGGCAGACTGTCTTCACAATCTGGGAGATGTAAAACAGGCAGGAAAAAATAGTTTCTGTTACTCACTGGAGCTTCTGCCAGTGCTGGGGGTTCTCCAGGGCAAAGGCGCCTTCCCTCAGCACCTGCTGGGTCCTCACCCAGATGATCCCAGGGTGCACCCAGTTACATTTTCAGCCTTGTACCACCAGCTCAAAGGAAAAAAAAGTTTGGGTCTGTTAGCTAAATTTATTTGAGTTGCATAAATGAGCCTTTCCATAACCAAATTTCTGTATGAAAACAGTGCTCTGCAAAAAAACAAACAAACAAAAAACCAAACAGCCAAACAAAAACCTGCAGAAAATGTTCAATTTAAAGCCATTTTTGTTTCCTCAAAGCCTGAGAGTTCTGGCTGGAGTGCTGTGAGTGCAGCTGGGTTATTTCTTTGCTTTCAGGTGGTGCTTGGGAGTTGCATCTTCCCTTTTTTCTCTCAGGCTCTCAAGAAGTCCTGATTATTCAGCCTCAATTTTGTTGCTTTGCCACCAAAACCACCTCTGAGAAAGCCGCATGTTCATCAGGTAGATGAATTTAAACCTCCATGTTGCCTATGAATTCTTTGGTTTTCCCACTGGACATTTCTCCATGTGGAATCTGCTCCCTGCAAGGGTCACCAACATCACTCTGAGGCCTGGGCTGGTGAAAGAAGTAAAACTTGTATAGAAAGATGTTTTATTATTTTCAGAAGCTGATATTTTGAAATTGATGGTTCACTCTGCTCTCTCAGAGCAATTTCTGACATACTTCAGGCACATACTTAACACCAAGGAGTGAACCCTTTATCTCCAGCCTTAACGTTTTTCTCCACTATGGAAACAGCTAATGCACAAAAGTAACTTTCCTCAGTGTTATCTTCAAAGTTGGGAACATATTTAGTTGCACATTACAATAACTCCATTCATATTTCATGAATTTTTAAGTTCAGCCTGTGAGCATGGACAGCTCATCACTGATACATCAGGGAAATGCTGTGAAAAAACAAGCAACTTATTGTGCTCTTAGCATATGAGATTGCTGCATAGTTCCCTCAAGGATATTAAAAAGATCTGTGCTATGGTTATCAATAAATATCTTTCAGGATCAGCATTTTTAAAGCTTCTAGAATGGCTTCAGCTCTTGACTGACTTCAGAAATTAAGGAACTTAGTTGCAAAAAGCAAAATCATAGCTTAAAGTCAACTACTCTTCAGTTTTGCTGCTTTGAACTTCTATATTCATCTTGATGACAAGAACCTAATTCTTAAATAATTTTATTATTAGAGCTGGTTTGAAAAGCTTCAGCTTATTTCTTGAAAAACAGGGGGGAAGGGAGAAGAGCAAGAGAGGCAAATTCATTGGAATTTTGATAAATCATCGAAAAATCAGAAAATCCATTTTAAATATTGACTCCTTGTGTCATTAGAAAATAAATTCTCATTAATTTCTTTTTTATTATAGAAGATACTTACATGGCCTAATTTATTTCAGCACCTAATCATCACCCGATAGTCCTTGAGCCAGGGAGTACCATTTGCTGGTTTGTTACACCAGCAAACAAAAAGATATTGTAAAAAATGCAGGTGAACCCGGTAGGAAGAAATGATGATGTCTGACTCTAGTTCAGAAGGCTGAATGATTTCTTTATTATATCTATATTATAATATGTTAATATACTATTTAAAGAGAGATACTAAAACTACATCCTACTTTTCTAACTTACCATATCTAACTACTAACTAACTCGTGACCTTCTCCCGAGAGTCCAGACACACCTGGCTCTCATTGGCCATCACACCTAAACAATCCTCACCAGAATTCAATCAACCAATCACCCCAGGTCAACAATCTCTAAATGCATTCCACATGGGAGAAACAAGGAGCAGAAATAGAAATTGTTTTCTCTTTCTTCTCTCTGTGCTGCTCTATGAAAATTTCCTGAGAGAGAGATGTGGATGCCACAAAAAGATACCTGTAGACCTTTGAAAAAAACCACAGAATTACAGGATGGTTTGGTTTGCAAAGGACCTCAAAGCCCATCCAGTGCCACCCCTGCCATGGCAGGGACACCTCCCACTGTCCCAGGTGCTCCCAGCCCCAGTGTCCAGCCTGGCCTTGGGCACTGCCAGAGATCCAGGGGCAGCCACAGCTGACTGGTGACTTACACCAAGTACTCAGCTCAGGGTCAAGGCTCAAAGCCTTTTCTGAACCCTCCATGGCTCTGGCCATGCTCCTGCTCCCCCCAGCAGGACCATGCTGGGCAGGATGAGAGTCCAAAGTCATGGAGACTGCACTGAAGGTACAAATCCCAGGCTTGGCCATGGTGCAGCCATAGATGCCAATGGAAAACTGACCTCCTTCTTTTATTCCTTATCCATGAGAGTCTTCCGTGTGTCAACATCAAAATACAGACAGTGTTGTATTAAAGAAAGCAAATTTAAAAAACCTGTGACTTCTACAAGCCACTGTGCACAAATCCTTGCTTGCTTATGTCTTTTCATGTAATCCTTTTTTTGCAGTACTCGGATGTCTCTTGCACTGTGCTTAAACTGTATCCCAGCCATGCCAGGGCAGTGTTTATCCTGCTGTGGTTCTGAATGATGGGCTGGCCATCTGCAAATAACACACTGCTTTAACCCAAAAAATTTAAACTTCCCAATAAAGAGGAACCACAGATGGCAACAACTGCTTGACAAATGCCAGTGTGAACTGCATCACACTGATTAAACATCTTTGATTGACATCAATAAATTCTTGCTACAGAATTTAGAAGATGCTTCTCATAAAAATTTCAAGAGATCTGCATCCCAGCAAAAGCAATAATTCAAATCAGTTCTTAATGTTTAGAAAATCAAGTAGGTCAAGAAACAGACATCTATGTGTTTACACTCCGAGTTAAACAACTGAACTTCCCTCTCAGGCAGCCTTTTGTTTTATTTTGGGAATCTGTATATGAACTGTCTTCCCAGTTCCCAAAACACACCAAGTGCCTGTCTCAGTAAAACTTCACAGGTGCTGTGTATCCTTGTGGAGTCCAATGAAAGGTACAGTGGGAAAAACAAAACCAAACTGGATTTTATCTCAGATTTTCTGTAGATTCATTGGGTGTCTCCAGGCAAAATGCCCGGAGCTGAGTTTTCAGGGTAGTCATAGAGTCATAGCATGGCTTGAGTTGGAGAGGACCTTAAAGCCCTTCCCATTCAACTCCTGCCATGGCAGGGACACCTTCCACTGTCCCAGNCCCAGCCCCAGTGTCCAGCCTGGCCTTGGGCACTGCCAGGGATCCAGGGGCAGCCACAGCTGCTCTGGGCACCCTGTGCCAGGGCCTTGTAAATCCTCCCTGCCCACCTTCCCTGTCAGCTCTCTCAGCCTTTCCTCAGAGAGGAGCTTCAACCTATCCATCCCTCTGATCATCTTATCCATCTTCTCATGGGTCAAATATGCAGACACTCAACTGAGGGCTGCAATTCCAGAGTGGCTGAACAGCCTGAACTCCTCAGCTGAGCACTGGTGCAGAAACAGTACCAGCCACAGGCAAGAGGTTGGTTTGGGAGGTGAGGTCCACAGAACTGCCAATCCCACTGGGGAAGCCCCCAGAAGAAGCTCTTTTGAGGTAGGAGTTCCTTTTTACTGCAAATATTCTCAGCAGGGGAGTTATTCACAGAGAACCCTGTCTCCTCCTCTTGTTTCATGTTTAGGTGGAACTGCAGTAGGAGATTAGGGACAAAACAAAGCAGAGTTTTGGCTGGGAGGACAAACCAGGGGAGGCTGAGCCTGCTCCACTCCCACCAGGCACTGGATGGCAGAGATGCAAAGGAAAGCAGATCCCAAGGCTCAGTCAAACCCGTGACTTCCTCCATCAAACGAAAACTGGTGCACAAAATAGGATGTGATTTCTCCCCCAGTACAAAAACAAGCTTCAAGCACCATTCAGTGACCAGCCCAGCCCACCATGTCCCAGTGACAGACGACTCCAGCCACTGCCAGATACAAACATCTCCAGCCCCATCAAACAGCTGAGTCTTGATACCTCCCAAGTACAAACTGGCTGGTTTTGTATAGCCTGAGCAGTCACTCAGCTACCCTGAAGGGATTGTTCTTAGCTTTGAAGATTGCTGCTTTCATTTCAGAAGAATGGCCAGAAAGATTTTCCATTTTCTTTCCAACAACAGCATTTGTTGTGGGGGAAGGATATGACATCTTTAAGGAGGCAGGGAGAGAAAATGATGTGCTAGACCCTGCCCCTGAAATACTTCTCCTGGAAGGATGTACATTTGCATCTAGGGCTGAAGGTCTCATAGAGTAGCTTTTAAAAGGAAAAAGCTGTGCTGAGCCCATCCAATTCTCCATCCTCTGGTCTATCTCATCACAACACTTGGGTGTTTCCCTTTTTCCCCATGCAAAAGAGGAATAAAGTATTATGGAGAGATTCATCCCAGTTGTACCCACAGTTTGCAGCGGTGCACAAAGCAGGGGTGTCCTGAGCCTGCCCTCCCCCAGCAGTGCTCTGCCTTGCCTTGCCCTGCAGAGACCACCTGGGAGCAATGGATGCACTCCCAGAGTCCTGCTTTTTGCACTGCCTCAAATCCCAGAATCATAGAAGAGAATCCCAGAATGGTTTGGGTTGGAAGGAACCTTAAAGCCCCTCCAGTGCCACCCCTGCCATGGCAGGGACACCTCCCACTGTCCCAGGCTGCTCCCAGCCCCAGTGTCCAGCCTGGCCTCGGGCACTGCCAGGGATCCAGGGGCAGCCCCAGCTGCTCTGGGCACCCTGTGCCAGGGCCTGCCCACCCTCCCAGGAACAATTCCTAATTCCCAATATCCCATCTATCCCTGCCCTCTGGGAGTGGGAGCCATTCCCTGTGTCCTGTCCCTCCATCCCTTGTCAACAATATCTCTCCATCCTTCCTGTCAGCTTCTTCAGGCACTAGAAGGTCACAATTCACTCACCCCAAAGCTTCTCCTGTCCAGGTGAACATTCCCAGCTCTCCCAGCCTTTCCTCCCAGCAGAGCTGCTCCATCCCTCTGCTCATCCTGGAGCCTCCTCTGGGCTCCTGCAGCAGCTCCAGCTCCTGCCTGTGCTGAGCCCAGGGCTGGGGCAGCTCTGCAGGTGGGGTCTCACCTGGGCACAGGGCACAGGGGCAGAATCCCCCTCCTCAATCTGCTGTCCACGCTGGTTTTGGTCTCATCACATGAAAAAATCAGGACTGACTGGCATCACTCCAATGGATGTCATTCCTCAGTGCTGCTGCTCCCAAGGACGTGCTCAAGGTCTGGCAGTGACTTGGGCTCCCCCACTCTGGCTGTTCATTGTCTTAAGGCAAATGCTCCTCCAGTAAAGCAGTTCTGCAGCACTTAAAAACTTTGGCTGGCTGGCTCCTCAGTCTGTCTGGGCAAAGTGATTCCTCCTGCAGTCATTCCTGCAGTCATTCCTGCAGTCATCCCTCCTCACTCCCCAGCACTTCAAAGGCCAATGGAACATCAGAGGGACACGCTGCAGTGCTTTGTTTTCCTCTCTCCTTAACTGCTTTTTTAGCATTTTAAAACACAATGCGCTCATGAAAGGTTGTAAAATTCCTCATAAAGTTGACTTTGCCACAGGATTATGGAATACCTCTTGGAACAATGGATAAAAGCTAATCTTGGATCTGTCACCTGAAAACACTAATATATTTCAAAAAGCTATTAGCCCTTAAACCAAAAGTAACACAGAATTTGATTTTGGGCAACAGGCTATAAACCACTGAAATTGTTTGGCAGTTCTGCATTGAAAGCAGGTGGAAAAAGCTGTAAGAGCCCTGGCATTTATTTTATTCAGCTATTTAAGGCATATTTTACATAGATTCCAAAACATGTGCATGAAAACTAACACTAAGTAAGGATACTTGAAAACAACAGCGGATCAGTTGATTTACCACACGTTTTCAGGAAGCAGAACAACATTTGCTATGTTATGCAAGAAGGAAGTGAAAGGCTGTAAATATTACAGATAAAAAATAATAAACTATCAATAGCCTTTACCATTTTTACAGCATCATATCTTTAAGGAGCTTTAGAGCCATCAGCTCTGACCATAACGTTCAGATGAGCAATATCCATTTTGTGGATGGAAACACTAAAGCTCAGCCATTAATCCTAAATGTCCTGGTCAGTTCTGAAGGGCTTTGAGACAGGGATGGCCAGGATGGCCAAGGATGGTGGGACAGGAAGGAAATATTTGGGGAATGCAGCAGGGAAATAGAGTTTGAGATTGCCACATGGAAAGCCAAAGCCTAAATGTGTTTCACACCTTGTTTCTTCCCTTGGTCTTTATAATACCTGGTCTTGTCTTCAGTCTTGCCAGTGATTCACAGAATGCCAGGCTGGGCCAGGCTGGAAGGGGCACAGAGGGTCACCGGTGCCACCTCCCTGCTCAGGCAGGGCCATCCCAGAGCACAGGGCACAGGATTGTGTGCAGAGGGCTCTGCAGTGTCCCCGCTGAGGGAGACTCCAGCCCCTCCCTGGGCAGCCTGTTCAGGGCTGGGCACTGCCCAGGGCAGAAGTTCTGCCTCCTGGGCAGGGGCAGCTCCTGGCTCAGGCCCTGCCCGTGGCTCTGGTGCCACTGCTGGGCCTGGAGCAGAGCCTGGGCCCTGCTCTGCCCTCCCTGCACACAGGGACACCCTGGGCTGAGGCCCCTCTCAGCTGGGGCTCCTCTCCAGGCTGAGCAGCCCCAGCTCCCTCAGCCTTTCCTGGGCACTGAGATGCTCCAGGTCCTCCTCATCCTCACAGCCTGAGCTGGCCCCGCTCCAGGAGCTCCTGTCCCTGCTGTGCTGAGCATCCAGGGCTGGACACAGCACTCCAGAGGTGCCCCCCTGGCTGAGTAAGCCACAAATGAGTGGGATACAGGTCATGAAACAAAAAAGAGGATGAAGGTGAATTTTCTGGGAAAAATAAAAATACATGAAAAGATCAGGTAGATAGAAAAATGCTTCAGATGAAGAGTGCAGGAGTTACCTTCTCATAGAGCAAAGATACTTTTGTCAAGTACTTTGAGAGAGGTGATCTTTAAACTCTTCAAAGCCCCAAAGAAAGGGAAAACATGAGCAGCACAAGGTGAGGAGTTTCAGGCTTGTGGCTGAGTGCTGGAGCTGGAAATGGTTGAAGAATTCCAGCAGCACAGCCAGGACTGTGCACCAGCAGTGATGCCATTCCAGTGTGTGTTTATCTGGGGCCTGCACAGTGGATTTGCATTTTATGCAGAAAGGCTAATTCTCAGCAGAAAGGTATTTTTTGTATTTCTCTGGGAAATAACCTACAGAATACAAGACAATTTTTTTCCTTTAAAAGATACACTCATCTCAGAGCCTCTTAAGGAAGGGAGGTATCAGAATAATTAACCAGAGCATTGCTGCTCTTGTGTTCCTGCTTTGGCAAAAGCTGGGGCACACAATAAATTATCAGCACAGTGGTGCCTCTGATTGGCACACATTCAGTCCTGAGAGAAGGGAATGGAGCTGGGAAGGGGTTGGAGCCCCAGGAGCAGCTGAGGGAGCTGGGAAGGGGCTCAGCCTGGAGAAAAGGAGGCTCAGGGGGGACCTTGTGGCTCTGCACAGCTCCTGCCAGGAGGGGACAGCCGGGGGGGTCGGGCTCTGCTCCCAGGGAACAGGGACAGGAGGAGAGGGAACGGCCTCAGGCTGGGCCAGGGCAGGCTCAGGGGGNAGTTTTTTCTCCATCCTTAATGATCTAGAATTCTGATTCACACGAGGCTTTGGTGTTTTCTTTCTGTCAATTAGACACACATATCTATGAGAAAGCAGTGAATTCTACAATTTTGTCAAACCCAGGCTTCAGTAATAAGGAAATTATGCCTCCAGAATCCTTTCATTCACCAGGCTGAAAGCAGCACAGAGCTGACTCATTCCATGGGGCTGCCACCAGCAGTCTAAAAATTTCCTACAGGAAGTTCTTGAGGTACAGAGGAGACAGTTCTGGGGAAAAAAAAAGGAAAAAAAAAGGTTATTATGACCCATAGAGGTGATAGGAAATAAAGAGGCACAAAACCCCCAGGTCTGAGAGGCTGAACACATCCCAGCAGCAGCTTTCCAAACTGCTTTGCTCTCCCTGGCAAACGTTGCCCCATTTCCAGAAATCACCCTGGGAAGTCACAGGGTTTGGAGATGCTGTTCACAACTCCTCCAGGGCAAATCCCAGCAGCTTCACCAGCACAGCTCATAGAGGGTGTCTGTTTCACCTGCTCAGAATTCAGTGCTCTGGTGTTCAGACACAGGACACCAAGGATTCTTTGGCATAATTCTGGCCATCTCCACCTCTGACACTGTGCATCCTCTGCTGCAGCAGCTGGAGAGGGAAAAGGTGGATGAAGGCAGGAAAAGGCCCCTGGAGAGCGAGGTGAACATGGCACAGCTCTGAGCACTCACCCTCACCTGACTGGGGGAAGAAGCCTCCTTTCCACCTGAGCATTTGGCACCTTGCACAGGGAAATTCCACAGATGGATTCTTTTTTTTCTGTACCTAAACTGCATGAAGTAAAAACTGAGTAGGTCACTTTGAAATGATATATATGCATATACATTAAAAAATAAAACCAAAGAGAAAAGCCCTGAGCTCAGATTAGCCACTAAGCTGCCTGTGGTGGTCCAGTGTGGATGGAGGAGGAACCAGGGCTGGGATCACAAGGAGCCCCTCAGTGGGCTCAGGACTGCACCCAGCACAGAGCTCTCACTGCTCAGGATTAGCAGCCACTCAGGGGCCACACAGAAACTGTTTTGCAGTCTGACTCGAGCACCTCTTGAGATAATTGAAATGAAGGACTTCAGGCCTGAAGCTTCCCAGTTACAGCTACCAGCTGAAACCACAATATTCCCTGAGAAAAGGGACCCAAAGGATTATCCAGTCCCACTCCTGGCACTGCCCAGACACCCCAACAATCCCAGCCTGGGCATCCCTGGGAGCTCCTGGAGCTCTGGCAGCCTCAGGGCTGTGCCCATTCCCTGGGGAGCCTGGGACAGCCCTGTTCCCCTGGACAGCCCTGGGGAAGTCCATGGTGCTGCTCATTTGGAGAAAATGTGCCCCACCAGGAAATGCTGGCAGAACTGGGAGCTCCAGACCCGGGTTTTGGAATGCAGCTTTGGACCAGGGTCGGGGCGAGTTACTCAGATGGAGCAATTCAGTGAATAAAACATCATTTACTGGATTTAATTCTCACATTCATGTCTTACATTTTATTTCTTTGGTGTGGAGAATCTCAGCAGTGCACTGGGAACCTGAAGGCACGTTAGAGCCTGTTACCCATCCTTGTGCAAATGGCCAGGGCAGTGCCTACCTCTGCCTCAAACCCATTTAAGCCCCATATTTTTAATCTCACCGCAGTAGCTCCCTGAGCTGGATCACATCAGTGACCAGTACAAACCTTTGAGCTGCCTTGCTGTTTGTTCACTTCCATCTTGGCTTAGGACATCATTTGTGATCAACAACTACAAGGTTTCAACATCAATTTGAACTACAAGTCTACCAGGGAACAAAATAAATTTTGACAGATACATGCAGTGACCCAAAAAGGGTTAATTTAAATTATGTTAATGTTTAATAAATGGCTATTCAAATCCTACAATAATAACTTGATAGTCCTCCTTATAAAAATGACAATTCTCTACCTCATAATAACTAATTATATTTAAGCTATTCATGGCCATAATTTATCAATTATCCAGCTACTAGATTTCATGTTAAAACATACTCCTAATGCAAAACAGCCTTCTGGAAAAATTCTGAGTGAGCAATCAAATGGCCACTCATGGGAAGCACAGAGTCTCTGTACATGGAATGTCTCAGGGGCATCTGCAGATCTCTGCAGAAAGGGTAAAATATTTCTGTGTATTTGATTCTGCTGCCACTGCCTGAATCCCTCCTTTTTGATGCAGGGATGCTGGAAAGGATCTGTTTTCCAGCTCTGCCTTGGGTGGGATAATGAAGGCTCCTTCAGCAGCGTTAGCAGGAGGAAGGTTTACTGGCAGAGCTTCCAGGTTTCCTTGTAGATGTAGCTTTAATCACTGGGGACTCTGCTGAGCTGTTGATGTGGTATTTCTGCAGAAAAAGAGCTTTTGCTGCTCCTTTAAAGAGCTGCCAGTGCTTGCAAGATGATTATATCATATATATATTTATGTGTGTATATATAAGTATTCTGCTTAGAAAGAGCATCTAGGTCATGTTTTCCATGCTGATCTACCTTCAATCTGCATCATCAAGGGCACTTTCAGAGAAGCAAGAGCCTTCTAAGGAATCTCTGCTGCTGCTGCTGCTTATTCCCCAGGCTGAGGTTTAACCCCCAGTTGTGTTTTGGGTTTGACTGGGGGATGGAGGGGCTGCAGGGATGGCTTCTGGGAGAGGCTGCAAGTGTCTGATGGAGCCAATTGCAGCTGGCTCCAGGACAGACCCAGTGCTGGCCAAGGCCAGGCCCAGCAGGGACTGTGGCAGCACCT
This sequence comes from Ploceus nigricollis, assembly GCA_013399945.1. Classification (NCBI taxonomy): domain Eukaryota; kingdom Metazoa; phylum Chordata; class Aves; order Passeriformes; family Ploceidae; genus Ploceus; species Ploceus nigricollis. The sequence continues at coordinate 170,294 of VXBC01005827.1, forward strand.
CTGGGGTAACTGAGGTAAGAATGGGGGGAAAAATACCTCAAAACTGCCCCACTGCAGCTGGAGAAGGGAGGAGTGAGAACGTCTGAGAGAATGAACTCTGCAGAGACCAAGGGCAGGGCTGAAGAAGGGGCTGGAGCTGAGGTTCCTCAAAGATGCCAGGGTGCAGCCCCTGGAGAGGCATCTGAGGGCACAGGGAGCAGAGATCCCCCTGCAGCCCCAGGAGGAGCCCAGGGCAGAGCAGGAGATGCCTGGGAGAGCTGTGATCCCATGGGAAGCCCCTGCTGGAGCAGGGTCCTGGCAGGGCCTGTGGATCCATGGAGAGAGGAGCCCACCTGGAACAGGTTTGCTGGAAGGACTCGTGACCCCATGGGAGGGACCTCAGTGGGGCAGNGTTTATTTCTCAGTTTTCTACTCTGATTTGATGGGTGATGAAGTGATTTCCCCCAGCTGAGTCTGTTTGCCCATGGCAGCACCTGGTGAAGGATCCCTCCCTGCCCTTATCCCACCCAGAGCCTTTCCCTGTGTCCTGTGTCCCCTGCCCAGCTGAGCAGGTCAGTGACAGAGGGGCTTGGTGGGCTCAGGGTGCCAAGCCAGGGTCACCCCAGCACAGCAGAGGGATCTTTTTTCACTTCCCCAGAACTAAACAGCATCAGCTTGCCCAGGGGAGGAGAGCTGAATTTCAAAGGAAGGCAAGAACAGCCCTGAAAGACAAACAAACAAAATATTTCATAAGGTGCCATTAATAAATGACAGATCAAAGAGATATTTTTCCATATGCTTCCCATATGGACCTTCAATGCAAACCTTACTGGGCTCTGCAGTTGCTGGGAACAGGGACTGTTCAGAGCTGGAGGCTGGGGATGTAACATCCCTCACTTCAGTACAACCATGGCTATAAAATCAGCACTTTTATGGTGCATTAGATATAAGATACCCATGAACACAGTGAAAGCCATCACCCTCCACCCAGTATCTGCAGTGTGGTTATGGACTATCATTTGACATCTTTATTTACAACTCCAAGGTAGTGCTTTACCTGCTAAAGCCTATTTATATCCCTGGAACAGATCTCCAAGTAGCTGTTAACATGTGTCTGAGTAGAATAGCAAAGCCTGGTCCTCCCTGTGTGCTCAAGCAGCATTCCCTGGTGAATCAGTGATAACCATGGTGCTCTACAGCAGCAGGCTCAGTCCCTCCCAGCCTGGCCCCACAGGGCTCAGGGATCACCACTGCAGCCCCTGCTGTGCTCCCCAGCCAGGCACAGCAGTTTTGGGGCTGCAGCTCTGTGCTGCAGGGCCCTGAGCATGCAGCAGGGTCACCTGCCCCCCTGGGTACCCTGGCACATCTGAAACCCAGAGCCAGCAACAACAGGAGAAAAATGGCCTGTGCCCAAAGAAAATGGTGTTGGCAACAATGTGAAGGGAGGTGATGGAGAACCAGGGAATGGTTTGGGTGGGAGGGACCTTAAATCCCATCCAGTGCCCCCCCTGCCATGGGCAGGGACACCTCCCACTGTCCCGGGCTGCTCCAAGCCCCAGTGTCCAGCCTGGCCTTGGGCAGTGCCAGGGATCCAGGGGCAGCCCCAGCTGCTCTGGGCACCCTGTGCCAGGGCCTGCCCACCCTGCCAGGGAACAATTCCTAATTCCCAATATCCCATCTAAGCCTATTACCGCCCAGTTTGAAGCCATTCCCCCTTGTCCTGTCACTCCAGACCCTTGTAAATTGTGTCTCTCCATCTGTCTTGTCAGCTCCTTCAGGTATTGGAAGGAATCAAACCTGAGGGATTTTATTTGTCTCAGCTGAAGATACTCCACAGGGACAAGGTAGTTATTTAAATAACCAAACTCCAAAGCATTTTCTGGGTGATTTTCTTCTGTTTGTTTAATTGACAAGTCCCTTATTATATATACAGTTTTAAAAGTGATACTGACAGGCTTCAGGAATCACTGGGCAAAGAAAAACAATAAATCTGTAAGGAAAAAAGGATATTTTACAGAGATGACAAATTAGGGTGAAAAAATGCTCAGATTGCACAAAGTGCTTTCTGGGGAAGTTTAAGTTTATTGTACTATTTACAGCTTCTGAAAATGTGCTTTCTGCTCTCCCCAGGCTGCATTTACTGATGAGCATCCTGAGAGAGAATATGAAATTGTGGCTGTGAGGGCAGTCTGGGTGGGCAGGAGCAGAGGGAGCAGCAGGGCACAGACCTGGCATGTTTGGGCTTTCTGAGCCAGTGAGGGCCAGCTGAGCAGGAGGGCTGGCCCTGGGGACAAACAGCAGCACTGGGGACAGGGCGCTGTGGCACTGGCAGGGTTGGTGTCTGTGGGGCACACTGGGTGCCTGGAGCAGCCTGGCAGCCACCAGGACAGGGATGCCCACAGTGCTGGCTCTGCACAGGGAGGAGAGAGAGGCAATGGAGCTCAAAGCAGGGTGACAGCAGGGACCTGGTGACGCTGGCTGGGGCAGGGACAGCCCCAAACACAGGGCAGAGGCTGTGAAATCCATCACTGCTCTGCAGTCCAGTGCAGGTTCACACCACTGCTGCTCACAGCTTCATCTTTTCATGTCTCAGCACTGGGGGTTTGCAACAACTCTTGCTAATTAATGCAAATTGTCTTTGTCCTGGTAAGTTCAGAGAAAAACGAGGTGAGCCAGGGAACCTGAGACAGCAGTGCCACAAACAATGCAGCACTGACCCAGTTTGGGAGAAGGTTCCCCAGACCTTGGGGCCACAGGTGACATCTCCTGCACCCACAGCCCAGCCTCCCACCGAGTTTTGGGGAGAGCTGCAGAGTGCAAGGTGAAAAAAAATTCAGGCATGAAATGACTGGAATCTATTTGTGGCACTCCCAGTGCTGCACATTTTCCTTCCTCAAGTTAAAACAAAAGTGTGGAATTTCTCTGAGCCAAACATCTCATGTGACAAATATAAAGCTACAATCAAATATCTGGCAGCTTCACTCTCCTCTGACTGAACATAAAAACTGAAATTACCTGGGACACCTGAGCTGAGAGCTAAAGCACAAGGAGATGATGTGCACTTAGAGAGGGCAGGCTGAGGCTACAGAGGGTTGGTTATTTGCTATTTCCCCTCCTGTGAAGATTTATACTGTGACTTGCCTACTCCTGAAAATACAGCATGAAGTTTACTTTAGGAAGATGTTTGGTTTTCCCTGCAAATGCCCTAAAAGAGTGGCACCATTAGAATTTTATCACTCTCTTTAGCTGTAGCCTTGTAAAAAATTAAATCATACCCATTCCCTTTTGTGATATCTGACTCTTCAATATTAAAGCAGGAGTCTTTTAGAATACAAAGCAATGTTTCAGATGTCAGAGCTTGATATAATATTTGGATTTTTTTTTGGTGATGGCATCTGTGTGTTTACAAAGTGGCAATGCACCACAGTTCCCAAGGGAGCAAAACTTATTTCCTCAACTAATCTCTTTATGAGAGAGCACTGGAGATCCCAGCAAATATGCTGAGCTATAAAAGCTTTTGTCCCTGGGACAAAGCACATCAAACCCTGACACACAAAATTCATTAGTCAGAGGTGAGGGAAGCACCATCAGCCCTGCTGGCTCCCACAGTAAGAACCACAGAATCCCAGGCTGGTTTGGGTTGGAGGGACCTTAAATCCCACCCAGTGCCCCCCCTGCCATGGCAGGGACCCCTCCCACTGTCCCAGGTGCTCCCAGCCCCAGTGTCCAGCCTGGCCTTGGGCACTGCCAGGGATCCAGGGGCAGCCCCAGCTGCTCTGGGCACCCTGTGCCAGGGCCTGCCCACCCTGCCAGGGAACAATTCCTAATTCCCAGTATCCCATCCATCCCTGCCCTCTGGCTGTGGGAAGCTGTTCCCCCTGTCCTGGCACCACACACCCTTGTGAAAGTCCCTCTCCATCTTTCTTGGAAAAGTAAATTCACCCCAGAATGTTCCAGGTTCAGGCCTTCACTCAAAATTCCATCCATGAAACCCATCCCAGACTCTGTGGGATACAAAGGCATCTGCACAGAGCCTTCTGCTCCTCACCAGAAGCTCAGAGAGCCACAGCTGGAAGTTACAGATGCTTTTAGCAGAGCTCAGACATCAAACAAGCTCTGCTCAACTTCAGTTTTAGACTCATGGCTGGAATAAACTGACAACGTGAAATTCCTTCATCCCAGCAGAGGAGCCCTGAGCAAAGCATGTAAATATAAAATGAAGAAAAACTGATGCTCTGTACAGGCTGATTAACTCATGCAAGCCAAAGTATATCAGGAAATAGCAAATGTGAATTGCAGAAACCTGAGGCTGAATCTCTGCATCCTGCTCAGCTCCATCTCTTATTAACGTCAAGGGAAATGCTGATAAATAAGAGATTCAGCACCTGGCTTTTCATCTGAAGTTCAAAAGTCCTCAGTTACTTCTCCAAAGGAGCTTCTCCAGATCTGACTGTGAGGCTGCTCCAAGCAGAAAGCCTGGATTCATGGGGTGCAAACCCCAGGAGGGAATTTATGGGAACATGAAGGCATGGCTGAGTGCAGAGCACTGCACTGCTGGCTGCAAACACCACTCCCACTGCACATCTGCTGCTCTGTCCTAAGAGATGATCCCTGGAGATTCCACAGCCTGAGCAGATGTCTTGATTTGAAAGACAGGTGTGTGCTAAGGAAGGCAGAAGCCTCCCTTGAAATGGAAAATGTAAACCTCCTCCCTCTGTTATAATTTTAAAATTAAGGGGCTCTCAGGCAAAGCTATGGGACCAAGAATAACAGTTCTTTACTAGGAAAATTAAAAATACAAATGCAATAGTACAAAAAAAACCCAAACCACTGCCAGAGTCAGAACAGGCCCTGCCCCCCTGTGGGTCAGGGTGGTGGCAGCAGTGCCATTCAGGGGTGGCTGCAGCCCTCCTGCAGTGCCAGCTGTGGCTCTGCTGGAGCAGGGATCCTGGACAAGGGGGGAGTTTTCCTCTGAAGCTCCAGGGCTGCTGGAGATGGGCCTGGGCTCCCTCTGGGAATGCAGAGGAGAAGAAAGCTGCTCCTCTGGGAATGCAGGGGGAAAAGGCTGCTGTGCTGTTCCCAGGGTCAGATTGGATCCAGGTAGGAATGCTTGGCTCCTCCCCTGGGCAGAGCATCTCCCATGGGATGCTGGAATTTTCTCAGCCATGCAGGGACACTCAGTGGCCATGGACAGCAGAGATCTCCTGGAGGGAGGATTGGCTGTGGGAGAGATAAAGAAAACTGCCCAAAGAACAGCAGAGAACTGCCCCAGCTCTGACAGATGGTGATAAAATACACCCCCAGCCACATCTTGCAACCTGAGACAGCAGAGCGCAGCCCTGAATTCAGATGTGTGCTTGCAATGAGAGTCCCTGGAGAGAAAAAAAACCACCTAAGCCTGGAAACTGCTGCTGGCCCCATTCCTCCACTGGATCCGAGCCAAAGCCACCCCAAAAGGTCAAGACTGTGCTGGGAGCTCTGTTTTAGGGGAGACATCCAGGGTAAGGATGACCTGGCAGCTGCAGGGAGCTTCCAGGAGGACTACAAATGTTATGAGCAGCCAGGTGCTTTCTACTAAGTATAGAACCAAAAATATAAATAACCAAATAAGAAACCAAATAAAGAACAAAAAAAAATGAAGGAAAAATGAGAACAGCATAGAAAAATGAAAATATGAGGTTGAGAATTGCAGTTCTGGACTCTTCTCAGTCCTGTTTTACCTGCCCTGTGTGTGGCATTTTCTCCAGGAACATCCTGTTAACACTCACAGACTCTGAGTATTCACAATTCCCCCAGGTCTGAGGTGCAGCTGGGTTTCAATGAGATCTTTTCCAAGAGGAGCCTCTAACTGAGAGTCCTTGGGAAGCAGCCAGCACCTCAGGCCAGGGTATTTGTGACTGGAGGATGCCCTGGTGCAGAGGTGAGTGTCACTGAGATGGGTGTCTGTCCCTGAGGTGTGTTAGGTGCAGAGCTGTGGAAGAGGTTTTACAGCAACTTCTGTGAGCCAGAGAGAAGTTTGAGAAGAGGATCCATGTTTACCCCTGAAAGAATTTCCTACCAAGGTCATTGACACAGAAACCAAGAAAGAAAGAAGGATAAATAAGAGAAACTGCAGCTGCCTGTTCCAAGGAGCTCTTTGTCTCTCATGGCCAATGAGTGAAGTGTGAATTTATGAGCTTTGTAAGAATGTATAAAAAGCATCCATGCTAGAATAAAACCAGTTTGAAGCCTTCTGATAATGGAGTGTGTTGCTTTGTATTGTCTCTGTCTCAACTGTGACAGCTCATGAGACCCCTCAGCTGCCCCCCTGGCTCCTCCAGGAGCCTTTCCCTCAGCCCCCAGGGCAGCCTGGCCCTCCACAGCTCTGGGGCCTCTCTCCCATCTGGTCCTGGCCCTGCTCTCCTTGCCAGCTCAAACACCTTCCCCAGTTCAGCAATCCCAGGCAGCCCCAACATGGAGACAGGCATGGACATCCCAAATCCTGACATCCTCAGGGTAGCTCTGTCCTCTCTGATTAACCACAGCAGGCAAGATATGACCCTAAAAATGTCAGAGATATTTTATCATCTAGAATAAGGAAGGCAGATTTCTCACACCACGTTTGCCAAATCTCTCATTTGTGCCACAACTGTTAAATATTAGCTGCTCTTTCAAGCCAGTCTGTATTTTTATCCCCCATCTTCTCCCAGGCTCCCTTTGTACTCTGCATTTCTGCATCACATCATTACACACAGTCACCACTTGCTGTTCAACAGATGCTGCATTTTACCAAGCCTGCAACAGAACTGACCTCTAGATGTGGGTGTGCTTTGTTTTTAAAGCATTTCTTTCTCCTGAATGAAAATCACCAAATTAAAGCAAGGTATTTCTTTACCCCTTCTCAGCATGTAACAGAATGCAAAAACATAAATCAAAGTATGTTTAAACACCTTTTCCAAATCACATAAAACCCCATCTATCTTGCTAGCAACCCAGAGCTCTTCCTACACACTGAACACAGCAGATGTTAAAAAGCTGTTTAATCTTCTTTAGAGCACTTTAGGTAAAAAGCTGTGGCTTTCAAATATGTACAAGGAAGGTCAGAAAAGTAAAATGCCTTGAAATGGTTTTGCTCAGGGGCCATGGGATCTGAAGTGACCTCTGTAATTCCTTGAGTTCCCAAACTTCATTATTATCAAGGCCTCTTTCCTTTTTGATGTTTTAACTATGATGAAGGTGGGTGTTGCTGGGTGGGGGTTGTAGCTAAACCTTTTAAGCATTTTTGATTTATTCTCCTTGCAAGGTTAGTGTACCTGAGGCTGCAGTTAATGACTGGAGAGCCACTGAAGTGTAGATTTACCATAATCACTTTCCCATCCCCCTCACAAGGATGGTTTTACCATTTCTCCTGCATGTCTAAGTAAATAAATAAAATAAATACATAAATAAAGCTGCAGCCCCTCAGCATCTCAAACCACACAACTGTTTCCTAAAGTTACTGCTGTTAGAAAGGTTCCTCTTGCTTTACAAAGGGCATCTCTGCACTGGTTTATTCCCATGGACACTGCCAACATCTGCACCCATCCTTGAGAACCTGATCCCCTCTGAGAGCCACACTGCTCTGCCTCTCCCAGCCTCAGTGGTGCCACCAAACACCAAAGCAGGTTTATAGCAGGGCCTACAAATTACCCCTCTCATTTTACAGGCTGTCACCTCTCCTGGTAGGATGTGTGGCTTTCAGTGTTTATTACTCTCATCCTGATTAACACAGACCATTTTCCATAAGCACACACACAAACCCCTTACTTCCAAGTTATGGCATTCCTTGATGCAATTTAGTACATCTCTGCTGCACAACAGAAATAAAAATCAATGATTCATCCAATTTCAAATCAGTCATTGATCCAAAGAAATGCTAACTTCCTGTGTTTATTCCTGCACTTACAGTTTAAAACCACCAAGGCTTTTTTTTGGAAGGGAAAGTTTCCCCCTGTTCAATTCTCTCTAATATTGTATTGTAGCTTCACTTGAAAGAAATAGATCAGAAAAATGTTCTGCAGAAGAGGTGAAGCAAAGTGTAGAATAAAACACTGTGAACAGCTGGAAAATGGGACAAAGCCAGAACCAAGGGAGTGCTGCTGCACACCTGCACTGCATGGACAGAGCAAAGGCCCAGTGCAGTGAGGGCACAAAAAAAATGTGTATTTCTCACAGACCCTGCACAGCCCTGGAGGAGGCTGTGTGCGTCCTCAGTGGTTTCTGCAGCACACGGTGGCCCTGGGCTCTCTGGCTGTCCCTGGCTGTCCCTGGGTGTCCCTGGGTGTCCCTTGCTGTCCCTGGCTATCCCTGGGTGTCCCTGACTATCCCTTGCTGTCCCTGTTCTCCCTGGCTGTCCCTGGCTGTCCCTGGGCTCCCTGGCTATCCCTGGATATCCCTGGCTGTCCCTGTTCTCCCTGGCTGTCCCTGGCTGTCCCTGGGTGTCCCTGGGTGTCCCTGGCTATCCCGGATGGCCCTGCCCAGCTCAGGGCGAAGAGAGCCCAGCCTGGCCAGCACTGAGGATGGAGGGACAGAAGGGTGCAGCCTCCTGTGCCCTGGCTGGGGCCAGGCTGGGGCACTGGTGTGCTTTGTGCTGTCACCAAGAACATGCAGTGACCCCTCCTTGTGCTTCCCTCCCCTCCACAGCAGGATGGCCCTGCCCAGCTCAGGGCGCAGCTCTGCAGGGTAACCCTCACTGTCTGTCCCATGTCCTGACTGCCCCTGGACAGGGGCTGAGCCCGTGGGGTGGGACCTGCCTTAGCAGCTGCTCAGAGTCTCCTCTGGCTCCAGATGTGCTCATCAAAGAGCTCCTGGCAGCTGGAGATGCCTCGGGAGCATCCAGGAGAGGCAGGGCTGGATCTCACACAGTGCCCGGGGCAGGGCACAGCACTGATTTGTGACAGATTTGTCACCCAGTGCTGCAGCCAGGAGCCTTTGGCACCATCAGCTCCCAGCTCTTCAGGCAGCCCTTCACTGGCTGCCTCACTCCAGCCAACAAAGCATCACTGCCATGCTCTACAGAAGTTACAATTAATTATTTTTAGCACTGAAAGGGGGAATCATGTGAATACTGGTGCACTTGACAGCTTACTCATTTACGTCAATTGAAATAATTTATTAGAACCAGGCCTAAAAGCTAAGTTTTCTAAAAAAAAAAAGTATTTGTTTCCCTACATCTGTTCAATAAAGCAATAACAGAGGCATTGTTGTTGCTGGCAGCTCCTCAAAGGAATAATTAAGGAAACAGGGAAAAGCTGCCTTTCAAGACTCATCCTCTCTTCACCTGGCTCCTCCTTGTGATCTGTCAGCACCCAGCTGAAATTAATTCTAAAGGGGTACCCAGAGATCTATTGCACTAATTGCCAATTAAACAGGGAAATAAGGGCAAGTCTGACAGACTCTGAAATGCAGACCCACTCCAAAGCCAAGGCAGGTTCATAATGCCTCTGCTTTTCAACTTTTCTTTATGCTCTCCAGCTTGCAACTTGAACACCAAGAACATTTCTCCCACATCACTGCAAAGAAAGAAATAATCGAGTCCACCTTTTATCCCAGCACTTGCCCCAACTTCCAAAATCTGCCAAGCAGCTCTGGGTCAGCAGGTCTGTGCTCCCTGACTGATGTCATGCATCCAAAATAGCTCACCTCGATTAAGGGAGCACAGAAGGCTCTGGGCTGCAAAAGGCAGCCCCACACCTGCAGCTGTGAGGGCTCTCTGGTGAAACCATGACAAATTCTACTTTTATTTACATTAAAGGCTACCCCAGTGGTGCTCAGGTGATGACTTTATTGGCACTGCTGGAGCTTTTTGAGCAGCAGAGCCCTCTCCAAGCCTGAGGAGGTAAAGAGGTTATTCCTGCAGCTCTGCACCATCTGCTTTGATGTAGGTTTGCAATGGTACTGAGAGCAGATTGAGAAGTGTTGGAGATTTCATAAATGTAACAAATGATGGGCTTTGGTGTCCTGGAGTTGGAGTATCCATGACAACTCTGCTGTGCCAAGGGATTTCCAGTGAGGAAGTCACTTAAAGGCTGGTTTTGTAAGATGCAGCAAGGGCCTGGTGGGATTTTTCTCTTAATCCCTAAAGACTTGCCTGCCTCCAGCTGTAATGGGAGACATCCCCAGCTGTAGGGCTCCTCACTGTCAGCTGGCCCCAAGAGTAGTTACAGCTTAAGAAGATCTACCTAGAAAATTGTTCCCAGAAGGAAGCCCCAGTAATCCACTTCATTTCAAAACCCAAAAATACAAAAAACCCCAAACCATGCACAAAACCCCCCACTTAAATCTGTTACCACTGTAGCAGCTGAAGAGTTCACCCAGAATAGAGCCCCAGGGGACCCAAAACTGATTATCCCAGGCATGGCACATGCCACCAACACACATCCCCTAGTGATTTTTAGAAACCCTTCTTTTTCTGGCCAAGTACTGGGAGTCAAGGGCTGGGACATAGCTGCTGTTTTCCATTCAGTCAATTCTTTCCCTGAAGAATTACTCTTTATTCTGTCTCATTAGATGATGAGCATTTAGAGACACATTTGAAAGCACTTCCCTTCCAAATGCTTGGTGACACAAGCATAGGTCAGATGACAACTTTACAACTTTGATCCATCACTAATTCTGTTTTCCAGAGTGATCTCAGAACACAAGGCTCTGCCCCAGCCAACTCCAGCTGCTGCTACTGCTTGTTCCTCTCAAAGAATGAACAGAAGTGGCCTCTTCCCCTCCTGTTTCCCAACAGTGAACATTAAAGGGTAGCACACAGCCCATTCCCTTTCTGTGATTAACTGATTTGACCACATACATTATTCATGAGCACTTGAGGTTTTAATTGTAAGACTCGACCCTTGTGTGGTGTAGGACTGGCAGCTGTCTTGGAGGCTCAATGCTGGACTGTTCAGGATTCCCAATCCCCTAACTCATCACTGAAGCATTTACTAAATCCAGCACTTCCGGTGAAGCCTGTGGAGCCAAGTGTTCACATCCCAAATTTAGACATGGCACAGATACTCTGAGATTCAGGCAGAGTATCCAATGCATCTGAGATCCACATTTTCCAGGATTTTACTAAAAGGCTCCTGAAAGCTCCAAGTCCCACTGGCCTGACCCTCACTCCATGCCTTGCACACACAAAAGGCCACAGAGCCCTGGGGAGTGACAGCTGGGAGTGTCCAGCTCTGCTCACCCAACAGCAACGCTCCTTCCACAGGGACCAAGAGACTTCATCTGGGGAGACACAAAATGATTCTGGGCAGGAATCTGAAAGAAATGAAATCCCAGGCTGGGTCAGGCTGGAAGAGAGCCCAGAGGGTCACCGGTGCCACCTCCCTGCTCAGGCAGGGCCATCCCAGAGCACAGGGCACAGGATTGTGTGCAGAGGGCTCTGCAGTGTCCCCGCTGAGGGAGACTCCAGCCCCTCCCTGGGCAGCCTGTTCAGGGCTGGGCACTGCCCAGGGCAGAAGTTCTGCCTCCTGGGCAGGGGCAGCTCCTGGCTCAGGCCCTGCCCGTGGCTCTGGTGCCACTGCTGGGCCTGGAGCAGAGCCTGGCTGCAAAGGTGACCAAGGTCCCACCAGGAGTGGCACAGCAGGGCTCCCACAAAGTGAGCACCATCACATGGGAGAACAGGGGGGCCCTTGGACTGCAGGCACCCGGGGGCAGCAGGGATAAAAGCCCCAGGAGACCAGACTGGCCAAGCTCTGCTAATTAGCTCCTGGTAATGGGTAAGAGTTAATTAACCCCCAGCAGCTCAGCCCAGCCTGCTGGAGTTACATCCAAACCCAAACAGGAGCAACATCTCACACACAGCTCACAGGGCTGGTCTCCAGATCATTTATTGACTCATTTACACTTCTTTTGTCACTAAAGTTACCAAATTTTTGTAGTGTCCATGGCCAGCACAAAACCCAACCTGACCAACTGAAGGCCACCCAAGAAGTCTCCCAAAAGCTTGGTGGTTGCTGCTGTTTGCAATCCTGAGGTTCTGCAGTTCAGCTGCAGCTTTTGACATCAAAAATGCATTATGGAAATCTGGTTCACAAGTAGACAGCACTGAAAGAACTGTACCCCTACCAAATCTAATCTGAATAGTATTTATATAGAGAGGTCTCAGTATTTTGGACAAAATACTGCAAAAAATAAGTTTATAGGCTTTTCCCTTGCTAAAAAAACAAACCATGGGCTTGGGCATGTTTAGAAAGTTCTCTCTACTGAAAAAGAGGCTTTCCATACTTCTCCAGTTACAAATTAATAAAAAAACAAAGCAAACTTTATAAAAGCAGATGCAAAAATATTTTTTAAAAATTTAAACCCTTATGTGAAGTTGAAGATTACCTTGGAACATAGTTTTTAACTAATGAGCTCTTAAAGCCCAAATGATATTTTTAAATAAACCTTCTAATTTCAAATTGTTATGACTTCAGGGAATTTTCTAACTGGGATCCAGGTAGTTTTAAATGGAAGTAAAGAGGCAAGGAAAACGATAACAGAAATTAATTAAGGGAATTAAATAGAGTCAATTGATTCCTTTCATGTTCAAAGTAATGCAAGGTCTATATTCAACAAATGGGAAGGTAAATCAGAAAATTTCCTTTATGTCCACTCCTTAAATCTGTACCTAATTGATTTCATGCACTTTACATCTTTATGAGCTTACAGTTAACAACATGTTAATATAAATAAAAGACGTGGCTCCAGTAATGGCTTCACTAAAACTAAAATACAATGGGAGTGCTGTAAGTGATCTTTCTTGCTGACAATATTGAATTTATACTAAATATAGAAGACAGTTATATAGATCTACTGGGATGTGCTCCTGCAGAGGGTTTCAGACAACTGAGAAACATTGTAAAATAGAGACCTGTCACAGAGACCTGAGTCCCCAGTCCATTGTAGGTTGCCTGCTAACATGGGATTAACTGAAAGGTTATTAAGGAGGGAAGAGCAGAGCTGTGGCTCCCCAGGGCAGCAGGAGCCTTCACTCCCCAGGCAGGAGCAGAGAACCCTCGAGAGCAGTGATAACAGTGCTAACAGTGCCAGATAACTCTGCTTCAATCCCTGCCAATCCTGCTGCTTTGTGTGCTGAAGTTGTTTGAGTTGCTTTAAAAAGATGATTTTTACGAGGTGTGCTGACAGACACAAGTATTGTTATCCTGCTGCAGACCTGGGAACAGGGCTCCTCCTCCAGCATGGTTTGGGACATCTCACACACCTCCCACAGCTGCAAGAACTGGGACAGCCTAACACACAATCACAGCTGTCTAATTCACAGTTAAAAATCCATTCTACACCACAAGAATACATTTCTTTAATTCAAGGTGAAGTCAGAAGCAGTATTTGTTTTTCCAGAAACCTCAGGATTTATACTTTCCAGCTCTTACCTTCCACAAGGTCTATACACTGAAGTGCTCAGCTTTCCTGTGCCCATTTATGATGCCTCAACTTTGAAACATCAGAGCAGCAGCCACGTTACCAGCACTGAGTGCTGACAGGAATATCCAAGCCACTCCATCTCCTCCTGCCTGACCACAAGGATTGCCTGCTGGATGTGTCATTCCTTGTCTCTTTGGTTCAGGTTTCAGACAAGCCATTGGTCAGGAGTCCCTCTGAGGTATTGACTCCCCAGCCTGAAACATCTCACTGTCAGACACCTGCCCCCCCTTGCATTTATTTCATACCTCTCTAGTTTCACCCCCCTTCTGACTTGAACATTGTTCTTCAAATATTTATAGTGGATTACATTCCATTCCTCCCTCAGTCACCCTCCACACCTTGTGGTGATTTTCCTTATTAATCAAATCCCCAAGCTCCTGTTCCTTTCCCAGCTACTCTTTGGCCATTTCCTCTACTCCAGTAACTCCACAGTGAGCAGAATGTGATTATTTTGGTGCACCACATCAACACTTCCTCAGAAAGCACAGCCCAGTGGAGCCAGCTGGGTGCAGGTCCCAGACATGCCCCTTCCCCCAGGCCCTGGAGGTGGCACAGCCCTTGCCAGGCAGCCACAGCAGCTGTCTGGGGACACAGGGACAGCCTGGGTGTCTGACAGCTCAGCACACACCCAGCTGCCCCCTCTTTTCTGCTCCCAGCCCCAGTGCTCCCCTCTGGGAAAGGAACATTTACACCATGCAGGAGTTTCCTTTGGTAGTCAGACAACATCAGCTTTACACACAGCAGCTCCTGGAGACATCAAGAGAAGAGCAATGACTTCAACAAGAAAGAAGGATAAAGAGGAAATCACCCTGCTTGTCCTGTCCTCTGCAGCTTTGCTGTGTATGCAAGGGATTTGCAATTACAACCTCTGCAATCCTGTTCCTTTCTCTTTGGGGGTGGATTTATGTCCCTCACACATTCCATCTGCAGTTCAGCTCTCAGCACCTGCTTTACACTTCCAGTGCCTCCATCCAGGATGTGTTTCAAATGCAATAACCAGGAATTCTGCATGCACAATGAAATCCAAATGTGCTCACAGATCATGAGGGTCCAATAAGAAGGAATGAATGAGGCACTGACTGTCAATAAGGAAAACAAAAATCCAGGCAATAATGGAAGAGGAAAAAACAACAAACTCAAACTGAGCTGACTTTAATGTGTGAATGTTCTTATGTTCAAAAATCAAAGCCTACATTTAACAAGTTCATAGGCAAATCAAGTTTCATATATTTCATATCCCTTTCTGTATTTTACTGTTACCTACATATTTTAATTAATGCTTTTAAAAAGAGGTATTTCTCCATGTTACTGTAAAAAGCATTTTTGTCAAGTCTGTAGAATTTTTGGGGCGAGGTGAGCCCTGTGCCCAAGCTCTCCACCAGGGCTGAGGTGCCCTCCTGGCCCAGCCCAGGCTGTGCTGCTGTCCCCTCACTGTCCCCTCCCCATTTCACTGCCCACATGAGCTGACTCACCTCACTGTTCTCCTCAGAGCCCTGCACATGCTGGGTTCTCTTGCACTCTGTGAAAAGCACTGGGTAGCACTAGGGAAGTATCTCTTCTATGCAGAAGTTCACCAAGTTTTCCTCTTGACCCAGATCCTGGAGCCATTTCAGTTTCCAGTTCTCATGAGCTGAAATTCTACATTCTTCTTAATGTACTTTCTTTTGGCTGTTTTTAAAAACAACAAACTCAACATATCACATGCAGCAAACTACTCTCCTTTTCACATACCCATCCCATGACCTCTGGAATGCAGCTTTCTCCAGAACAGTCAGGAAGAGCTTCCCAGGTTTATTTTACTTTTTTATTTTACCTTTTTTTTTTTTTTTTAACTTTTTAAAACAGTTTTTTTTTCATTCTCTCAAAATGTTCTTGCTAAGCGATGAAGAAAACAGTTTTACACTTGGAAAGTAAAGGTAAGTCTGAGATGGTGGCAAAAGGCAGGAGTGTGAAAAAATCACTGCTCCCAACAATATTCAGCAGCGTCCTTAGGGGTTTTGGAAAGCAAACTTGGCAACAAGAGCAACATTGAAAGGACTATCACTCAATAACTGACTGAAATAAATGTTGGTTTCTGCTACTATGAGCCAGCTGGGTTTATCCTTGTCAAGAATATCACACATGGTTGGCTCACAGTCTATTACAGAGGGGCAATGATTCAAACCAGGGCTCTCAGGGGCCAGCCTGTGCCATCTGTAACACCAAGTGCCATATACCAGAGTTGCTCTGCAGATGTGTAATTAACATGAAAAATTAGTTTTCAAGCAAAATACCACTGTTAAAACATCTCAGTTCCTTGTCCTTATGTAAATATGGAGCTCTGCTTCATTATAAACCAGTACAAGAGAAAGTTGTCCCCAAAAATCCATCCTCTCCACTCCATTCAGAAACAAATAGCTCAGCCCTCAGTAGAAGTGAGTGTCTCAATTCATTGTAATTTCAATTCCTTCACAGCAGTTTAAGAATGGCAGAAAAGGGGAGAGGTTCAGAGAGGTGCAAATAAAACTCTCCCTTCTCCTGCTGGCTCACTCCCAAGCCCAGGAGAAGAAGCAAGCACTGGTGGAAGGGGTGATGGGAGGTGGCACTGCTGAGGGCTCTGTGGCACTGCAGCTTGGGCCAGGCTGCCTTGGGCAAGCCTGGAGCTCTCCTCAGCCTCCCTCACTGCTCTGGGAGCTTTGGCTCAAGCTGCCCAAGCCAGGCAGCTCCACTGGGGGTCCTGCACACCCTCTGTGGGGCTGCTCTTTTAGGGCATCTCTGCCTGTGTCTCGTGTCTGTATGCAACTGCCAGCCCATCTGCATGAGAGACTCCTCTTCTTTCCAGAGGCATCAGGAGGTGGCAATTCCTCCCAAGGAGCTGTACCAGGACCTACTGTACCAGGATCTGCTTTCCACAGTGCCCTTCTGCTGCAGGAGCTGGGCCTGACCTCCCTGCAGCTGCCTGACAACAGACCCAGACTGGCAGACCCATTTCCACTGGAAGCAGCCCCAGTGTCCCAGCCCACCTCCCCAGGCTCATGGCTTGGCTATCAGCCTCAGTTTGACCTTCCAAAAAACAACCCAGAGCACATGTCTGCTGAGCCACATCTCAGATATCACCATGGAGACAGACCAGTGAGGCTGAAACTCTGGTCAGGCCAGCAACCAACATCTCCCTGCTGCAATCCCCATTTCCCAGCCCTGGGAAAGGTCCCTGCACCCTTTCACAAAGCTGCTGCAAAGTCACAGCTCAGACACCTGTTTGAGGAGTGGATTCACTCACATGTGAGATTTACCCGAAACAGCACAAAGAGAATAAATTCCAGGAGCACAGAGGGTGTCATCCCTGCCTTCTACCACCCAGCAACCTGAAAACTGAGGCTCTTGCATTAAATGTAGAAGGAAAATTTCAATGCAACATTTAAAATGACAAGATTTTCCTCTCAAAATTATTAAAGTATTGTGATCTTAAGTGTTATTTCTGATGAAAAAATATTATTACCATTACTGTCATTATGCAATATTTTCATTGTGGAAAAATGGTTTCTCTTCCAATCTCTATTTAAAGCATTAAAGTGCCACCTTTCTGTTTACTGCATGAAAATTCTTGGTGTGCTTTTTAAGTGTGGAAGAAGCAAAAGCAAGCCAGCAGTAACCAAGGCACTTCTGAAATAAACACAGTCCTTCAGAAAGTGCCCCACAGTCACAGACAGGATGTTCCCTGCAACGTTATTTCCACCTTCATGCCACCTACCAGACTTCATTTATTATTGTACCTCCTGGAAGAACCATGTTTATACAGTTATACACCCACAGTCAGAGAAACAGAAATAGGGGGAAAAAAACCACACAGAGAAGTATGGCCAGGAGAAATCAGATCAGCAACTCTGAATATTAAAAGGGCAGGAAATAGGAAAGCAGAGAAACACTGATCCTGCTGACACTCTTTTCCAGATTAAGCATATCTGGCACATCTGACTCTTGTTGTCAACTGGAATAAGAAGATATAAAAGGAAAGCAGATATGACACACATTTTTGTTATTGCACAAACCAAGGGAAGGTTTTATCTGCTGCCTGGGTGAAGACAGAACACCTCCTTCTTCATGATCACTGTGAGGACTTCACGTTGCCCAAATCCTCTGAGAACATCAGAACCTGTTTGGGGGGGCTCAGAAATGATTTCCTTGCAGTAAGTGATTTGATCCAGGAGAGCAGGCAGCTAATCAGCCTGGAGTCACTGGAACATTAGCTCCTGTACTGAAGTCACTTGTTTTTAACTGGCTTCTGACTGTCATATTCCACTGCTTCAAAACCAGCCAGCCCATGCCTCAGACACACACAAGGAGCTACAAGGGTTCCCTTACAGACTTCTTGAATACATTTAGGACCTCTAACAGCAATTTATCTTATAACAATGGATTCAGGAGACTAAAAATAACAACAACAACAGCAACAACAACAATGACAATGATAATAATAATAATAATACACCCATGGTTTGGGTGAACCATCCACTCAACAGCACTGGAAGACAATAACAGTGCTGAGACAATCATCTCCCAGGCTGCCTTGCTTTCCCAAGACACAAAACCTGCCTTCCTCACTCTTTTGCCCAGACCAAAACCAACAAGCAAACTGGCTGAAAAGCTCCAGACCTGCTGTCCTCCTTGTGTTCCCTGGCAGCGTGGTGAACCATGAGACCACTGGGATCAGTGCTGTGAGCACCAGTCTGGAATGGCCTGAGATGCCAGGAACAGGCAGAGGTGACAGCAATGCCACCCCCACAGCTCTGTCAGTCAGAGCCTGGCACGGACCCTGAGCCCACTGTTCCACCAGACTGACAAGCCAGCACTCCAGTTCAATTTCTGGTTCAGCTATTAGGTGACGACAGGCTAATGGGGAAAATTTATACCAATTCCTGTGTAAGTGCTTTTAGATTCACAAGAGATAAAAGCTAAGAAATTATTAGCACTAGAAGAGATGGATGATCTTTGAATTGAGGCTTTTTGCCTCAATCTGTGTCCTTATAAAACTTCCCATATGCTAAAAGAAAGTCTTGGCACTCCTGAGAGCAGCATCAGCTCAGACAAGGCTCAGTTTGCCTGCTCAGATTTCTGTGTCTCACCCTCCTCTTCAGTTCTCCTTCCAAACTCATCACTAAAACACTCCAGCAATATAAGCAAAACTTATCTCAGCAAATTTACTTAAGCAATTTTGTCCTACCTATTAAATTTTTAGAAAATTTATATTTTCCCTCTATAAAACAGAACAGTAGCCTATAAAGATGCCAGACAGGCTTTGATAGCCCCAGTTGCTTCAGTAAAGTAACCAAACTCATGGTTCTTACCTGCAGTCACCTTTGAGAAGTGACTGAAAGTTAAACAGGTCATGCTGAGCAACAGCAGAATGGTAATTAGATTTTCTCATCCTCACGTCTTCTGAGCTTATCTCCTCCTCAGCAGAAAACCCTTCCTTACTTGTATCAGACCCAAAACCCCAGCAAACAGGACATATGTGCAATCCTCTGGGAGACCTGCTTGAAAATCAGAAAGGAAATGACATCAGGAGGTCATGGCCACCCAGGCAGGGACAGGGTGGCACACCCAGGACCAGGAGCCAGGTTTGAGCACTGAGCACTTCTGCAGCAGAGTGGGGAACATCTGGAGGGTCAGTGAAGCCAGAAGGGTCAGCTGCCATCTCCATCACATGCATGGCACAGTGAGATCCAGGAGTGAGGAATTCTGAGTTTTGATCAGGATTTCAAATGTGCTCTACAGTCCTTCATCCCCCCAGTCTTAGCTGCAAAGATCTCTCTCCTGGAGGACATTAGATATTGTGTGTGAACTCACTTTTAGCATGCATGGACCTGCAAGAAAGAGAAGTTTCAGGTGCAGTGACTTAGAAATCTCTTGTGCACAGACACTGCCCCAAGAGCTGGGCAGCCCCTGGTCCCAGCTGTGTTCTCAGCACAAACTCACTCTTGCACATCTGGCAGCAGTAGCATCTCCAAGGTCTCAAAAAGAGAAATACAAACCAAATTTATGTTACCAACTGCCTCAGAGAGACCACAGAAACACAGGAGCAAAAACTGCAGCTGTAAAGAGTGAGTCTAGTGTCCCCATGTGCATCAAGTAAATGTCATATTTAACAGCATAATGCCAAGACTGACTTTTCCATATCACTAATGATTATTCCACTAAGGAGAAATATTTATTAGGAATATTCCTAATTAGGGAACCACAGGAAAAGCAACCCTTGACATGGCCCTGGCCAGCACTGAGGTCTCAGTTCTTCCTGCAGATTCCTTGGTGTTTAAGATCCACCCTGGATTAACAGGAAAGGGAGAGACTCGTGCTGCAATCAAGAACAACTCGAAGTAAGCTCAGAAAAAACCCTCAGAAGTGCAAAGAGCAAGCTCCTTGCAGATGGCAGAAAGGCAGAAAGGTTATGTAAAGACACCACACTGAGGCTTCAAGAGGTGAATAAAAGAGGTGAAATAAAGAGCACCTGTCCTAGTCCAGCAGGCTGACTGTACAGCCACTACAAACCAGTTTGTTTTTTTTTTTTTTTTAACAAAAAAGCCATTTTGGAGGAGCAGCTTGCAAAAGCTGTAACATCTAATAATAAACCCTTTATGACAAATGGATGAGGTAGTAGCCTGCTAGAGGATCTGCAGGGCCCAGGGATGATCAAGGGAGAAAAGGATCTTTCACACAAGAGAAGCCCACAATAAAAAAGATTGCATTTTTTCCTTTTCAGGTGAAAGGTGTCAATGCTAGAAGTATTTTTTCCTCCTCGAGACAGCGGGAGCTGGTGGCCTTGGAAGACCCACATGAATTTGAAATGCCAGTAGAAGAGTTTTAGCAAAGGCAGAAAGCACTGAATGCCAAATCATGAGCAGAGAACAGAATTCAACCAAGAGTTTTCAATTCAAAGAAAAGAGCTGAACTTGTAAATTTTGTATTTGTTCAATATCTGATTTTGACTCCATGTTTAATCCTGTGTGGGAGTTTTTAACCTGACCTTTCTGGAAAGGCATAAATATAACCTCCAAATAAATGTTCACAAGGAAACACCTTTTTACAGTGTTTTGCTCTGTGCACTAAGAAGAGCAAGGCACAAAATGACAAAGGCACAAGACTTTGCCCAGGTAACTTGCACAGGTCTTCACTGTGGAACAGGTACAGCTCCCAGCACTGCAGGCTAAAGAGGCCAGGTATGCAAAACCCTCCAAAAAGGTTGAGTAGGTATCTGGTAACTCCTTCACATGGGCACCTCTGAAAATCTAATATTCCTTACAAGTGGGCCAGTTTACCCAATCAAAATCTGCCATTTTCTGTAACCAAACTCCAGGAGTTCACAGAGGTGCCCAGCTGGACATGGACAGACTGGACTTCTCTCTCTGACTCTCACTCACCCCAGTCTGGGCACTTTCTAAAATGGTTTGGGTGAACCATCCAGTGTAATATTTCTCCCCTCACTAGGTACAGACTGGATTATGTGACTTGGCTTAGGATGGAGATTTAACTTGAGCTCTGAATGTATTTGGTTGGGAGTTCTCTCATCCATGTCCCTGCTCAATACCTTTGATTTCAGCAGAATAATGTGGTCTTAGAAGATTGTATGTCAGCTCCTTTGCTCCAGTTTTGTTCCTGCCCTCTGCAATTGCAGCCAAATCCTGTGCCTGATTCTCTTTGTCAAGTGGTTGTAAAAGCACAAGTAACCATTAAACCAGCAAAAAGTTACAGCTACCCCTGCCAGTGGAACATAAATTAACTCCATTATCCCAGTCTGTATTATAAACAGGTACTGCAGCACTCAGGCTGTTTAATAAGATGATATTTAATTATCTCACTGAGAGTTGTGAAGATAAATTCACGTCTGTAATTAACACTGACTGAAGGCAGAGCCTGTCCCTGTGAGCACACCCCCACAGGGACAGCAGAGGGGAACAATTCACCACCAGGACCAAGACTGCAGTCCATGGAATGGTGTGGGTGGGAAGGGACCTCAGAGATCCTCCCATCCCACCCCTGCCATGGCAGGGACGCCTCCCACTGTCCCAGGCTGCTCCCAGCCCCAATGTCCAGCCTGGCCTTGGGCACTGCCAGGGATCCAGGGGCAGCCCCAGCTGCTCTGGGCACCCTGTGCCAGGGCCTGGCCACCCTGCCAGGGAACAATTCCTAATTCCCAATATCCCACCTAACCCTGCTCTCCTTCAGTCTGATGCCACTCTCCTTGCCCTTTCCCTCCATGGCCTTTTTAAAGCCTCTCTCCAGCTCTCTTAGAGCCCCTTCATGTCCTGAACTGCCACAAAGAGGTGACCCCAGAGCCTTGTCCTCTCCAGGATCCCTGTTCCCTCAGCCTGTCTCCACAGCAGAGGAGCTCCAGCCTCTGATCACCTTCCTGGCCTCCTCTGGACTCACTCTAATTGTACCCATTCTTGATTTGAACTAAACCAGGTGCTCCTCAGTTCACATGTGCTGCATAAAAGCACATTTACCTTCTCTTATATTTTGATACCAGTGTGCCTTGCAACCCTGAACATTTGAAGTAGCAAATCTGAATTTTGAGAACTAGGCTTGCATTATATAAAACTTCCTGAGCTACTATTGTACCTAAGTTTTCAAATGATTTTCAAATGATACAGCTGAGAGCAAAACACATTCATCTTCACCTTGCCAGCTTGGAGGCTGTCAAACAGAGCAGAATGGACACACTTCTCTTACATGCACAAGGACCTGGCTCACAATTACAATTCATTTCCCAGTAAAATACATAGAAGCAAAGTTCCTTCAATAAAATACTTTCAGATCTCTAAAAGGTTGGAAGGCAGTTTAAATTCTCATGATGCAAGTGCACTTGAACTCAGTCCTTTCCATTCTACTCTGATCTATTTGCTTTTTTGCATTTCCCACAGGACTTAGCACTCCAATTTTCCCTTGATGTCTGCCATTCCTGAAAGCCCAGAGGAAATTATAAGAATAGCCTAATACAGATGAAAAATGAAGCAATCCATAGGCACTAAAATGGAAAATTGCATACATGTATATTATATTAACTACACAGAAATACATCTTCCAGGAGACTGTACAGTAATTGTTGCAAAAATAAATCACACCCAAAAAGAGCTTATTAATGTTATGGGAAATAATGCTGCTTTTAATGTAATTTTTACTGATGGCTTGGTAATTTACTTTTGAGTATGCTGTAATTAGTAGCCTTTGCAGCAATTTAGGTTAAAAAAAGAAAAATCAGAGGCTATGTAGGTCAACACCAACATTGTTTATGATTTTAAAATGGAAAAGAAATCCTGAGGGATTCCAAAGGCTGCTTTCCCAACAATTGTGGATTCCCAGCTATGCAAACCCTTAATTATGAGAGGAAGGCTGAATTGGAGATGCTAATTATTATTTCAGTTTAGTATTGGGAAAGAGGGCAGAATACCCAAGACAGCCTCAACATTTACCAAACGCATTTTGAGCAATTCTTAATTTGGTGGCTTTTGTCAGTGTTGTTTGACAGGACCACCAGAACGACAAACAACAGAGCACAAGACAAAGGTTATGGCTGTCCCTGTTATTTTTTCACAGACAGAGGCATAAATCTGGCCATTTATCCAAAGGTTCACATCCTCAGTTTACTTAAGAGAAAGCCTCTGTTGATTCATGGAGCCAAGGAGCCCCTCTGGGCAAACAGAGACACATCCTGCTTTTTCTGTCCACAGCTCAGATGTGTGCCTGAGGCCTCAAAACAGGAGCTGCACCCCTGGGTGATTCTCAGAGAGACAAATTAATACACCAGATTTTATGAGCAATATATTCATCTGCCTTCAGTCAAACCCAGAACTGCCTAATTTGTCCTTTTAAGCAGAGCCCGAAGTGACAGTTTGAAGCATTACAGCAAACATGCACATGCCCTTCACTAATGAAGCAATAGGATTTTAAGTGTCTATACAGGTATAATATGCTAATGTCAGACAGAAATGTATCATTATGAATTACATTATGCTCTATTCACTTGATATATCCTCAAACAACATGTAATAATCTCTCAAGCTTCCCCTTGTCTAGATACCCTCTTAAGAAGGAGATTAATTTTCATTCTCGTTCACAAGCAAGTCACAGAGTCTATGCAATGAACATTATCCAAATACATCCAAAGAATGTCTCTTTTTCAACCAAGGAAGCATCCTCTCCAGAGGCCAAAGAAATCCTTGTGGAGAAGAAAAAAACATGTGTAACTTCCTCAGTCTCCTAAAATATTTCTCCATATAGACTCCAGAAGATGAATCTGATGTGTTAGAGTAAATTATTATATACACTGTGGATACAAGGCACTGATGTGTCTCCCTGGGGATTAAAGAGGAAGCAAAAGAAAATCATGTGAAGTTCTTGCTCTTCAAGAGCACATAAACAGCAGCAGAATCATGGAATGTCCTGAGTGGGAAGGGACCCAAAGGATCATCCAGTCCACCCCTGGCCCTGCACAGACACCCCAACAATCCCACCCTGGGCACCCCTGGAGCTCTGGCAGCCTCGGGGCCGTGCCCATTCCCTGGGCAGCCTGGGCAGTGCCAGCACCCTCTGGGGGAAGAGCCTTTCCCTGATCTCCAGCCTGAGCTGCCCTGGCCCAGCTCCAGCTGTTCCCTGGTCCTGTCCCTGTCCCAGATGCGGGGATGGGAGCTGTCCCTCGGGAGGAGCTGCAGGCTGTCAATTGGCTCTGCTGTGGCTCTGTCACCACTGACATTTCAGGAGGTTACTGAAGACATTGGGGGTCATCACCCTTGCTCTTCCCCTTACAGCCTGACATTACTGCAGCTTTTTAGCCCAGATTTGTGCTCTTCTCTCTGTGTTGCTGAGCACAAAGATCTGTGTCTATGAGCAGCTCTAACAGGAACCTCTGACATTACTGAGAGGAGGATCCTTTTCGGAGGAGCTGCTCAGGTGAGAGCCAGAGGCTGGTGCAGACCCAGATCCCAGCAGCCCCAGCCCTGTGAACTCTCTGAACTGCCCAGACTGCAGGTGTTTGTCCTGCCCTCTCCTGCAGGGCTGTGAACAAGGCTATCAGAAGCAAACACAGCCCTGGCCGTGTGGCAGCGAGGCCGTACCCAGCACGTGGGAACTCCCTGCAATCTGAGAGCAGATAAAAGAATACAGATGTTAGCTCCACTACTGAATTTACTGCTGGGGACTGTTCAAATGTTCCTGTGCTGACTGTGGCACCAGAAAGGCCCATTCAGCAATCCAAGAATCCTATCTCCCTCTTTGTTCACAGTGATTATGCTTTTTTTATTCTGTTCATTCTTCAACAGATGTTGGAGCTGGAGGCTCACAGCCAGCTCCTTAGTTTTAATCAATATATTTTATATGCTTCAGCAAGGCCTTCTAAAACCAGAAGCCTCTTTAATCCAGTGTGGAAAACCCTCTTTGATTTTTAACAAAAAAATGAAGACTTGGTCTTCCAATGAAAAGACTTCTCATTCAAAAAGAAAAGTGGAGTTAGCAATATGCTCTCTAGCATTTTCCCAATAATTTTTAATGAGCATATAAATAACATTTTTAGGCTTGAAGATATTTTTTTGTTTCCCACTTTTAGAGAGTTTTTGACAGGAAATAATTGCATAATCTAGTATTAAAACACAGTATCAGGCATCCATTAAAGACCTTTTGTGGGACCTAAAACAATTTAATTGCTGGGTAACGCCTCTCTTTCACTATCACGGTGAATTCAGTTTGTCAGGAGAGATTAAACTCATGAATCCTATTAAACTTATCACCCTTCTAAACTTATCACCAGATTGTTTTAATTTCAGAACACACCTCCTTGCTGGAATGGAGATTGCATCAGGTCCGAGGCTAAATGAAAAGGGAAAGGTTGTGCTGTCATGCAAGCCCTCAGCAGTTCCACTGGGGCTTGTGGGTTTGGGTGTTCAAAACCTGAGCAAAAGTGAGAAACAGAGCCCCTTGGGGCAGCCCCATGTGTTGTACCCAGGCAGCAGAGCCACCACCAGTATTGCAGCAGGGACTCGTGGGTGGCTCCACACAGGTCTGCCCCAGAACAGCCTCCTGTCCCTGGTGCCTTGGAAAGGCTCTGGGAGAGATCCTGTACTAAGCACCACAGTGGAAACATGGAAAATATAATTATTCCTGGAAAATGGAATCATAAGGTTGGAAAAGATGTCCAAGGTCATTGAGTGTGGCATTCACATTCTCTGAACAGAGACATAATTCTCTCTCTGAGGATTTTTCCTGGAGAAGCACAGAGAGAAGGATCAAAACAATCCTTATCTCATTGGCTGTGCCTGTGTTTTTGCCCATGTGGAATGTGTTTGGAGGTTGTTTACCTGAGTGATTGCTGGATTGGATTCTGGTGATGGTGTTTGGATTCAATGACCAATGGATCCACCTGTGTCAGGACTCTGGGCAGAGAGTCACAGGTTTTTCTAGTTAGTTAGTAAGTAAGTATGATATAGTAAGTATGTAGTATAGTATAGAATCTCTTTAAAATAGTATATTAATGTAATATAGTATAGTTTTAATAAAGCAATTGTTCAGCACTTCTGAAGCAATAGAGTCAGATGCCAATCATTTCTCCTGCATTGGGGATCACCTTTGCTCTGATAATTGAGTCCACCCTGTGCCTGATGTCCACCCTGTCCCTAGCCCAGAGTGCTGAGTGCCACCTCCAGCCCTTCCTTTGGCACCTCCAGGAATGGGCACTCCAAACCTCCCTGGCAGCCCCTGCCAGTGCCTGAGCACCCTTTCCATGGGGGAATTCTTCCTGCTGTCCAACCTGACCCTCCCCTAGCACAGCTTTTGCTCTTGTCCTCTCAGTTGGGTTGGAAGAGCAAAATGGAAGAAATCCCAAAAGCAAGGACTTCTGATGTGAAGATGTCTTAGATTACAATGTAGAGTGTAACTAGATGTATGTATTCTATTACCACCTTCATAAACTGTTAAAACAGGTGGGGCTATGTTCCTTATCTCCTCCATGACTCATCCCTGATAACTCTGGGGTCTGACTCTGTCCATGGCCACTGAGTGTCCCTGCATGGCTGAGAAAATTCCAGCATCCCATGGGAGATGCTCTGCCCAGGGGAGGAGCCNTTAAGACAGTGTTTTTCTGCCGTTATTTTAATTTTTCTATTCAATTGTTATTCTGATTTGGACTCTCCCACTGGTTTGTTTTCAAATTAGTACAGAAGAAAAAAATTACAAAATCTGACATCCCTGACCAGATGATATTTGATTAAACTGTTCAGTCAGAATAATGCCCTAAACACCACCTTTTTGCTGTATCACTCATTACAGTCAGGACATTTTTTTCCCTGAACAGCTACAAGCAGAGGCTCTTTGTATCCAGGCATGACCATGACTCTAGACCAGAACTTAAACTCATTTTAGACTTCCTTCAAGCAAAGTTAGAAGAGTGAACACAAGTTTTACACTGATAACAGTAATTAGAATAATCTGGGCTTTGACATTATGACAAAGAACTTGTACCTCAGAACCAAGCCCAAGTCAATGTAAAGGCTGGCATGGCTCATTCTGGGAATCCAAGAGCTGAACCATTCAGTACAATCACTTTTTATTAGCATTTCTTCATATCCCAGGGTTTCATGGTCCTTTAATTTCCCACACTGTGTCTGGGTTTCAGAAGACAGCAACATTTTTGTAAAACTGTGGTTAGAAAAACCTCAAAAATTTTGTCAGGTTCCCACTCAGGGATTCAAATCCAGTGTAGAAACAGAAATTTCTTCCCATTAATTTCCTGCAAGTCTGCATCTGAACAGATGTGTGAGAGGGTGGGAAACTGAAGGCCCAGGGCAGTGAAACCATGTGCTCAGAAACAATAGCAGAGCAGGGGATGAGCCCAGGTCTGCAGGTTCCTTGGTTTGGGGATCTGATCAGGAACATGTGACACTTTCTGAACCACAAGTTTTCATATAAATCCATTTAGAGGGAGGCTAAGGAGACAGGGAAGATGAGAAAGAAGCAATGACATTCCCCCACCATTTATCTTCTCATAGTTTCCTTGTAGAAAAATGGTAACAATTCCTGTTCATCAACTTCCACTTTCCTCCTCCACTTGTCACACTAAGTGTCAACTTGCTGGTTTATTCAAAATATATGTTAGTTGTTGTGCATTTTCATTTGTTTGGTTCATTCTCTCTGTCCTGCCCTTAAGAAACAGGAAGGAATGATGTAGGGAGGCAGAGGATTGGGTGTTTTGGGTGAGGGAGAGGGACAGAGGAATTGTTAGCTTGTAAATAACAATGCCAATTAAATGGGCAAGTCAGAAACCTCTCGGAAAACGGGATGTGAGCAGCTCTGTGGAAAACCATCTCTGTTGGTGAAGGTACCAAGTTTTTTTGTTTCCACAGAACTGGAAGCACCTGCAGTTCTCGTGAGTCATTTTGCAGAACAATCCCTGGGTCAGAGTCATTGTGTGAGCAAACCCTCTGTTCCAGACAGATCCATCCTTGAACCCAAACCACAGGACACGACAGAAGGCTCTCTAACAGCCTCCTCACTGCCTGCACAGCCTGCACCCAGAGCCTCACAGAGCTGAACAAGTCGCTTTCCTGGGCTCTGCCAGTCCCTCTCAGGGCTGAGCCCTGCCCTGCAGAACACTCTGCCTTCTCCCAGCAGGAGCACCTGGAACTCTGCCCAGGTCAGACACGCATCTGTAGAACCTCCCACGTCTTCAGGCAGGGAAGGGAAGCCAAGAGATGAGTGAGACATTTCTTGCTTGCTGTGTACAATTTCTCACCCTCCAGAGGCCTTCCAACATCCTGTGCTCCCCCTTCCAAGAAAGCTCTTGGCTCTGAGAGCAGAGCCTCAGCTCCCAGGGCTGTTTCTCCCTGTTCTGCTGGAGACAGGCTCACTCATCTAGGTGGTAAATTATTCATGCTACAAGTTCTCAGTCTGTGCCCTGGCCCACATATCGTGTTTAATGTGGCAAAATCAATATATTCTGAATGCTGTGGTAGTCTGTGGCAAGCTGTGGAATTTTGAATACTTTCTCCAGCTATGTAACTTCGCCAGTTTTGTTCTATTTCAATTAAAAGTAATTTCTGAACAACACACAGTAAATGTTCAGTAATTTCTGTATACCACCACAATAATACCTCTTATTTTAGAGGACAGTGGCCTGCAGGAAGGATTGAGGCATACTGTAGAGTTACTCTACTTAACACTGTAAAGCCAAATATAAATTCATGTTTTATTTGCTGCTAATGTCCAAGTTTATAGGGGTTTCCAAGCCAAAATATCAAGTATGTTTCCATAATAAAACAATTGGAAATGCTTGCTGAAATGTTTAGCAACTGTGTCTTGGTTTGAAAAGACAGGTGTCTGCTAAGGAAGGCAGGAGCCTACTTTGAAATACAGAATGTAAACCCCCTCCTTCCCAATTATTATAATTTTGAAATTAAGAGGCTCTCAGGCAAAGATATGGGAATAGGAATAACAGTTCTTTATTAGGCAAAAAAAT
Source organism: Ploceus nigricollis (assembly GCA_013399945.1). Taxonomy (NCBI): domain Eukaryota; kingdom Metazoa; phylum Chordata; class Aves; order Passeriformes; family Ploceidae; genus Ploceus; species Ploceus nigricollis. The sequence goes on from VXBC01005827.1 coordinate 199,188, forward strand.
AGAAGTAAAATAAAAATGCAGTAATACAAAACAACACNCCCAAACCACATCTTGCATTTCTAACCTAAGGCACAATTGGCATTAAACACTTAAAACACAATGAAAGCTTCTCTCCTCCAGAAATTAAATTTCAGAAGAGTATGTTTGCTTGGACGAGCCCCAGTGTGTCCAGCAGGACCAGGGCAGGGCTTGTCAGGTGCCCCTCCAGTGCTGGGGTCACTCCTGGGCCCCTCAGGACAGTGCAGACCCTGAGGAGCTGGAGCGTGTCCAGGGAAGGGAATGGAGCTGGGAAGGGGCTGGAGCCCCAGGAGCAGCTGAGGGAGCTGGGAAGGGGCTCAGCCTGGAGAGAAGGAGGCTCAGGGGGGACCTTGTGGCTCTGCACAGCTCCTGCCAGGAGGGGACAGCCGGGGGGGCCGGGCTCTGCTCCAGGGAACAGGGACAGGAGGAGAGGGAACGGCCTCAGGCTGGGCCAGGGCAGGCTCAGGGGGGATACTGGGAAAAACATCTTCACCTAAAGGTTGGTTAAGCATTGGCAAATCCTGCCCAGGGCAGTGGTGGAGTCCCCATCCCTGGAGGGGTTTAACAGCCCTATGGATGTGGCACTTGGGGACATGGGGCAGTGGTGGCCTTGGCAGTGTTAAGGGAATGGTTGGACTTCATTATCTTAAAGTCCCTTCCATCCTAGATGATTTCATTCTATGATTCCCCCCCAATTTCACTGTGACTACACATGTACCAAAGTTAAGTATTTGCAGAATCTGGACTTTCCACAAACAACTTAATCACTTTAATGCCCCTGTGATGTGCTGTGTGCACCCTTGATACTTTCTCTGAACAAGCAGTAAAGACACCCATTTGTACAATCTGATGCAAGACTGCATTTTTTGTTGTTTGTAATCAGGTATCTTACTGGATTTTTAAATCTGGCAATACATTCATATCCATACAATGCCCTGTCCCAGTCCTCTAATGCTTCTATTCCAGCCTACTTTAAAACAACTGTTGTTCCTGGATATTGAGCTAAGAGCAAGGACAAGACCAAATGCTAATGAACCAGTCTGCACTTCATCACCAGGAGAGCCCTGGGCTGCTCCAGGGAATCAGAATCCTGTTTCCTTGCAATGGTCACTCATTGACTCTCCCATGACCAGCCAGGAGTGGCTGCTTCCCTTTGAGCTGGGATTGCAGCTCTGTTATTTAAGGGATGGGAAGGAATGAAATTACAGGCTCGTCACTTCTGTGCTCTTCTCCTGCCTGAGCTTCATTAACACAATTCAATTTCATGCTAATCATCCCAAGTCCTTGCTACATGTAGTAGGAACAGGTCCTACAGTGCACAGAGAGCTGCCAAAGCCACCTTCTTTCAGAAATTCTTGCAGCATTATTCACTGTAAGGCTCTGCTGCTCCTCCCTGACAGGCTCATTCTCACCTCCACTGCTGTCTCAGACATAGCTACTCCAACCTGGCTGCAGCCAGAGCAGAAGGAAAACTCCTCCCCACAGGAGATATTGTACAGAGGGTGGATAACTCACCAACAGGAACAGTCTGTCCCTCATACACAAAGTGGCTGAATGCCTAAATTCTGGAAAAGCAAAATCCAGGGCTTATTTTAGTTGGCCTGGGTTTATTCCAGAACAAGCACTGCATCAGCTGGGTGCCTGTAACACTGCCAGAAACCAGGGGTCTCCTCTGCAGAGAGCAGAGATGGGGGCAATGGATGGGGAAGAAGAGATCTGAAGTTCAACAGGGCTGCAGCAGGCTGGCAAAAATAGTTCAAAAAGTAAAGCACAGCATCCTCCAAGACTGGTTACACTTGGCCCAGGGACAGTTGGGAAGTTACTGGGAAGTTTAGAGGTGTTCTTATTCCCAGGCCTGGCTGGGGGAGGAAGGCAGGGGACAGAAGGACCCAGGACGTGGCAGATTGTGGCTGCTGAGTGCTGGCCAAGCCAATCCTGCCTCCCTGCAGCCCCTGGCTGCTCTGTTCTCCCTCCTTCTCAGAGCCTGCAAGTGGTTCATGCTTCCCCTCACCTTGACTTCTATTCTCTTCTTTCAGCCAAGGGTTTGCAAGAGGAACAGCACCATAATAGCTTGGCCTGCCCAGGAGCCTCCTCCTGCTCCAGCTTTGAGCTGGAGAGGGATTCCTAAGGGATGTCCACCTCTGCCTGGGTATTCTGGGGAGCAAAAGCTCCATGTCAGTTCTCTGGTAGGACCAAAGTTCAGAATCCTACATGGCTGGCACTCAACACTCCCTCAACAAGCCTTGGCATTTTGATATGTCAGCCCCAGCCAAGGAAAAACACAGAATATCTCTATACCTTTCTGCAAGTTGTCATTAACTAGAGGTACTTTTAAATTAGAGCCTTACAGATTATTCCAGTTGTTCCCTCAAAAGAAAAAAATTAAAACAGTTGACACATTTTTCATGAGGCAAAAGCATTCAGAAAAATTATGAACACAATTAATTTGAACAAAATAATAAACCAAGATATTTGCTTCAAAGACAGCTGGTAAAAGCAAACCACTCCAAGAGGTCCCAGTGGCTTTGCACTGTGCCACCAGGATTCTTAGGAGAAGGCCTGAGCAACACGGGAGGGTTTAAATCCTCTTTGTCACACTGCACCAACAGCCATTTCATGCTCTGCTTCTGCCCTGCCTGCTCCTGCTCACCTGAGGGAACAGTGAGAAGGGTTTCTTCCATGATTTATTCAATAAAGATCACTAGATTAATCAGATAAATAATTCAAGATATTATTTATCAACTTTTGCTGCTCATATTGCAAGGAAAAAATTGAGCTCCTGAGGATGTTACAGAAAAAAGGTTGTGCCTACAAAAAAGCTTTGCCAAATCTTAAGCAGACTATTATTCAGCAACCCTCATGCCCAAAGAACTCCCCCTGCCCAGAGAAAGGCCAGCACAGAGACAAAATAGAGGTTTGCTTTCCAGCATCAAAATGGGGAGAAAATACATATATTTATCTTAAAGGTCGGTTCAGTCATTGAGGGGTTGCCTAGCAACACTTCCTAGCAACACCACTGCAGGAAAACCAGGGAGAGCACTCTCCTACAAGTCAATTAGAAATGGTAATTTGGATGGGAAGATCCCACAGTCCGTTCCAATTACAAACAACAATGCTTTCCTCATTGATATTTTTTTTTAATTAGAAGCTTTGTAAATTCATCCTTGCTCCATTTTGCTCTGCTTTTCTTTACTTCTCCTTTCCAGGTACCAAAACTTTACAGCAGCAAGGCAACATCGACAGCATTAGGAGCAACACCTAAAAGGATAAAACAACCCATTCATCTCCACCTCCAAATCAATGATGGGCTTCTTCTCTTTGCAAAAGCAACTCAAGAGACACAGCTGGCTCTTCAGTCCCCTCACATGTGGGGCACTGGCAGAGCCCTACAGCGAGCTGGAATTCGGGTGCTGTGCTTCCCAAAGTTCACACAGCCATGGCTGGGAACTCCTCCTCATCTCCTGGAGCACAATACAATTAAGGGACGTGGTATTGCATCAGCAAATCACTTTTCTGTGCTGCAGCCTGTAAGCAATAGCAGCAGATAAGAATGGCCTGGGCTTTTAAAAGAAAGTAATTAAAGTGCTTGGTAATTTCATGTAATTTAATGCAATATGTTCCAAAATGAGATTTGAGAACTAAAAAGCCAGGCAAAGCCTTGAGATGAGAATGATCACCTATTTAAAGCCTTTCATACTTGAATCTGTCAATCTCAGAAATGAAAATAAATTAAAAGAAAGGGGAAAGAAAAAAGTGATCCTGTGTGGATTGCTGGCTGATCGGGGTTTAAACAGTCTCATTCACTGATGTCTCCAATATACAGTAATGACAAAAAAATAGATTTCCTGCTGTCAAATGACCATAATTTTCTACTTGTTTACTCTTTCCAGAGCCAAAATAGCTATCTCCCACTTAATTGCTTGCAAAAACTATTATATGCTTTCATTAAGGTTTTCCTACACACCCCCTCCTTTATATAACTTGCCACTACTTGAGGGAGGGAGACCACAGAATCCCAGAATGGTTTGGGTTGGAAGGGACCTTAAAACTCATCTCATTCCAACCCCGCTGCCATGGGCAGGAACACCTTCCACTTAAACCAGATTGCTCAGGGATGTTTTCTTCAAACTTTGAGGGAGATAAGGTTCACACAGACTTCACCCATAAACCACAAACTCACAAAACCTCAAAGAATTAGAGGAGTCCCTTCAGAGTCTCAGATCCTGCTCTGTTTTCCCAGCTCCAAAAGTGAACAGCACTGCTGACCTTCAGGTGGGCTGGGATGCCCTTACAATGCAGCACCAGCCACCACAAGCGTGGACTGGCCTTGTTCAAAATCCAGTTTGGGAAGGGGAAACAGCTGAAGCTCAGAGCCAGCAGGTACCACAATAAAGGTGCATGGTTAATTTTCAAAGTTTGAACTCCTGGAGCACTGAGCAAGGGGGCAGGAAGAGCATAAGTCCTTCTCATCTGTTCCCCTGCCTCAGACAGGGTCAGCTGGAATCTCCACCATTCCCAAAAGGTGTTTGCCCAATGTGACCTTGGCAGCCACCAGTGATGAAGATGCTGCTACCTCCAAAGGCAGATCACTTCAGGCCTTCATTAACTTGGCCATGAACAAAAAAGCTTTGTCATATTTTAAGTCCTTTGACATTGCTCAAGACTCTGTAAAAAAAACCTAAAATCGAATTCTTTCAGGAGATTTTGCATGGCACACAGAACACCTGCCAAAACAGTTTCTGTTCACAGAGGGATGCCTGCTTTGCCCAGTTTCCAAGCCCTGATGCATGTGTGCAATTGGGAACTGTCTCTTCCCCGTGGGACACAGGGTGGGCTGGTGGTCCAGGGCTATTTTCTGGTCATCCTTCTACAAAGGACACCCTCAGTTACCAACAGTTCCCACAAGGTCCAGCTGCTTGGCAGGGGCTAACTCAGCTGGGAAACACGACAGGCAGTCTGGAAGTATCTGACTTCAAGCTGAGAAGTGACATTACACCTCCAGCAGCATCAGCTTTATGACACCATTAAGAGAAAGCTCATTAGCCTGTGAAGGCCTTGTGGTGAATCTGCAGCCCTCTGGCTGACTACAGCTACCTACTCATTTCATAAAGCCCACAGCAAAATTATCCAACAGTAGCAGAAGGGGGAATAACCACAACTGTGTGGTTTAATATGGAGTTTGTCAAAGTTATTTGAACGGTGTGTACAGCCTTTAGCAAGGAGAAGGTTCCCCACACTTGCCTGAGAGCAATGGATTTGGTAATAAGGAGGATAATCAAAAAACAGCCCTGCCTCTACAGCAAACACATTTTGATGCTTGGATTTATGTGACAGATCCTGTGTCAGTGGGAGCTGGGAGATGGAGCTGCCTACACCTTCCCTTTCAAGTGAACACAGCAAAAATACCAGGAGCACACTGAACCTCCAGAGCTGGCTCAGGAGAAAACAAACCAAAGCACATTAAATGCTGCAACAGCAAAAACATAAATGCAGCAGGTGTGCCAGATCCAAAGCAAAGGGTCTGAGACAAGTACTGCCATTTCCAGGTGAACATGGAGGGAGGGAGGCAGGGATAAAACTCATCTCTCTTCACCTCCCTCTCAGCCTCTCTAGGGCTCAGTGCTCCCCACTCTGGGGCAGCTCCTCATTCTCCTCACTGCTGCTGCTCAGGGGTGCTGCCCTGTGCCTCAGTCTCTCCCAGCTGAGCACTGCAGCTCTCCAGGCAGGAATCAGCCCCGTGGCACAGATCATTCCAGGGATGAACAGACACAGAGGGGTACCTTGCTCTCTTTTGCCCAAGCACAGCTTCCAGAAATAAAACAAACCACAAAGAGTGAACAAGCAAACCACATCCCCCAGCCTGAGCCACCAACACTCCCTGGACATGGAACCAACTCTACAGCTCCTGTAGTTAAGATGTCAAAAGTTACCTGCAATGCCACAAGCTGGGATTATGTAAATTCTGTGTCAAGAGGGCAGGGAGCCATTTCTGGCCTTTTACCAACCCTGCACTATTGAAACTGTGTTTGCTCATCCCTTAAAAGGCCAGAGAAGACCTTCACAAAAGAAATGAAAAGGTAAGATTTGAAAGGTAATTTTAGAATTTAAATGAGAAAGTAGTGATTATGGCTTCAGCCCTTCAGGACAGAGAGAAAAGCTTTGGTCTAAAGTTAGGTTGGAACCAGCTCAAATCAACTATCAGAAAAAATAGAAAGGAAAGGGGAAAAACCAAACCATTTTCAGCATAAAAAGCAGTGTCATGCTAAGAGTCCAGAGATCCAAAATTTCCTCTCACTGGAACGGGAGGGCAAGTGAGGGGAGACTTTTTTGAGGAGAGCCCCCTTTACTCCAGAAAATTTTCAAAGCACCCAGAAAGGACATCGTAGGGTCATCCCCTGGCAAGATGAAAGCGACCACAGGCTGTGCATCCCAAATAATTTAAACTCTTCAGCCACACTCAGCCATGCCAAGAGCCAAGTGCTCCTCTCCTCGGCACAGCTCACTGCTCCATCCCGAGCCTGCTGCAGTCCCAGGGACTCAGCACCGCAGCTTTACCTGTGCTGATCTGACATGGCCCAGCTGGAGCCAAAGACAGGACTGAGGGAAAACGGGAGGACAAAGGCCGAGGCAGCACGAGGCACCCCGAGGGCAGTGGGATTGTCCCAGTATCCCCCCTTCAGCCCCGGACCTGCTGATTCCCAGAGTACCCACAGGCACTGCCTCAGCTCTCCATTCTGTTCTGCTTCTTGGGAGTGCAGCAGAGAAAAGAGGCACAGAATAAAACACCAGTTCAAAGACTGCCTTTGATACAAAGGGAAAGAACGTGTGGGAAGAATATTGGGGGGGCAATTCTGAAGGAAGCTCAGGTCAGTGACAAAATCTGAGCCTCTGGGCAAAGCCTCGAGCTCTCCTTGGAGACACATATCCTTAGCCTCACGTTCCTTCTTGTTTCTTCTTGTTTTAAGTTCTCCTTCTGCTGAGAAACCCAAGTGCCTAACCGGGTATTTGTGGAATACTAATAGCCCCCGTTTGCAATTGAAATGAAGCCAGGCTCCAGCAGTAACCACGCAGACAATCCTTTCTGGAAGTCAGGGGGCAGGGATGGGATACAAGCTGCTAAATGTCAGGCAGCAGAGCTGTGGCAAACCCCCGGCATCCTATTTGAGCACATTGCTGCTATGAAAAGGAGCTTTGTCTGTAGATAACCTACAAACTCCCACCTGAGCTGCCAAAGCTCCTGCATTCAACACCAGCTCATTGGTGGTCACACGCTGGTAAAGCCCCATGTCACATCTCTATGGGCTATAAAAATTTATTACCATCACCTCGACAGGGAGTCAAAGGGTAAAGGGGAGAGAGAGAGGAAAAGAAACATGTACACAATCCCTTTTAATATAGACTGCTTGAAGTCCATGATTCATTCCTTAGCCTAAGAATGCAATGGGGGATGTGGTGGGGGTGGGTGGAATCCGTCCCTTCTATGCATGGAAAGTCTTCAGCTTCTAAAAAGTTGTTTTGTTGAACCCGACTGCACATTTGTCGGGCCCTTTCTTGCCAAAAGAACTGCAAGTTATTTGCAGAAAACAGTCTGACACAACAGTACATGATGATAGAAAATAGAATTGTAAAAGAAACTTGTTTTCTTTAGCAGATGGCTCAGTTCATCAGCAGGTATTTTGAGAAGCTACTGTCTCCAGGTCTTCATGGAGAGAGAACGAACCATTTAGCACTGGAGAGAGGGAAACCTGAATGCACTTACAACTGACTCTCTGACTCTTCAGTAGCCCAGCAGTAAATGGATCCACCAGTAATTGTCTGGGTTTCCAGACTACAGCAGGATTCTATTTATGAGTGGAGTCCCCGTCCATTCCTTGAAAGCATGAAAGAAATAAAAGCAGGGAGTGGGGACCTCCCGGGTCCTGCTGGAGCAACATTTCCATTTGCTCCAAGTCCCTTCTGCAGGCAGTTTGCCTTCACACAAACTTCAGCCACTGTGTCAGATGATGGGATGGGCAGGATTTGGGTGGATTCCCCTGCCTGTGTCACCAGGCTGCTGCACACCACTCCCTAGCAAGCCAGGGGAGTTTGGTCTGACACTCCCGTTCTCTCAAGGAGAGGAGAGGAAGCAAAACTTTCTGCTGTGCAGATTTATCAACTTACACATTCTTCCTCAGAGAAATAAGCACAAAGGGAAGGAGTTTTGCAGAAAACATTTTTTGATGTTTTTTGCTCCTCTGATTGCAGCCTCATTACCTGTCAGGGTTCAGCATCATTCAGTCAGCATCTTCCCAGAAATTACTCAAAAAACACAAGGTAAGGCCAAGGCAAGTCAAAGCCCCCTCCAAAATTTCACAAAATTAAACTGCATCATCATCCATAAGAATACAGATTAGCTGTAACAGTGGCAAATATGTTGAGCAAGCCTGAAACAGAGGGCACAGGTACCCAAAAGTGAAAAGCAGCATACAGATGACTGCAGGAAAGCACTGCTGCCCTAACAGGCAGGGAGAAACCACATTTGCAAATGGCAAACCTCGAGGTGTTCAAACACACCTACACCACAACCACCCACACCTCACATGCAAGGGCTGGGGGGAAACCAAGTCTGTTCACACAGCCTGCAGTGCAAAGGACCAGCTGTGTGTGACTCAAGTGATTAATTACACTGCTCTGCACCAGTCTGCACTGGGAGATAGAAGACCCATGCTCCATCAGAGCACCCTGCACCACCTCCCATTCCCGAGGGGGAAGCTCAGGAACTGCTTTTGCTGAGAATGTCTTTCCCTATCCCACCCCAAACCATCCCACAAAACCCAGGATTCAGCCACTGCCTGCAGCACCCTTTCCTACTAAAGACAGTAGGATTGCTCAGCCAGAGGCTTCAGCAGGAGTGTAGGTGGTTATGCGGAGGGATTTTGCCAGCAGTTATGCAAAATCTTTGCAGGCACCCAAATATTTGTCTAAAAGGCAGGGGAAATAAAAAAAAGGCATGTTGGTTTGTGATGCTCTGGCAAATGGTCTTTACCAATAACACACATCAGAAGTAGGTGCACAGCTCTGTGCCAGAGGAATACTCCTCACAGAAAGCCATTTCCATCTGCCCTACTCTGGATGTGGTAAATATGCTGAAGGTAACCACAGCCCCTGAGGCACCATTGCAACTCGTGTGCCCCAGCACTGGAACATCAGAGCCTTCACTCACAGTGACAGGGCACTTTATCAGCAGCTCCTGCTGTTGTGCAATGGCTGTGGTATGCATGTGCAGAGAAGAAGGGAGCTAGTGACTGTAGTGAACATATTTCTTCCTTAAAGTATCTCCTTGGAGCACCTCGAGAGGGGCTTAAAGCACAGGTCAAGAAGTCCAAGTGGTTATTATGTTGAAGGGATGAGACCTGAAAGGCTCCAGGGATGAGAAATGCCAACTATTGTGATTACCACAACCTGATCTCAAAACAGATACGGCGATAGGGAGAAAAGGATGGGCACAGTCTTCAAAGGACAGTCATTTTTCACTGTCTAGCAGCAACAATTCAATTACAGCACCCTGTCTCCCCTGTGCTATAATTACACTTTCAGCTGGGCTCACGGGCAAGGATTTCTCAAAGAAGTTTCCATTCCAGTGGAAGTGACTGATTCCTACACTGTAAGTCTGAAGGAAGGCACTGGAAGGGGACAGCTGGGTCACTCTCTGGGGACATGGAACATGATGATCCTGAAGCTCCCTTCCAACCCAAACCATTCTATAATCTTCTAAAGCAAATGAATTTAAACCATAAAATTACACACCTGTGTGCACACCTTGAATAGTTCTTCTGGTGCCAGCCTTGATGCAAGGCCTGCATCCAGGGGCAATGACTTGACAAATAAGAGCATTCAGGTAGCCCAGACACAAAATAATCCTTCACCTTCAGGAACTAATAATGTATTTCTGAAAAAGCAGCAGGGAAAGGCCAGGGACACAGCTCCAGCCAGCACACACAGAGCTGGAGGTCACAGGTCAGTGTTAACAGACATGAATGAAGCACCTCTGTGCCATCACAGAGAAAACAGGTGAAGGACCACAACACCCATTCCAGTACACTTTGTTCTGCTTAGTAGAAATAACCACCAACAGCTGCTATTTCTTACCAAAATGGCCAGCAGATCTGCAGAACCTCAAACAACAAATGGCAACCCATGCTGCTAAACATCCCTTTATCACCCTTCTGGATGCAGGAGCCCCACAACTGCCAACCTGATTCCCAAACAACCCCATGCTCCAGAAAAGAATGAAAAGACAGACAATTTATACAGAAAAACAGAACACCCAGCAAATGACAGCACATATCCTTAACTCCAAGGCTTGCATCAAAGTTCAGTGATTTTGTGCAAGTCATCTCTGAATTGTGTTTGCATCAAAACAAAGGTTTGTTTTACACTGTACTGCTCTCTCCCCACAGACCCTTCCCTACACTGCTCCCTTCCTGCCATCCCATGCAATACTTGGCATTCCCTGACTTCTTGGCACTCTTTGAACTAATTCATTTCCACACTTTATTTCTTCTCAGAATCCCTTTGTGAAGCTGCTCAGGCTCAGGAAGCAGCACTGTGGCAGTATGTGCCTTTTCTAACCAGGAGCTCAGGCGTGAAATGGGAGAGAGCCCAACAATCCAGATGCTCACACGAGAGCAGGAATGAGGTGGGGAGCAGAGCTCACAGGAGAGATGGGGAGCAGCTTCCTGGCCTAGGAGCAGCTTTCCATTCAGGAAGATGAAAACCAATTTCTCCACTCTGACTCAATTAATTACTGCCACCATCCCCATGTGATTGAGATGGGGAGATGCTTTAGACTAAAAGATTTTCTGTCAGAAGTTCACCAGTAAGTGGGGTGAAGACTGTCCCTTGTACCCATGAGGTGCCACAGCCAGGCTGGCTGTCACTGGGCTCCATCATCCCTAGAGCCCACATTACAGAATGCCAGGCTGGAAGGGGCACAGAGGGTCACCGGTGCCACCTCCCTGCTCAGGCAGGGCCATCCCAGAGCACAGGGCACAGGATTGTGTGGAGAGGGCTCTGCAGTGTCCCCGCTGAGGGAGACTCCAGCCCCTCCCTGGGCAGCCTGTTCAGGGCTGGGCACTGCCCAGGGCAGAAGTTCTGCCTCCTGGGCAGGGGCAGCTCCTGGCTCAGGCCCTGCCCGTGGCTCTGGTGCCACTGCTGGGCCTGGAGCAGCGCCTGGGCCCTCCCTGCTGAGGTCCCCTCTCACTCATCTCTTCTCTGACCTCTTCCTTCATCTTCAAGGAACTCACCAACAACCTCTACACCCATCTCTGCACCAAGCCATATTTCAGGGTGATCAGCAGAATCCAGGATGTCACCATCCCTAAGTGCCTGCTGCCTCTTGGGGCTCTTTTCCTCAGTCTTGTTAAACCCAACCACACCTTTGCAGCTGGGATATCTCTTACTGCACACCATGACCACCATGCAAGCTCTCCAGGACATCCTCCTCCAGGCCATGGGAGTCTTCTCTTCTGGGGCAGGGACAATGGTTTCTGCAGATGGGAGGCACGACCTCAGGAACAAGTCAAGCCAGCTTGTGACTCTGTTCAACCAAGCAAAATAATACCCTACACCTGTCCTCTGAGGATTCTGTAACAAAGCTTCCAACCCTTGAATCACAGACCACATTCCCATTCCCTGCCTTCACATTATTAAGCCAGGATACACACAAATTTCAGCTACAAGGAACAGACTCCAAGATTCTCAGAGCAGACTATTCTATTAATTTGAATTGGGACTAGTTGAGGTAAATTGATTTTTTTAATGTGTTTATCCTCTATGGGTTTTTTTTTTTTTTTCCTTCTTAAATGCTGATTTGCTGAAACTGTGCCTATCCAATACTCATTACTGAAATGCATGGAAAGCTGCCAAAAGAAGCAATGCCTTCTGGACTAAACAAGGGATTTATTACTGAGAAACCACAGCACCGGGTAAAAATCCATCACAAACTTATTGATTTAAACTGATTGTAAGTAATCACACACAATTTATATTAAGTGAAACATACTGCCATCTAATTTAGAGTAAGTGAACGAAATGCTACTACTCTGAATTCTGTTTAAATGAAAACTCTAATTGATACCCACATATAAATAATTGAGACTTTCAGAAAACATGAATAAAATACTTCATTTTCCCTGTTTATTATGTATTGATAGTTCATTTTTACCTATTTAAGACATGGTTAGACAGCAATTATTATATTTCAGCAGAGACTTACATGTAAGCCTCAGGGCAAGTTCAATACGATGGGACAAGAGCAGTGTGGAGAAAAGCACTTGATGTCTGGGATGCAGTTTAAATAACCTCAACTTGCTTTTAATAAAGGAACCTCAGACTTTGCCTACCTTCCACCCCAGATGTGATGAAATCAAGTCATGCATTTTACTCAAACATGGTCCTCTCACCTCCAGAGGAAGCATCTTGGGATGAAAATTTTAAGGCACAAGTTATCACTGCAGCACCACATCCTCCCTCCAAGATCTCATTCAGGGAATTCAGTCAGCCCCTCTGATATTGCACATAATTGGAACCCAATCCTCAGCAGTATTAGTCAGCCCCATAGCCAATTTTATTTCTAAATAAAAAATTTGAAGGTATTTGCTGTTCTTTTCAATGGTCAGTGTGTAAACACTGTCAGGAATTTAAAAAAATAAAATTTAATCTTAGTCAGAATGCTCTCTCCTGTACTCAGCTAGCTATTAACATTTAAGGAGGTAAGAACATACTACTTTTTATTAACAAAACCAATTGTTTATAGCAGGAACACACAAGTGTGCCACACTTTGAACAGTCTATTGGCTCCATGGCTTTTGAAGACCAGAAGCCCACCACAAATCTTTTCCTGTGGCAGTTCGTTCTCAGGTAATTTTTAGTCACAGACTGATGCATAATTTCTCAGCAGGATCACTTTGTGCCAGATCATAACATGAGCACCTTAGAAGATTTATCCCAAACATTCCTAGTGCAGGTTGGGTTCAGCCAGCTCCTCTCAGCTGCCCCTTTGCAGGGAGGTGCCTTTCAAGGCAACATGAATTAAAGCAGAAATAAGGGGTTCTGATGCTTTCTGTCAACTTGAAAATTTTTAAATACTGCTCTAACATATGTTGCACTTGTGAGTCTGAACCTAGTCCTGCAATGAGCTGCATGCAGGTGGAACAGTTGTCCATAACTGGCCTCATTACAACTCAATTAAGTCCATTTGCAGAGTGCATTGCAAGACTGGGCCCTTAGGAATTTCTTCTGCTCCTGGAGCTTATTAAATTGCTGGATATCCTCCACAAGCTCTGCATCTAAACCATAATTTAGCCCTATTTACCTGGTTAGCACAAGCCACCTGGCAGCTGTTAGTTTTGCTCAACCAGACACTTCCATGTCTATAAAACTTTCCCCATTTTTATAATAATCTGTTTTTAACACCAATCCCCTGATCAAACACTGGCAAACACTCTCTGCTTGTCAGCTGCTCTGAGATGAAGTAACAGACCCCTGTCATGCTGTGTTGGACAGTGCTAAATTGTACCAGAGGATATCCATGCCTCTCAGGTAGTTGCCAAGCAGGACTTCATTCTAGAGAAGCTACTACCAGAAACAAACCCTAATTCACAAGTTTTTTAAAAAAAAGTTACCCACTGCAAAACAACCTTTCAGCAGAGGCTTTTTGTCCCATGATGTGAACGTGTCCAGGCCATAATGAGCCTGTTTCTACCCAACACAGGGACACCTGACTGACTCTTCCACCCCAGTGTACCTCCACTGGGTGCAGGCAGCTGAGCTGGGCTGGGCTGAGGTGCTTGCTTGTCTGGGAAAGGAGAATACAGGAGAATGGGATGTTCCTGGATCACAGAATCCCTCCCCCACGTTGGAAGGGACCCATGAGGATGACTCAACTCCCTGCAGCACTGCCAAAAACTAAACCTCCTAGATATGTCCTCCATGGCTTCTTGAACTCTGGCAGGCTTGGTGCCATGGGCACTTCCCTGGGGAACCGGTTCCAAGGACCAAGCACCTCTCAGCAGAGAGCCCTTCACAATGTCCAGCCTCCATTTCCTCATGTCCTGTTGGGTTCACCAGAGGAAGATCAGCACCACCCCTCCACTGACCCCCCAAGGTGGGTGCAGCCTGCCCAGAGAGCCCCCTCAGTCTTCTCCTGTCCAGGCTGACCAAGACAAGTGACCTCAGCTGCTCCTTTTAAGTCTTGCCCTAAATAATTTCTATTTCCATTTCAAGAGCCTTGCACTAATGTTTGGAGACAGTCCCAGATTGACCACACATTTGTTTGCAGTCCCTGAGCCATCCACAGCCCAGGGCTGGGCCTCCCAAAACCTGCTGTCAGCTACTGCACGGTCCCTTCAAAGAAGTGAGAGGAATTAGCAAGTTACAGTAGTAAGTATTAATCCTTTCTCTGAGGTGTAAGGTTACTTCTTTATTAATGAATAGAAGAAAAATCTCAGTCAGAGATAAACTGCCACAAGGGAAGGCTATGAAAAAGGCTTATTTTCTCAAGGAATGGCTAAGGTTGAGCAGGTACAACTAGCAGTTTTTCTGCTGTGTTTCCCGCACCCCTCTCAGCAGTCTAGCTGTTTCTACCCAAGCTCTTAAGGGAATAACCAAATTTTCAGTCAATGTAATGTCAAATAGCACAAAAAAATCCCTCAATCCCTCACAATCACATCTTCTATTGACAGCATCCACACACCCCCCATGTCTACAGCCTGTTACTTTCTGATGGTTGTCCTCTCCTCGCTTAAGCTGCAGCTTTGGATCTCAGGAAAGTGAAATATTGACACTGAAAGTGAAAGAGAAATTCATCTGTGTGATGAGCAGTGATTTGGCATAGAAGCTGTCAAACCATGGCAGTGTTTCACAACTGCCACAGAATAATGAAAATGTTCTTTAAAACCCTGTGACAATTGCAAAGTGAGACAGAAAATGGAGCTGCAGTCCCTGTGTGTGAGCATCAACCTCTGCTCTGGACTGCACAGCCAGCCTGAGTGGGAACAAGCCCTGAGAATCAACAGCAAAAAGGGACAGGCAGAACACTGTGCCTTCCCATCTCCCCTGTGCCAAAATAAGTCATTACTGAGTCCTGCTTTGGAGCAAACAGGAGAACTGCCAGGATCCCAAGGAGCTCCTTGCAAAGGATCAGCCTTGGTGGTCACTCAGTCCTCACCTCCCCTGGGGCAGGTGGTTGGAGCCTCCCACAAGATGAGGCCACTCAAAGACAAGCAAAGCCAGGTTAGGCTGGAGAAAGTCTCAGCTCATTTGAAAATCCACTGACCAGCCCAAAGCACAATTCCAGGCTTTTAGAGAATGCAGTTGACATAATAAACATGCTTTTCAGGACTCAAAATAAAGATGCACATGAAGCTTCAATCTCTGCAGAATCCATAAGTACTTGAGCTTGCTCACCTGACTGTCAAACAGCAAACTCCTTTCTTTACAAACAGGATCTACACAGATTCTCTCTTGCTGCTGCTAATTTCAGTGATTCAAGCTTTGCCTCACTGCAAGCATTTCTTGGCTTTATGAAAGCTGAAGACTTATATGCTTTAGACACCTGGAGATTTTCAAAGGTCACCAGGGAACTTGGATGTTGAGCTCTAGCCAGAATTTTGATCATTTGAGGACTGAGCACAGGCAAGAAAATATTTGAGGTATTTAGCCTCCCCCAAAGGTACCAAAGCTAAGCACCCAAGTGACTGAGTACTTGCAGAAACACAAGGTTTTGGGAGGTCACTTGTGTCAGCATGGAGCAGCTATTAAGAGATGTGGGAACATCATCCAACACCTTTACCTCAGCCTTCAGTGTTTAGCAAAGCACACCAGGCCTGCAGGGAAAAGCCTGATTAGCCTCAGGGCTTTTAATCACTGTTGTGATTTTATATGAAGTCCAAGTGCAAAGGTGGGGCAGGAGGGGCATTTAGCAGAGCTGCTATGAGGCCAGAGAAAATATGAGATTACATTGAGATGGAAGATTGGTATTATCAAATCAATACTGTACAATAAATGTAGCAAATTAGTTAATCCAATTAGCTGAGTGGAGCAAGATCAATGTGCTGGTGGAACAGAAAGATTGCAAGAGGCTAAAATTAAATGTACCCAAGAGAGAGGAGCAATGAAAACAATCCTCTAAAACAATGGGCTTTGGTGGCTGTGTAAGTTTGAAAACTGAACCTGAGCACAGATGTCATCTTGGAATTTTTGGAGCATTTATCTCAGAGAATGAACTGGGACAAATTTCTCCACAAGTGAACAGGATAATGCCAAAATTCTGCTTGTTAAACTGTTTGCTAAATACCTTTGCATTGTAATACACTGACAAGGAATAAAACCATCCTTGTAACACTGTAGCTACTTGCAAAAGCTTATTAACTCCTAGCACAGCCCCCTTGTCCTCAGTGAATATTCCAGCAGTCGAGCAGGGAGCTGTGGAAATAACAGGGAGGAGGTGGCAGCCATGGTAAGAAGAACTCACAGCTGAGGAGGAACATGAATTTTGGACAGTTCCCAACACTGAAAGGGAAGAACTGAGCTCACACCCCATCAACCCATGGCCATGTTTGCACAGCACCACGACTCAGTGGCCACTGCACACACAAGGAACAGCAAAGCAGCCTGCTAAGCAATAATTCCAGGTAGGCACAGAGGGAAAGGAAAACTCTCCCTGAATGGTTAAGGGGAAGCTCATGAAGGCTGATTTATGCATGCATGTATTAAAATTCTCTCTGCACTGAGCATTTCAGAATTTAAGCTTCACGTGCAGCTTGAAAGCAAGGCAGAAGCCAAAATGTTGGGAAGAACACCATCTCTTCAGAGGATTAGGAATTAAGTTAACTGCACATTAGAGATAAAATAGTGGAGCGCTTGTCTTTATTCTTAATAATAAACCATAAGGCATTAAGCTACAAAGCACGATTAACTCCTTTCAACTCCTCACTACTACTGCTGAGACAGCAATGTGGTACTTGCACAGAAACACTGACAAAATGCAGAGTGATTAGGTTAAAATCAAGTGAATTTAGGGCATGCAAAAATGCTACAGTGCAACCCAGGAGGGATAAGTCTTTGTTGCTGTAAAGAGCAGCCCAAGCACCTGCAGTGTTAGAATGAATTCCTCAAACCCTAAAGTTGTTAATGGTTTGAAGTGACCAACTCTGGGGCTGGACATGTCACTCTGTATCCCTCCTCTCCTTCCAAACTCCTGAGTCACCTGGGTACTTAAAATACCAGCACTGCAGTGGTGTCAGCCAGGCTGGTGACAAGGATGGACTGGGGAACCACAGGTGAGAACTCATCCCCTCCTCCTCTACCAGCTCCATACAGTCTGGAGCTTCATGTTTCTCTGATTAGGTTCCCCATTTATAAACTGCTCTTACAGACATGACAAAATCCCAAACCAAACCAAACAACAAAAGAATACTTTAGTCTGTGAGATACAGAGATACTAAACAAAGAGGCCATTTTGACCATTAAACAATCAGCTCAACACATACAAGGTATCAGCAAAGCCCATGACTTACCAGACTCTGGGGAATAAAAACACTCTCTACAAGACGGACAAAGCTCTGTCCTCAGTGTGTTCCAGCAAGTCTTCAACTATTCTCTTACTCCAGTGAAATACTAAATTTATTCAACTGTATCCTGATCTGGTTTAGGACAGCTAGAAGAAGAGAAGGAACAGAGCAAACTTCCCAACCCCTCCTCCCTCCAAGCAGGTTCAGGCTTGGTGTTCAGAAGCCTAAGAGCAAACACCTGCACACCTCCTCCCCTACCATCACTTTCCACCTGTGGGAGAAGCTCACCTGAAAGCTATTGGTTTTAGCATCCATCAAATCCTACCTAAAATGCTCTTTACTGCCTGAAAAAACTGCAACCCTTAAACCACTGAAAAAACTCTGGCACCAAAGCCCATCCTGTTACAACACAGCTGTACCCTTGTCTTTGCACAGTCTTGGCTGTTCCATACCTGGGCCACCTCTTCCTGCATTACAGAACCTGGCACAGCTGACTCAGACCCAAACCAAAGCAAATCTGAACAATGCAATAGCTCCACAGGGACAGCTGAGGTCACCATGGCACAACATGCAGCTCCTGCTTTGGGGTGAAGCCCTCTCCTGCTGGGGTAGGCAGCAATTCCCCCTCACCTCCCATTTTGGCAGCTCTGTGAGCTCCTAAGCACAGCACCAAACCCTTTGAGCCACATATGATGTGCTGCCTGTGCTGGAGGACAGCCCTCCAGGCACACAGGGCTCTCTGAGGAGCTGGAGCTCTGTGGTGGCCTTTAGGCTTTGCCCAAACCAGGGCTGAGTGCCACACGCACACATTCTGTGTGCCAGGCTGGGCCCTGAGGTGTTTGCCACTGAAGCACACAAGGCAGAGTTAGAGCTGATGAAACTTTTCCAGGAAAACATTGGAAAAAGGCAATGAATCAAAATGAAAATGCTTCCTGGAATATACTCTCTCCCAACAACAGGGGCCAGTTCCCCATAGACTCTCAGGCTGCAGGGATTTCACAACATCACAGGCAGAGCAGACACATAAATCACCTGAAGAGCTTTTGGTTTAACTCTGCAGCACCAGCCTTAGGAAAGTTGTGTCTACTGAAGCTGGCAGAACTTTCAAATTCAAGGTCTGTGCACCCTTCAGGGAAAACATGAGAAGGGAGCCTTTGGTCATAATTCAAAGGAAAATACTCTCAGTAGAAACTTCTTTGGGATCCTCTGGACTGATAGATGTCAGCATTTTGAGAACCTGAAAGTCTGGTTACTGCAAAGACCCAATTCTTGACTTAGCAGTCCAGAGAGGCTTGACTTGCTCTGGAATACACTCAGGAAAACTGGGATCCACAGAGAGCTTGAACTCTGCTTCCTGAAGCTGGTATGGTCCCAGCTCTCTGTTTGCCCTGTTGGCAAAAAACCTCGGACTGTGGCTGTGCTGGGGCATCAGAAACTATTACCTCACTGTGGGTAAACATTTCAAAATTACATTTCCTGTTTAGTCTTAAAAAGTTATCAGGAGAATATCATTCTCCACCCAGAAGAGTGATGTTTCCTGCTTTCTGTTTTCATAGATCTACAGGATGGATACCATGGATAATAACACGAGGAAATCTGGATAAGTAGGCTCATTTTGGTACTGGAAAGACTATGTAAATCTGAGAGTCTCTTACTGACCTGCAAAGGCAAATCAGAGCATCACAACCCCAAAATGGTGTCATTGGCAGACAGCCTCTTCAGCTTCATTGAATCAATGAAAATAGATGATTTTGCCCTAATAAACTTTTCCATACCTGTGACAAATTCAGGAACTCCTGGGATTTCTCTGATGTTCAAGCAGTGAGAAAGTTTAAGATTACCTTCAACAGGTTTTCAGCTACCTACAGGAAGAAAAGATTCACACATATCATCAGCCTCTGTCTTTGAAACACTTGCAGGTTCAAAATTCACATTAAAAATGTTTTATTTTACAACTGAGTTCCTATTAATTTCCTTTTTAGATCTTCTGTTCATCTCCCACTTAGACCATCCTGTGTCCCTTCCTCCAAAGCATAAATATCCCCACACAGAATCCTTCCCTGGCCTAAAGTTATGGCCCTGTTTTTTTACACATCAGATTATTATACAGGTGCTAGCTCTGTATTTGCCAAGAGAAAAGCCATCCAAAGAATCCACCTGAACTTCCTGAAGACAGCCACATGCCAAAAAGACAAGATAACAGCAAACCAATCTTTCTCTATAGAGCCAAAACTCCAGTCTAGTGTTCTAGATAAAAGAAAACAATTTTAAACTTCATCATTTTTTAAACTTCATCATCACATTTTGTCTTTTGTCCCCACCAATACATATTTGTGAGGGCCTTTTGCTATCTTGATGAGTTAAGTGTGAAGTTTCCCTGATGGAATACATTTAAAATGAAAATCAAAAGCATGAATCACCAAGTGTAGTGTTGCAGAGCTGTCTTCTTATTTTTCAGTTATATTCCCAGGTTTGGCAAAGTGCTGAGCTCACACACCAGAATGTTGCAGGCATTTGTGAGCAAGGTATATTGGAAGGAAAAGTCAAGGACATTCCTGGTTTAGCCCTTCAGTGACAGGGAAATTCAGTCCTGTACATTTGGGGAGAAGGTTGTCAAAGGGACATGCACAAAAACAAAGGCCAGTTTGACCCCACAGAAGTCCAGATGTCAGAATTTTGTAGAAACTCATGTAAATGATCAATTAAACAGAGATCCACCTACTCTGTGTGAGATTTACTAGAAATAGACTGTTCTCTGTTTCATCAAGTAGTCATGGGACTATTCAGAGCAAAGTTTGCTAAGCCAAAGCTGCAAAGGCAGGGAACAAGTTGACAGAGTTTAGAATTAAAAGTGATATAGAGCTCTTGCATTCATTACAAGGATAATTCTTAAAATCCAGTGCCCACTTTGATTCTAATCCCTCCAAACTCAAGATGAAACTAAATAATCTCCAGAATAGACTTACTACATTCCTAATGAGCATTAGAAATTGTAACTGGAGGAAAAAAAAGAAACAACCAAAAAGACCGTGATGAAACCTCTCATACAGAATTCCTAATAACAGATGGGAAAGTTCTTTACAAGAGGCAAAGAGGGGAGAGTCTTATCAAAAGGAAAAAAACCAAGTCACAGATTCTCAATATTCCTCTTAAGACAGAAACAGATATCAAACCTGAAGCCTCTGGTCCTTTGCTTTGAAATCAAATTTTAAAACATGCAATCATCTGAATAAACACACTACAGAACAATACACAATTTACCTGCTCACAACTGGTGTGAGAACAAATTTTATGTCTAATTCCACACAGTCTGGCTGTATCCCGGTGATACCAGAGCTCACGAGTCCCACCATCACAGTAAATGTACACAACGATGGGGCACACACAATTTCCTGTTCAAAAACGCTGGAGGTCGTGGTTCTTCCACCCAGGTGGAGGATGCAGCCCACCCTGGGTCAGAAATGAGTGACCACTGCCTGTCCCTGCTGTCCTGCTGTCCACCCAGCCCCACAGGCTGCCTCAGCTGCCGAGTCCCTGTCACAGAATTACAGGAGGCACTGAGTTGGAAGGGGCTCATCAGGATCATCCAGTCCAGCTCCTACAGTAGAGAGTCAAAAACCAGTTACCCCCAGGGTTCATATATAATTATTTTGGTTACTAACAGCTAGGCTTTAATATGCATTCAGAATCTGCTGAGTTGGAAGGGACCCACAAGGATCAGAGTCCAACTCCTGCCCTGCACAGCACCATTCCCAAGAGTCACTCCATGCCCAGGGGTATTGTTTAAATGTGTCAGGATAGTGTTCAGAAAAAAAAAACTTTTTCAACTCAAACCTGTCTAACAAAACACAACTTACATGAAGAAATAAAGCACCAAAGGCTTTCCCTTATACCCCAGCATGTTGCTTTCTTTTAAAGTTAAAAGTGTGAAATTACACACCGCCTTGGGGAAGAGGCAACAAGGTGAATGGGGGTGACAAAAATTTCAAAAGAGGGAGAGGATTTGTAGGGGGTTTCCTTCCTCTCCCTAAACAAGCTTTTTTCCTTTCTTTAATTCTTACTTTTAACCAGATTTATATGGACGTGCAGCCGACGATAGTGACCTTCCCCTGTTGTTCCACTGCTGTCCTTCCGAGGGCTGAGGGCCCCGGGGACCGAAGCCCGGGGCCATCGTTCGGAGGTGCTGGCAGAGAAAGAACCGCGTTTGATGACTCATTTTATGGCAAGTAAACGAACACATGTAAACCCCAGCCTGTCGCACCTGCTCCTTTTCCTACTTCAGTTTTCCATCACCTCAGGCGACACATGAACTTAGAGACGGTGTGGTTTTTTCCCAGCCTGTGCTTCAACTTGCTGCATTTCTCAAGATGCCTTTATCAAAATGAATCCCAGCCTGCCTCCCACCCGAGCACCGCGCAGCTCTGACACACGAAGCGGGAGATGCCGAGACCTGTGGGGAGCTCGAGGCACGGCTGCTGCCTCTCTGCAGCCCGGCAGAGGAGCTCCTGGCAGGCAGGATCCATCCGAGGGTTAAACCGCCCAAACGGCCCCAAAAGTCGCGTTTCCAGCCCGCTGTCTCCCTCTAGTGCCGCAGCGCGCGGCCGCGGCGCCATGTTGGGCGGGCTTTCCCTCTCCCACACTGCCCTCTGCAGCTCCATTCCGGGCCGTGCCTGCGGGAGCCGAGGAGGAAAAACATAATACAATATAATATGATCTAAAGAGTCCTTACTTGTATTAGCGGAGGATTATTCCGACCATTCAGGACGGACTGCTCAGGGCAAACCCACGTTGTTCCCCGATACACCAACACCTCACAGGCCTGGCTGCCTCAGCAGCAGCGCAGGGTCTCTTGTGTGCATCTGACAAGAATCTCTCATTTTCTTCTACAAAAATGCCAGATTCTGGCGGTATCAAATTGCACTAAAGATGCTCCACCAGTTCCTGCAAGCACATCAGCATCAGCCGTGTTTTGCTCCAGTATGGGACAGGTGCCCCAGAGGGCAGGGCTGGCCCACACAGGCACCCACACCTGCCTGCCCCGGCTGTATTTTGTTAAGGAGATTCTTCAAAGCCACAGATTAGTACATTGCTGTAGTAGTCAGTGATGTATTTACTGCTGCAAAGCTCCAGATGCTCTGTAAGCCACAATAATACAGTTAAGTGGAAAATGAGTCATTTGAAACCATAATGACTATCATAGCATGACTCTGCTGACAACAAGCCCCAGCGATAACGCTGCGAGGTGGATGAGACGTGTTCGCCAGGGCTGCTGGTCACAGAATCACAGAATCACAGAATTGACTAGCTTGGAAAAGACCTCCGAGATCATTGACTCCAACCTATGACCCGACACCACCTTGTCACCCAGATCATGGCACTAAGTGCCACATCCCGTCTTTTCTCACTTCCAGGGATGGTGATCCCGCCACCTCTCTCGTCAGGCCGTTCCAATGCCCAGTCACTCTTTCTGTGAGGCTCTGCCTTGGGGGCAGGTGCTGCTACCAGGGGTCCCCCCAGTATCGGGGTGCTGAGGTGCCCCTGCCCTCTCTGGGGTGTGCAGGTGCGAGCCCCCATCTCCTCAGCACAGTTCCCCACCTCACTGCAGCTGGGATCATGGACGCTGTTCTTACCCACTGCTGTGGCTCCCAGGAGAGCAGCGCTGTCCCCAGGCTCGGGCTGTGCGGAGGCAGAGCTCAGTTCTCCTGCAGGCAGCCCCGAGCTCACACTGCAGTGCCCTGGGACCAGCTGGGCACTGGCTCCTCTCAAACACCCAGCTGGGGCCCTGCAGACACTGCACCGTCCAGCACTTGCTGTGGGCAGTGTGGGGATGGGTGGCGTGAGGAGGGAGAGGAAGGCTCCACCAGCCCCCCTCCTGTGGCCAGAGAGCAGCCGGAGCGATGTGGGCCATGCTCTGCTGCTCCTTGGGCCGTGTGTCCCTTGTCCCTCGGGAGAGTCAGGAAAGCAGCATCAGGGTTGGTTCTCCATTCACATGGCAAGGGCAGTGAGGGTAGAAAAGGAAAAAAAACAGAGCCAAGCTTTCTGCTGGTATGATGCAGACAGCTCTGGTGATTTTCAATAAACCATTTTAATCTATGTCCTTAGAAAACCTGGCATTAATTTCTTTCTCCATCTCCAAATGAAGCAATTCTCTTGCTTAGTCCTTGGCTACTCCTTTCAAAAGCCAGGTAATGGGAAAAACAGACAGATGTGCTGAGACTTTGAGGAGGTCATAGAATAGAATCATAAAATCTCCTGAGTTGGAAGGCACCCACAAGGATCATTTAGTCCAACTCCTTGAGCTGACATACACTAACTCATTCTGTATCTACTATTTGCTATAGAGAAGCATCTTTTATTCCCTTAACACAAGCACAATGTGCTTTGTTGCTGGTCTGTAGCACCATGCAATTTAAACCTAACTCTCCAAAATACAATTGCCTCTATCGAGCAGAATGCTCTGGGTACGGACCACTTCTATTCCCTTCTATTAAATGTGACAAAGTAAGGTCACTCCTTAGTTAGCCTGAGCAGCGTCTGCCACTGCCCCGCTGGGATTTCTGTCACTTACACAGGGGAACAGGAGAGCTCCTCACAGAGCAGACTCTCATAAAAACAATTTACAGCTACATTCACCTTGCCCAGAACAGCAGAGCCGTCCCCTCTCCCAGCACAGCCTACACGTGTTTCAGGCTCTCTTTAACCACCCTCTTGCGGTACCGCTGCGGAACAACAGCTTTTTCCAACAGGCTAAAACAAATCCAGTTCTGCTTCACTGTTCTAGGATTAACGGAGACAAAACTTTCCTTTTGGCTGGCAATAACTGGACATTGTTTGATACCTCCCTCTCTTTTTTTAAATTAAATTAACTCCAAACACATCATGGTAACCCCAAATACACTGAAGCCCCAAAACAGGGACTACTGAAAATCCTTAGAAATTTATACTTGCATTTTTAGTTGTCTGTAAAAGAAAAAAAAAAAAATCCCAAGCTTTTGATGCTAATGGAATTTCTGCTGCATAAAACAAACCCCCACAATGACACTGATTCAACAGAAACTATTAAAGGGCTTTGAAGAGGCAAAGCAAAAGATACATTTAATAAACATATTGTGTATTTGATAGGTAACATCTTTATGCAATGAACTGCTTCAATTCTTGCTTAATTATCTTGTCTTGAAACAAAGATGATTGTACTGGGGGTGGATGGCTCAGGGCTAAATTCAAGTTTTTCAGCAGAGAAACAAATTCAACCAAGAAAAATGCTGCACTCAGAGTGAGTTTCAGTACTGAGCAATATGATGATCAAACAAGCTACATGAGGTGGTAAAATACAGCAAATCTGCCCTTAGTAACCAGAATGACCACAGCCCTTATCAGCTTGGGTCAATACTTGAACTACTTATCAATAAATAGATAAAACCCATTCCTTCACAGGTAAGTTTAGCAGTCTGAGATCCACAATTTGTTAATATGGAGGGTTAAAAGTACTTTCTAAAACCGGAGGAACTCAGAAATTCCTCATCTCCTGCCACCCCTGACTCTGCAATTTGCCTGATTTGGGCTTTTCTCTGTTCTCCAGTGACTCGGGCAGTAACCCAACTGCCCAGGTGACCCCTGAGATCACTCAGGCAGGAGGTGCCTGGTATTACACTGGTGACTCCATGTTTGGGGTTCCCAGCAGCACTTTTCCTGTTTATAAAATGGGGATAAGGCTGTACTAAAGTCTGTATTACCAGAACCAGCAAACATCAGGTGGCAGCAGAATAGACGTGTGAGATTGTAGGGTGGCACCAGGATTTTTCCTCTGCTCCTTGCTGGATTGGATTTCTTCCCTGGTATTGTACCTGACAGCACCTGTGCACTTTGATGACCATAAATACCTGTTGCTATATGCAGCCTCACAGTGCACAAATGAGGAGGGGGATATATTTTATGACCAGGAAATATCTTTGTGCTAACACGATTTCAGTTGCAAGATACCAGTGGAAAAAGAAAGGGGTGTGACCCCCAACAGATGCCAGCTGGGAACTTCCACCTTGCCCACAGGCACAACCAGTCCAAACCCCTCCAGCTGGAGACAGGGCACAGGGAGAACAGTCAGTCCTCACCTGCAGCTCTGGTTCTCCTTGGCTAGCAAAAATGTGGACTTTTTAATACAGGTTTCCATGGCTAATTCACTGAAGCCTTCAGTTTTAGTACGACTAAAAGAATTTTTGCAGTATAGCTGCACTGGACAATGCTCAGTTGCCCCAGTCAATCATGGTGCAGTCAAAATAAGAGACAGACTGTGTCCCAAAGAGCTTCATGTAAGGAACAGCCAGGATTGGGTTTTTCCATGTGCAGGAAGGATCTGATGGGACCAGGACATCAGCAGGGCAGGAGGCAGTCCCACCACTCGTTTGCATGCACTTCCCAACCGGCTGAGTTAGAGGCCAGCCTCCATCCCGAGCTCAGGCAGAGTCACACTCCAAAGGCAATTCTGACCATTTAACTGGAGTCGTGCTCCCAATCACCTTCTGAAGACAAGCAGTGCCACTCCAAAGCTGGCAGGTGGAGTCCAAAGAAGGAAGTTGGTTTATCCAGGTGGGACTTAACCAAGCCACCATGGCAATAACAAAACCCTGTGTAACTGGAGTCTTTGGTCTCTGAACCACTGCTCACTCTTCCTCCTTGCCAGAAACCAAGCAGTGAGCCAAGGAGCTCCTCTGTAAGTGCAGCACCACTGCTCTGTGACCTTGGTCCGCATCCCAGAGCCTTTCAGCAGAGTCACCTGCACGTGTGAAGCCGTAATTAGAGTTCAAATCTGCAAGAACTGTGCTAAACATTTCCTCAACAAGGCACAGCCACAGCAAGTGAAAATACTTGCAGTAAAATCCTCCCCAGCCTCCATCTGCCTATCTTCCAGCCCAGCAAGGACTACAGTTTTCATGAGCTCCTATAGGCAAAGGTAAAAAGGAACAACAATGTACAATAGCTATGAATTTTGTAAAAAAATCTGCAGTGTTTATTGCTGCCTCTGATAAGATTTAGCTGTCCTAGGCCATGAAAGAGGAAAGGACTGGTAAAGAGGGGAGCAGTATGGTATGAAAAGCAGAAAACCAGGCTGGAGCTAAGTCTTAGTAAGGAAAACCAAAGCTCAAAACATAGGAAGTTAAAAAAGAAGGGACCAAACATGGCATAAAATGGACAAAGTACTGGGAAACAACTGCCAGGACTGTTTTCAAAGATTCATTTCCTATACACTGTATTTGGCATCTCAGCTAGTGATAGGAAGCTGCTAAGTGGAAAATTAGTTGGAATTTGGGAAGGTGGGACTTGAAAACCTAAAGCAAAGTCCTGGTTGCTATAAGCACACTGAAGGTCTTCTGTGATCAAAATCTCACAAAACCTACAGAATTAATACCCTTATGATTCATTTCATTCCCACAGATGGTATCTGGCATGGTATTTAAATGAAATTCATTTCTTAAACACAAGTGAATTCAAAAATAGAAGATTTAAGACAAATGTCCTGAATGGAAAACCCTTCAAAAAGGATCAAATTGTCTATACCTGCAAGCTAACATCCCTGTATCAAACTTCTGAAAAGCAGTGAATGTACCTGAAGAAGTTTAAAAGCATTAAAAATTTTGTTTCATCTCTTACTACACCTTTCAGGCATACTCCTCTGAGCATCACCAGTACAAGAAGACTTGACACGTGGATCTTCAAAGGCGTGGAGCACTTAAATTGAATTCAAAGGGACTGAAATGCCTCGATGCTTTCTGGGACTCTGGGAGTGAGGGCTCATTGGCTTAATTGGGAATTAAGGACCATCAACAAGAGTTTGCTCAGCACCTGGGAGGACAAGGATCAGAGTCTGGACAATCAAGACCATATTTCTTCCCTCCTGAAGATGCTGCCAGAGCTGTCAGGCTCCTCTAACAAGGATGAGATGAGCCTGGAAGATGATGCTCTCAATCAGACCCTGCCTCATGGGCCCTCTCTCGCTGGCTCCAGTAGTTACATCCTTCTGTGGCCATCCAGTCCTGCCTTCCTTCAGTAACTCAGGTTTTTAGTGATGTGCATCCAGCAGACCAAGATTATAGTCTAATTAAAATCTAATCCAAGTAGGGTGTTACTGTATTTTAAAGAATCTGGACAAGCCAAGGATCTGGCCTCCTTTTTGTTGCTTTTTCCCTGACAGCTCTAACTATTTCAGTAAGATGGCTTAGGAAAGCTTGCCATTTCCTTTACAATTTTAACAGCTACTCCTTCTGAACAAAACCCCACTGTTGGGAAAAAGGACTTCCTCCCCATAGCAACGATGGGGTACTGCACACAAAGAAGCACCTAGCAGTTTAGTTCACATTTTTTAATAACATGGCACAATTTACATTACACAAGTCTTCGCTGAGGAGGAAACATGCTGAAGATTGAGAGCCGCTTCACTTTTCTGTTCACATAGGATCTAGAAAGGACTTTATTACATACAGGATAAACAGCAAAAAGGTTTGTATATAACAATCTCTTTACAATACTGAAAGCTACCACTACGGTTCCAGTGTACATATTCCTCAGGGTTGGGACTTTTTTGTATTTTTCCTTTTGTTTGTAAAAAAAAAAAAAANGCACAACATCTGGAGTTCACAAAAATCTGAAGCTCACAACTAAACCTTCAGTTGACTACTAAAATAGATCTCTGATCATTAGAAACAACTGTTTGTAGTTAACTTTTTTCTTTTTTTTTTGCCAAAACAGGGTAACAACTTCAGATAGCACTTTAATACACTAGAAGACCAATGGAACTAATTTTATTTCATACATATATTTTACAGTCCAGTAGACAAGATATTGAATTCTCTCTGATAAAGTCATATTCTCTCCAAATATTTAGACAAGAAACTTAACGCATTATAAAAAAGTGTGTTATGAAAAGACAGATTTCAGAAGATTGATGCATATTTTTAAAAAGGACCGTGTTCTTCAGGTTATTTCATGTCTTCTATGATTAGGGAACAACAAGGCTGACCTGTTAACTATTCACAGACTTTATTACCAACTGAAATACAATAAATTCCATTATGAAATCTGCAGCGGAGTTCATTAATTAAACTACTGATCCACAGTGAAAACATATCCATCATCTAGAAAAGTATTCACTTTCTTGTAGGATTTGTTTCAATGTAGTTAAAAATCACTTAACACAAAAAAATGTGTGTACAGATAAAAATGACACACTGGCAATAAAACCAGACATGAATGGCTATAAGCAGATGTTCTCCCCAAAATAAATTTGACATGTTAAGCGACAAAAGTTCTGGAAAATCTCCAGCATTCCATTATTACCATTTAACCCAGATTAATATGACTGAAACCCAATCTGCCACGACTCCGTATCAGTGATCACAGAGCACTAACCCTGACACCATCCAAGGGACACACGAGCTACAGTGACCTCAGCAGCCTGATGCAAGGGTTCACACAGAAAACTACACCTCTGAAGGGCTGTTTCTTCATCAAAACAAGAGAAGTAGGCTTCCATTAGAAATGAGCTTGTTCAGGGAAAATATGACTTTAATTATGTTGTGTGTTGAAAAGGCTCCTTTGAGTTATAAAGGCTTTTGTGAAAAGCCTTAAAATTCATTGCATAGTTGAAGGGGTTTAGCTGTCTATAACAATATAAGTAACACAGCATAAGCAGACTGTGTTGATCAATATTAAGTTTGCAAATAGCACAGTTTAAGAAGTATTAATGTATTATGTTACTTAATTTTATCTATTTACATTTGTACAAAGTAAAGCTTTCATCTTACCCTTTTTGCATATATGAACCATTAATCCATGAAGCAATCTTTTTACATAAATATCTACAATTGACTTCACTTCTGGTTTGAAAGAGCTTTGTAGGGTTGACATTGGTGGTGGCTTGTTTCTAGTCAAATCACTCAGACTGATGTCTTGTTCTTCAGTTCAAATTTTGAAATTTTTAAACTAGAAATAAAATAGAGTAGGAGACACGAGGAACATATGGACTTGGCTAAAAGATCTGGAAAATTTCAACATATAATATACAAAAAAAATCATTTCAAAATCTTTGCACTCAGGTCTATACATATTGTACAGTGGGTCACATCCCCAGTCTGTATCAATGACTAGTAAGAAGGTCTTTATATTATGTTCATTTACAAGGTTTTTGTCCCTCTTGCTCTGGTTTTCATTGAGTCTCACTGCTTATCGAGCTTCGATGTCCTTGAGGGTGTGAGAGGGAGGCCTCTCTCTCATCTCTGTGGACAGAGGAGTAGTCCTTCTGGGAGAGCCGGGCCGAGGGCCCAGCGTGGAGATAAGAGGCGGAGGGGCACTGAGAGCTGCTGTGGGGGGAGTTTTATTGAGGAGGCCGTTCTGGTGTCCCGTGGGGGGACTGACACGGGGGTAGTGCATGCTGGGCAGTCCTGGCGTGAGGAGGCCGGGGTGGGGCAGGTGCCCGTCCAAGGCGGCGGGGTGCACCGAGTGCAGGCGCGCGTGCTCGTAGTCCTCGCGGAGCATGTGCAGCCGCTCCCGCTCGTCCAGGTGGGTGCCCCTCTCGTGCTCCCGGCGCGGGTCCACGGACAGAGGGTGGTGGTGGTGGTGGTGGTGGTTGTAGTCATGAGGTTCCCGATCCCTGAATGACCTGTCTGCTTCATACAACCTTGGCGTAGAGAGGCGATGGAGGGGGTCATTTCTTAGCAAAAAGTCTCTGCCCAGGGGGTCTCTCCGATGAATATCCAGCTCTCTGTAGGGATCTCTCAAGGGATCTCTCATTGGATCCCAGTGGAAAGAAGGATAGGGGAAACGTTCTCCACCAGGAATCGGGCTAATTCCCATAAAAGGGGTCATCATGCGAGTCCTGTCCAGGCCACTGATGCTGTTCATGTGATGTATACCAGTCACACCTACAGTCATGGGCATAGACACTAAAGGACTTGGGTGGACGCTGGATGTGGATATAGGTGGTGGCTGATCAGATGACCTATGAGTCTGAGGTCCCTCAGGCTGAACATCATGGTCTTCCTTTCGCTCTTCCTTCACCTTGACTTCGTTGCTTTTCTTCGGGTTGTCGTACGCCGGCTCGTTCTTCCTGTCGGCCTCGCGGTTGGAAGTGCTGTTAGGCCTGGTGCTCTCCACAACGGGGGGCCTGGCATAGGGGGAAGGAACCCTGGGCATTTGCTTAGACTCTTCCACCACTCGGCTTTCATGGCTCAGGCCTTCTTTCTCCGAAACGTAGTTGTCCTTCACCTTGTGCTCTTCAACATTAATTTCCTTCCGAGATTCGGAGTGATCCCTCTCTCGTTCTTTGGGTTTCTCTTTTTCTCGAACCTCGGGATTCAGATGGCTCCTGATCTGCTCACTTGAGCTGCGGTTATGTCCGAGGGAGTTTACTGGATGGATAGGTGCTGGCGAAGGATGGCTGGAGTGTCTTTTCTCAATGCTCTCCCTACAAGAAAGAGAAGTGTGAAATGAAGGCATGAGAAGCTCTGCAAAGAAAACAAAGCATCAGAGTGCCTGGCTTTCTACTCGTGGCTTTGCAGAGAGCTGGTGACATGCACCAGTAAATGCACTGTGCCTTTGGCACACCCAAAACTCCAGAAGAACATCCCATCTCTAAACTTGGCCTATTCTGTTATTGCAGCAGCAGCAGATCTCCAAAGCTGCTCTGTGAAGAATCTGACTGAGATCTCAAACACTGAAGTCCACAGAAGGCTCCCATGGGAATCTAGCTCTAGGACATGTATTTCAAAGACAGCGACTTGAAATGTTTGCAAAGAAGAGAGAGAAAAGTAAAAACATGCTCATTTCATCCAAAAAGTGAGGCAATTAAATACAAATTACATAGTTAATAGTATTCTACCTACTTCTTCTATTAAGAATGCATTTGGGAAAATAGATTACTATTTCTTCAAATTACTTTTAAAAACATTTCCAGACCTATGTACACTACTGATTTCTCTCCTCTATTTTTTTCAAATGTCTAGCTTTTCAACTTACTTTTCACAATTCCATTTACTTCAAACTGAGACAAAATCCTTTCAAGTACCACCAGTACTGATGGTGCCAAGCCACATCCACTCAGGAAGACACTTTCCTGAGTGTGCAGTGACCCTCAGTGCAAGTGTTTAACAGAGCTGCCCATCACACAGATTTTGTGCCGACCTCCTCAGCAGAGACAAGTCTGCTCTGTCCATCCATCCTTCAGACTGGCTCTGAAAACATCCTGCCTGGAGTCAGCTGCTCCTCAGATGACCAACCCTTCCCAGAAAATACTGTGAATTCATTCCATCTTTCAAACCTAGTTATGGTGCACAAAAGACGGGGGAATTATTGTCTGGCAGTGAACAAAAATCTAAATATAGAAATGGGTTCCATAACAATTATTTTCTGAAAGTAGTGTTGACCAGAAGCTGTTGTGGGCAACACTAAGTGAAAAAGCTCTCCCATTTAAAACTAATCAAATTCACAAGGTGAATCTAATCTCTCAGTTCCAATGATTTTAACCTCTCAGTAATTTCAATTGACCTCTAAGTTGGAGTCTCTCTAAAAACACAGCTCCACATATTCAGTGCTGGACACGTGCTGTTTGCTGAGCACGGAAATTCTGTTCCATGTGGGATGAGGGACAATGTGCTGTTAAAGGCAACAATTATTTACGGCCAGAAACTAAAACCCAAGAAGTTCCACCTCAACATAAGACAGAACTTCTTTCCATTGAGGGTGGCAGAGCACTGGAACAGGATGCCCAGGGAGGTCTCTGTGGAGACAAAACCCACCTGGCACATTCCTGTCACCTGCTCTGGGTGGCCCTGCCTCAGCAGGGGGTTGGAGTGGATGATCTCCAGAGGTCACTTCCAACCCCAGCTGTTCTGGGATTCTGTGGAAAGGGTAAGCAGTGAGGCCTCCCCTCAGCTCCAGCTGACATGGTGTCTCTCTGGGTGCTGGTGTCACCTGAAGGCTGGGACACGCCAGCAGGTGACACTCTGGGCAAGACAGCAGATCTGACTGCTGAAGGGCAGCTCGGAGGGTGACTCCACGGTGAACATTTGCTCCTTCACCTGTACAATTTCTGCTACCTACTTCTTTTGCTGAACTGTGTAAGATTTGTACCTCTAGGTACTTTTGGACAGTGAAACTGCAGCAAATGCAGAAAAAAATGCCTGGGAGAAGGAAACTCATTCTAATGTCACCAGGTGCATCTTTTGCTGTGTCTAGACTGAACTGTTGAAACTGTCATTTCATGGGCCATGTCTGAGAGACCTCCAAAGTCCAGAATGTGACTCTTGGAAAACACTTGGAAGACAGAGCATCTGCTACCAGCCCTGCCTCATCTGCACTGTCCAGCACTTCACTGCTTGGGATCAGATGCTGCCTTCATTCAATGGGATGTGAACAGTCCAGAAATTGCATCCTGGCTCTAATTTCCCTCCACTTGCTTTCCACCAAGAGTTGAGGCATTTAACAGCTTCCAGATCTGGACACAGGGAGACCAAGTCAAGGCCCTCCAGTGAAGGATTCTCAGCATGAAGGTTCAATTCTTTTACTTTACTGGGAAAACACTGGCTTGTGGGCTCTGCAATACCTAATCTTTTATTTATTTTGCTCATGAGACTACTTCAGAGGGTACCCTTAATTGCTTTATTTCCCTAGGAAAGCTCACTCAGTCCTTTTGTTGATATTTAATCAATTTTCTATGTAATTGATGTACTTTAAATGACATATAAAATTTAGAAAAAATAACAGCTGTTTTCTGTAATTAAGGAGAAATACATGTGCAACCAAAACGACAAATTCCTTTGCCAATGTCATTGTATTCAATGACAGTGTTGGTAACATCTCAAGAGGCTCCTGATTATCCAGCTCATTTAAGTGAACTGCACATAGTCCAGTGGATGGAGAAGGAATAACTTTTTAATCCTCAAATTTGTCAAGAGCTCCTTAGGTTGATAATATGAGAACAGCTCTAAGCCACTGCCTCCACAAAGAAGAAACCTAAAATCACATTATCCAATGAACTTATTACCAAATAAGAGAAGTTCTGAGGCTGTGTGCTACACTGAAAAATACTGAATTTCTTATGCTGAGGTGTGTGCCTCATTTATATTGATTGAAAGATCAACAGATTCTTGGTTGGTTTGGTTTAATGCTCTAGGATTGCAGACCCTTAAGTGCCATTATAATTATACCAGAAGTGTTCAGTGACATCTTTTAAACAAAATACTGCTGAGAAGGAACAAATCCTGCTTTTCACATTTGCTATTTTTACTTTTTTTTTTTCCCTAATGTTGGGCTGGAATAAAAGAGTCTTTAAAAAAACCCCTCCACAACTGCAATCAATCACAGAGTCCCAGAATACCCTGAGCTGGAAGGGACATGTTCCAGAGCAATCAGGGCTCTGCAGTGTCACCCCCAGCCAGGAAAGGGTCACTGCTGCTGTTCTGTACTCTCTGGGCTGTCTGAGGGATTCACCTCTCTCAGTCTGCCTGGGAGGGGCTGTGGTGCACAGGCCATGCAACTGATCCAAGAGGAGCCACCAGGGATCTCCACCCCATCCAACAGCGACCTTAGGTGGGGAGCTCTGAGCTCAGAGGAACCTTTCCACTGCAGGCAGGAGTTGAGGTCAATGCTTTTGGCTACCTAGGCCATTTCTGGGTTGGTAAGGTTAGACCCTTGATGACCAGATGATTTGGAGATTAAATCAAACCTCTGGGTGTGATTCTCAGCTCTTCCTGCTTGGGCAGATTGATTTCAAATAGGTAACAAAGCTTGGGACCTCAACTAGAAAGCTCTGTGCTCACCCCACCGAGTGCCACTGAATGGTAAGGAGGAGGTAGGAGAGGTTCTCAACTCCTCAGACATTCTCTCCACAGGGAACACAGCTCTGGGAAGGGATTCTCAGCCTCTCCTCACACAGCCCACAGTGTGAACATGCTGCAAAGTGCCTTGTCCCAGCCCACAGAGCTGGGCACACAGCAGCGCTGCAGGGGTGAAACCAGGACTGCACTCACTGCAAGCTGGAACTGTGCACACATATGAGGGATGGATGATGCTTACTGCTAAGCTCTCAAATTATTGAAAAGAAGTATGTTCTGAGCTATGATATGGAGTTCAGGCAATGCCAAAGCAGCTTGCAAGGAATGTTTTCAGTAAGGGATTTTCTTCAGCAGAACACTTCATGAGAAAACAACAGAACAGCAACCAAAATAATCACATAATTCTACAGACTACCGAGATCACAGTAACTAAAATGCTTTGCCATTCAAGCCAGTAAAGTTACTCACATGCTTAAGCCTTTTTACAGGACGGAAAACCCAATTTGTAACAGCAATTTCTTTTGAAGCATTAACATCAGACATGAAAATAATGAAGCTATGCTACCAAACAGAAAATATTCCAAATGGAAAATGTAGGTGAAAAGATCTGTAGTTCGTCTTTCTTTTCGAACAATGCAGAAAAGCTCTTACATGTAGTTTTAGAATATCTAATGTGTTAGCATAACTTCTTTTAGAAAAGGCTACTAACGAGTATCTTTGGGTTAGTGACAGAGAAGTCAGAAAAGCACATCTCCTAAATATTCTTTTAGATTAAAATATTAGAAACAAATAGCCATTATGTAGTAATGTGCAAACTTAACAGGAAAGCCATTAAGCCACAACTGAAAAAGCTGAAATCAGCCTCTCTACGGTTTTCAAGGAAGGCATGACACTTGCTGAATGGCAAATTCTTATAAATTTGGTACTTCAGTGTTAAGAGGAATTTTTACTGCGTTAACTGAATAATGGGAACAGTCCTGACAAAAAAATAAATATGACCAGGTTTTACTTTGCATTAACCCTTCCCAGCCTGGACATGTGAGCATGCAAGTCCATGTACAACACTGAACAGAAACTGTGTTGGAAGGTGTGTTAACAGCAGTGCAAGTGTAGGGGCTTCTTTGAGGGGAAAGAAGGTGCTTTTCATGAACTGCATGCTCTGAAGCTTGCTATGGTTTTGGCACATGACATTCCTGGTGCATTTCAGTCTTCTCATCTCACACCTTTAGCACTGGTCTCTCTGGTCAGGCTGTTCTTTGAGGAGGGAGGAAGTGTTTTGCAGACAACATCTGATTTACAGTTATTTAAGTATCTGAAGGTGCAGATAAGCATCTGATAGACTTCAGAATCCTTTCTTCCATCCTGTCAGGCACTATCTCCATATCAACCCTTCAAGAGACCTAAGACAATGTGACCCACAAGGTAAGAGTGGGTGGGTCTGATTCTGTTCCCACTTGACACTGCCTGAACTGGGCTCCAGCAAAGCTCCTTCAGGTGAAGTGTGCGGTGCAAGTGGGAAGAGAAACCTTGCAGAGGGGAACAGCTGAGCTGCAAACCTGCCTCTTCTGTGGTGCCACCCTGGGGACAGCTCCAGGTGTGCCTCTGGTGAAGCTCTGGGTTCACAACGTGCCAGGCTAGGGAGGGTTAAAAGCGGAACGGAGCCCCAAGCTTTGAACTAGACAATTCTTGGAAGTGTTCTTTCGTACCTTTCTTTGTCATCTTTACTAACAGATGAGTCTCGTTTATCTACATCTCTATCTCTGTCATGAGCTGCAGCAGATGAACTGCGCTCCAGCTCTCCTGGCTTCAGCCAGGGCGGAGGGGTCGGGAACGAAGGAGGAGTTCGGTGCAGTCGGTTCCAGGGCTCGTGAGGGTTGCTAAAGCTCTGCATACTGGGGCCATCCTTGTGGCCGAACATTGAGTTGGGTGCTGAAATGGTGAAGTGGAAAACAAAAAGGTTTAAGAAAAAGGTATGCTCTAGTGAAGGTACTTACCAAAACAACTTTTACAGCACTCAGAGTTAAAATGAATACATATTATTGGGAGCTGGAAAAGGAAAGGAAATTAACAGAGATTCATTAGAGGGTCTCATTCCTAAAAATGGGCAGGCATCTGACAGCTCTTTTAATTGGAAAGGGAAATGCTGTGGATAAAATTGACAAGGGATGAAGGATTAAGATAAAAGTGACAATGATCCTTATTCCAAATGTTTTGGAGACATCAGGAAATGACCGTTATAGGGACTATAAGTAATGGAACTTGTTACATTTGATCCTGAATTAAAAGAAAATAATATGTGACCAAAATCATGCCAGATTTGAAGTATGAAGAAGGAGAGTGACTTTTAAAAGGATGATTTTCTGTGACTGGCTAAATTTAGAGAAATGTTGATGAACCTGGACTAGTAAATGTAGGTTAGTGATCTTTTCCAGGCACATGGCCTGAATTAGTGGTGAGAAAGGAAAAAAAAGTCACCATCCACAGCTCCCTAGCTGCACACATTATTTACTTCTGAACATGCAACAAAACCATGGGAAATTTCACAAGCACTCAAAGGCTCTATTTTTTTTAAAATTAACACTGTAAGGGTAACATTTAGCACTAGGCTGAACCCAAACTATTAAGTAATTAACAGAAAACGATTTACTGACAACTGGAAAAGGTCGCTTTCCAAATTCCCATCTCTTAGTGGTAGGTGATGTAACCAACCAGTACAAAAGAGAGCCAAGAGTCCCCTCAGTGGCCCTGGCGAGCTGCAGAGCAGGGAGGGCCATGGCCCAGGTACTCACTGACTGTGGGGTTCCCGAGCCCCCCGAAGGCGTTGCTGCCCACGGCGGTGAGGCCGCTGAACGACGCCGGCCGGTTGAAGGGCTCTGCAAACCAACACAAACAGCTGAAACCCCTGAGGCTGCAACTCCCATCCAGCACTGCTGTGCACCCTCCTGCACCCCAGCTGTGCCCAGCAGTCCCCCCACACACAGCAGAGTTCTGAGGGGCTGGGAAACAAAACACTGGCTTTGCTCCTGGCCATACCCATGGCATCATCTACCAAAAAACTCCCTCTTAAAGAAAATCAAGATGTTAAAATGGACATGATACTTCATTTGAAACCTGCAAACATCTCCAGTTTTACTTCCTTTTATTTCCTTCCTCAGGAAATGTCCCTTGCTAGTCAGACTATCATTAACTCTGGCAACTGTCCTCCAAACACCTTCAGGCCATGTCTCCTAAACCAGAGCCAGGGTATAAATAAATAAAATGTCCTGTTCCACTGTCATGCTGGCCTGAGCATTCTTTGATTCCCTTGGTGTTTATTGCTAATACTACACAAAAAAACTAGTATGGACTGAAAAATGCTGGAACAATATTTTTAATTAATGCATACAGGCAACAGGAAAATAATATAAAGCAAATTCTCACTTTATTTTGGAGTAGTCTAATAATTTTGATGAAGTCACTTCTGATAAATATCAACACAGAGAAAAAGAAGCCCAAAGCCAGCATTTTCCATAGGCAGCAAAGTGCAGAATGATAAACGTGCATTGTCTGTTTGCTGTACCACTTTGGTGACCCTCCCAAATCCTTCCCCATGCAAAATAAGATGCCAATTTAAAGTCTTGGTCTTGGATGCTCCCATAAGGAGCAAATCACCTTGTTACAAAAGCAATAAGCTAGAAAGAAATAACAACATCTGGTAACTTGGATGGTTCTGGTTTTAAATGGGTATTCACCAATTTTCACTACCTGACACATGAAGCCAGATCACAAGACTTTAAAGCTATGTTTCCTATTCACTTTAATGGAAAAACAGATATCTAAGTAGGAGTTAGGAAGAGAAACATCTCTGTGATCTGAAGCCTTGTCCTTAAGGCATTTTTTTGACTGGTTCTAAGCATAACTCAAACAAAACCCAGCCAGCCCTCTCACTCTGCTCCTCTAATGTCCAGAAGTATTTCAAAACACAGTCAGTGACACTCTTCTGTGTGTATTTAGAACTTCCACCTTGGTAAAGACTAAAATTAAACAGCTAAAATGTGCCATTTGTAAAGGATAGTAAGCAGAATACTCAGAGTGTCTCCCCAGAGGAAGTCTGTCATTTCTCAGTGCTCAGTGTGTGTGCTGCATTCCCCCCGAGCTGAGAGAGGACGTACCTAAGTGAGCAGCTGGGTTGAGGAAGTTGCTGTGGTGGGGTGGTGGCCCAAAAGGGGTCCCGGCTGGATGCCCCCCACCTGCCAAAACAAAGCAAAAGGGGTCAATTCCCAGCAAAGGCTCAGAGAGGGACTCGCTGTGCTCTGGGCTGTCCCTTCTTTAACAGCTCATGTGAGCTGACACTGCTGTGCCCTGCATGGGGCTCGCAGGATCCTATGCACAGAGCAGCTCTTTTCCAAACAGAAATACCCAGTTAGAGGATAAGGGATGCAGGGGAATGAATGTTTCAGGTCAGAAACAAAAAGGAAATGCGTGTGAAATACACCTTATTTCCAACATCTGATCTCCATGATGCATGAGACATCACTCTGTGAGGAAATGTTCCTTCATTTACTACCTGTGCAGTGTTCCAGCAGGTTGGGCTTTTTATAAAAGCATACAGAATCATTTTTAAATATTTATCAAATAGACTAATAGCCCCTGGCATGTCTTGCAGAGAGTTCATAAGCCAAAGCATATGGGAAATTCATGGCAAGGATCAGCATTTTAATGAGAAAGGAGCAAGAAGGGGATTTCACTTTCAGTACTCACTGGCTGTGGAGAAGAGAGTTGATGGCCGAGCCAGGTCATGGGGGTGGTGGATGGCTCCAAAAAGGCTGGGGCCTGGTGGCCTGCTCAGAAATTCTGGTTTCAGGCCGAAGTCCAGCTTGTGTGGATCAGACTGCATCTGTTTCTGAAAGGGAAAACAGGACTTGGAAGAGACTGTCTGAAAAGGTAACAGCAAAAGGCACTTCCAGAATGATGTGGGTAGAGCAGTTCATTCATACTGATGTTTTAACAAGAATATTGGCTTTTGGCACCCCGAGCACAGGTGCACAGCTGTTTTCCTGGAAGGGAGATCTAAGGCAAAGAGGGAAAAGCTCAGGCTCCTCCGTATTTCCTGCTAATTTCACCAGTGTTTTCACATGTGCTCACACCCACCCCTCCAGAGTGTTCAGCACAGAGCTGCCTTCAACAACAAACATAAAACTCTCTGAAAAGGCCTCAGACACTTGCTGAGCTGTAAGGACAGGTATGTCCCACAATAATAAATAGGAATGTCAGCTTGGCCCTGGTCCCCACTGGGCAGGGGTGTTGAAAGACCAGACACAGACACCAGAACCACTCATTTCCAAGGGAAAGCTGCCACCAGGAAACGCTGGATGCAAAGCATCCTCCAGTGTCCCTCAGCCTGACGAGGGCTGAAAGGAACCAGAGTGCAGAGCAGGAGTGTTTGAGTCCCACTTTGACAGCTCCCACTCCACACTCCAAGTGCTGCATGTCTTTATTTACATGTGTTAGAGTCAGCAGCCTCCCTTTTGTGAGGGGAATGTGCTGAGGCAGCTGCATTGTGAGTGATAAGTGGATGAAGGATGTGCTCTTCTTTGTGCCACATCCTCGTTTCAGTGGTGCCCACTTCAGTACTTTTATAGAATGAAGGAAGAAAACCAAATTCCCAATTACCTGTGCTGCCAGAACTCCCTAAATGCAGATTGCTGATTAATTGTGCAGGGCAGCTGAAAGGATTTATAAATGGGTAACATGGAACCAGGAGATCTTAACAGTAGTTCTGGAGCAGGCTACGCTTTATAAATCAGTATTTAATACTGTGCCAGCCCCGAGTACAGACTATTACAATGATATAAATATGCATATTAAAAAGTTATGATCAGATGAATGTGCGTGCCTTGTAGCTGTTTTTCAAGTGCTAGAAACATGTAAAAAAAATAAAAAAGAAGGAAAACAAGAAAAAAAAAGGGAAACAAAGGCATTATCTATGTCTGGAGATAATGGTCTGCAAGAATACTGAAATTGCAAAAATGGCCAAGTCAAGGTCAAGTCTTTTAAGGAAGTAACACTGAAGTGCTTTAATAGTTAAAAGGCATTCAGAAAATACAAATGCCTCAGTTGAAGCCTGTGTGCCAGATTTTTATGCTGTGAACTCTTTTTATTCTTTTTTAACAACCAAGTTATAAACCCCTGACAGGCATTACTCAGAATAGCAAAAGCTGGCTGAAGCTTTAATTGCAGCCATATGAATGGTGCTGCTCTAAATAATGAACAAATCCCCTGTCTGAAGAGGAACAGGAATACCATGGATGTGTTAAAAGATTTCTGAATGTGTTGGTTTACCTTAAAATAGTACCAGGGAAATGGTCAGATTTCTTTTCTCCCCAGCTGCTGTTCAGGAGAGCAGCCCCTGGATGCCAATCCTTCCTAATGTATTTCCAGAAAATCTGTAACACCTGAGCGTGGTGCCCACAAAAATCAATGTAAATGTCTGCACTGCTCTTAGATCAGGCTGTAAGGCCCTTCCTAAAGGAGAGAGGCCCAATTACGGAGCATAAATCCTCTCCTGAGCAGTGGGCAGTGTAAGGAGGGTGTAAATGTGCTCTGTGCCCTGACTGCTGTGCAGCCCTGTTGAATCCCTGAGGTGTGCAGAGGTTACCCAGGTCTTGCTGCAGAGGCACAGGAAGCCAAACAGCATCCACAGCTGCATGCAATTTTTCCTGAGGTCAGGAAGGTTGTGTTTTAAAGTTTCCCATTGTGACTGCTCCTTCAGTGCCTGCTGCTGCCCTCTGCAAGCAATTACTGGGCCAGATTGTTACTGGCAGCAGTCCTGTGGCACCGCATGCAAACTGGAAACCAGCCCATTTGATCCCCTGCTCTGTGGTCAGGCAGCACCTTCAGCTTGTGCAGAAGAAAAGGCACCTTCACAACCATGGCAGTGAGTAAGGAGGAGGAGAAATTGTCCTGTGTGAGCCTTCGGGCAGAGATTCCCCCTTTGTGGTCACATCAGGAGGGGGACACGGCTCCTGTGCACCCGGGGACACCCCAACTCTCCTCACTGACCAGACACACTTCTCAATTATTCTTGAAAATATCATCATGCACAGCCTCAAAAACTCGAGCAACATCCTTTCATGTGCTTCTGGGCTTTATTCTTGCTTTTTTTTTTTCAACATGCAAGGTGGAAAAGTATGAGGTAAAAGAAATGGCTGCATGAAAATGGCATTTACTGTGAGTTATAAATATACTGGTTTGACCTCTCTCTGAATATCAAATCGAGGAAGATTCAAAGGACACAAATGGCATGGGAATAATAATTTAATTCCAAGAAAATACCTTTTCAATAAAATAAAAAAAAAAGGACATATAACTCTCTTGGTCTATAATCTTGTCTTTTTTGATAATGGGAAGATGAATGAAGATCACTAGCAGGGGAAACATAAGGAAGCAGAGAAGAGAGATATGTCTACTGCAGCAAATTAACCTGTCAACCTTGTTTAAAAGGGTTATTTTTAAACTCTATTACCTGCAGGTTTTCATAGCTGTTCAACATCTTCATATTCTTATAGCACTACCCTACACAATTCAAGTGCACACACAAACTGCAAAGTGCTAAGGATTCCCTGGTAACTTTAGTTTCTAACACAAGCTATTGATTCCTGAAGTATGGGCAGTGAAGAACAGCAACCATTCCTGACTTACTGAAAAACTTTAGAAGCAACACAAGATCTTTAAGTGATGGGTACAGCAAAAATACCATAAAGGGGAAGAAACTTTCCCAGAGTCCATGTGCAATGGAAATTCATTTACAGTAAGAATGGAAAACTGCTCATGGCCTTCACCCTTGAAGTCTCAGGGCTTGAAAAATAATTAAGACAGGACTTCCATCCCCTAACCTTCAGTGCAGTGAGGCAGTGTCTGATAACACAACATCCCCTGACAGGCTGTGCCACCCTCCAGCCACGAGGGGCTGTGAAGGAAGGCTGAGGGGAGCCTGTGCAGCCACACTGGTAAAGCACCCTAAGGACAGGAGAAGTCTTCCTGCACCCTCTCCTGCCCCTGAACATTAATAAGAGGAAGTGGATACACATGCCTGCAGAAAAAAAAACCCACTTGATCCATTTGTGTACTCAGCCATAAATAAACAAATAAATAAATAAAGGCCACCTTGTAGCTCACCTCCATTTCACCCCTCCTAGCTACAAAGCTGAAGCTCCTAGCCAGGACCTGCTGTCCAGGCTCCATATCCCAGACACTCTGCTGGGACTCTGCCTTCAGCCTTTCATCCTTATATACCAACCCTCAGAAAGGAGGCTTCTGCTCAATGCTGTGTGACTTTAGCAAGGCACTGTGACTTTAGCATGGCACAGATGAGAGCCAGCCCTCCCTCTCTGAGCTCTGCTCTGTGCCCTCCACCCCCAGTCCAGGCTTCCCAGGCACTGACCTTGACTTTCTGTTGGTGATGGTAGATCTGCCAGGCGATGTGAACGTGCATAGCACACCACTTGCCAGGTTTCTGGAAAAACAAGACATGAATCAGTAACTTTCAAAAACCTGTGATGCTTTATTCTATTTCTAGAAGAAAATAGACCCTGAGCCCTGTCTGGTGTGGTCTGGGGGATCCCCACACCAAGACAACTGAAAGCAAAGAGTTCCCTCTCCAACCTCCTGGAAAACCAGAAATGGAAAGACTTGTCCCTTGCTAGGGAATTTATCTGGCTATCCAGGA
This sequence comes from Ploceus nigricollis, assembly GCA_013399945.1. Classification (NCBI taxonomy): domain Eukaryota; kingdom Metazoa; phylum Chordata; class Aves; order Passeriformes; family Ploceidae; genus Ploceus; species Ploceus nigricollis. The sequence goes on from VXBC01005827.1 coordinate 242,285, forward strand.
ATGCTCCAGCTGGACACACTCCTGTAATCCTCTGATGCCACTGGCTGAGAGTGCAGCTTGTGCTGCTGAAAGCTGTGAAGCTGTGTCCCTGTGAGCAGCTGCCCTGCACAGCTGGACTGTTCACAGCTGCACACTCAGGTCATTTCCACAAATGCTAGGATTGGCATTTCCACCAGAAGATGAAAATGGAAGTGGTTTTAAAGGTCACTCTGGTTTTCAAAACTCATCTGACTCCCTCATGTAATTGCTGGTCTGTCCCTCCAAGACATAAATGTGCTGAAAAAAATGGAGGTCACTCAATTCACTCTGTCTGGGAGGGTCTTTGCATCCTCCCTGTCCCCCTGAGTCACAGGGAGGAGAGAGGGAGGCAGGAACCAGAGTGCTTGTTAGGCCTCCTGTTGAGTTTGCACTCCATTTCCAGCACAGCTGGAAACTGCCTGAAAAAGACTCATTTGAGAGATACTTTCTTCAATTTTGTTACTTAGGGGTCTGGAGTTACCTACACAAGTAATGACTCCTGCAGATATAAAAACTGTCACAGGAATTCAAGAGTCTCCTTAAGCTACTTGTGAATTAAATGTTTCACAAACTATGGCACATGGTCTGCCTTCTAGTTCTAGCTGTGTATCAACCAATAATTAAATCATAAAAAAATAAACTCTAGCTCACAGACATACTACCCTAAACTTAAGCCTTTTGCTAATTTGCAAAAACTGACTGTGCTAGTGATTTAGTAAGTTCACTAAAGCAAAATCTAGACCTTTTTCTTGAATATGCCCCTTTTGGATGAGTGATGGATCATGGACTGGATCTTTAGATCCTTACTTTTCCAATATTTTGTGTTTGAAGTGGATCGTCTGTCTACAGTGGACAGTGAGATACCTGGGTGGGACATACTACACTGAATAACACTGAAAACACACAGTAAAATAATAAAGCAAACTCCTTCAGAGTGCAGTGAAATAACAGGGAATCACTGCCAGGATCTCTAGGATTTGCCTCAGGAAACCACGATGGAAGGATCATCAATATTTAAGCTCAAGTGTTCACATGAGGGGTTGCATGAGAAGGGCAAAACTTCCAACTGTGAAACTCTGCCTTGTCCTTGAGTGATCAGGAGCTGCAGGAGTGCCCATGCTCTCCCCAACAGCAGGGCAGAACTGCCCAGGTGACACTTGGCAGCTCTCATTTGGAATTATTCTGTGCTGCAACCTGGTGGGACTGAGCCAAGCTTGACAAACAGGAGCACAGGAAGATTTCTTACCCTCAACATGGGCCTGAACGGATCTGTCAACTGTGAAGAAGAAATGACAGCTTGGTTACACGCCTGCCACTCAAACAATTGCTCTAATTAACAAATCTGTATTGCTTCATTAAGAGACAAAATTAAAATGTTAGAATTTTACTTTCAAATGAAGCCCTTTTGGATAATAATTAGTCCTGAGCCTCCATCTCTGTGCTGTCCCCTCCCCCTGGCTGTGGCACCTGAGTGGTGACGAGCAGCTCCACCAGGCTCACACAGAGCTCTGGCCCCTGGCAGCAGCAGCAATTTGTTGATTTAATGCTGCAGAAATGGCTGGTTAACTGCACTGATGGAGGCACAGATCTGTCCTTTGGGCAAACTCCTGCTCTCATCTTTCAGAGCTCCTCAGCTCATGGCAAGGCTGGATAAGGGACAGGGCTCCATCCCACGGCTGGGATGGCTGGAATGGGGTGTCAGCCATGCCCTGCACACCAGCAGTGTGTCCACCCACCAGCCAAGGTCATGGCCTTGTGCCTCACTGCTGCCCGAGCTCCTCTCTGGCATAAATGGGCTTTGCCTTAATTATTTTCACACTGAAACAGATGTTGGTAAACAGGGCCCATATAAAAACCCAATTTTTTCATTTTTATTTTTGATGTAGCCTGTTGGGGTTTTTTTTTTTGAGTAGATTATTTTTTATTCCTCTTTTTTTGCTCGTATTTCATCAATAAATGCTGGGAAATAATTCAATTTATTGGGTACTGCTCATTTGTTTTGGATTTTCTGTTTTGAAATGCAATACTAAAGGAGATTTATAGGTGCAGAAGGTACTTAGCAGACGCAGTGATGGCACAATGCATCATCTTGAAATAATCGAAACTCACTCCCAGTTGAAAGGGAACATAAAGCTAAATGACTTCCTGATGGGAGGCTCTGGTTATCTCTGCACTTAGCCAAACAAACAGGAATGTGGTTCCTTTTGGTGTAAAGCTCAACCCTCAGCTGCACTGCTGAGCAAGCCAAAGTACTGGAACTCAGCCCAATGCAAAGACAACAGCTCTGGAAGTTCAGCCACGCCACAACTCAGAATTTTAGGGAGAGCTCCTCAGTGCTTTTGTGTGGGAGTTCTGCTAAAAATATTTGAGTGTGAAGTTCCTCATGGAAATAATGGCCATCAATTCAAACACACCAATAACCCTTGGGCAGAGGGACAAAGTGCTGAGGCAATAAATGCTGTTCACATCTCCTGGAACTCAGAAATCCAGAGGCACCGAGTGATCAATAAAGTGCATCCGTATTTCACTGGGGCAATCAATGCTACAGTAACCCAGGGAATAGCTGTCATTACCCACATTAAAAACAATTACAGAGTACAAACACAAATCTTGGGGAGGTCTGTACATTTTCTACGTTGAGTTGGACTTTTATGCCTTTACCCCTGGGCCTGGGGGGAGAGAGCTGCCAGCAAGGACAGAGCTCTGCCATTGCACAGGAGCTGTTTTAAATGTTCCCACAGAACTTCTGCAGCCCTCCCTGATGAAACAGCTCAGACAGCTTTGGTTTTAGGGTGTTAATTTGGACTTTCTGAAGATGGCAGCTCTAGCATTCAAGGTTTTCAGGAGGAACAGATTGACTTGAGAAAAAGAAAACAGTTTTTACAGACCCGTGGATCCTTCTGTAGAAGGGTATGTGGGACCGTTCCAGGTCTGGCTGCAACATCAATAGGATTGGAAGTCTGGAAATTCCACAAGGAGAGACAACATTAATGAGCTGCACAACAGTAACAATGCCTACAAGCAACAGAATGTGCAAAATAATAGTTCTTTATCATTACCTTGTCTAAGCAATGGAGATGAACTTTTTATAAAGGAAAGGAGAATCATTATAATCCACTCAGTAATATGAGTGTTATCATCTCCATATCCACACTTTGATTGTCCACCAACTTCCCATTACTTTAATCAAAACCACAGAGGGAACAGTGACTGTTTAAACTAGAAAATCTTCTAATGTGAAAAACCTGATTAGGAGCACATTTATGACACAGCATCAAAAGCAGCATGTGGAGGACCCAGCCCCTGCTCTGCTGATTATCATTGATGCACTCAGCACACAGAGCATCACTGCACAAGGACCTCAACTCCATCCACAGGGACTGCCACAATATGGATATCAGGAAAACATCCAGTTGGAAAAAATCAAAGCCCTTCCCATTATTTGAATGTTAATAGTCAGTTAATAAAATGCAGTTTTGTGGGGGGGGAACCCCAAACAAAAAAAAAAAAAAAAAAAAACCCAACCCCCTACTTGTAGATAGAGCTTGTTCCTATGTCAAAATGAAGAAAATAGAAATCAGCTCCAGCATAACTGACAATTAAGTGAGTTGTTAACAGTCTGATTACCATACAGACAAAGAATCTCACTAATGAACTGCAATTTACATATATTCAGTCATTAGAGTGGATGGGCCAATTTAAGGAAGAAGGTGTATCCTCTGCAGAAATTCTACTCCTGATTTCAGTCTTTAGTTGCAAAGACTACAGACTGACTTCCTCCCACTGATAAATAAAGAGTGACTCCATAAAAACAAAAGAGAAAAGCCCTGAACTCGCCACATTTCTCTCCCCCAGTCATCACCCATGAGGAGAGCCAAATCAGTGTTCTGCACTGTGCTGGAGCTGGGAGGTAATTATGGAAATGAGTAAACAAGAATGAGTACCATTTCTTAAAATCCTGATTATTACATGACCTTTCATTAATGCACACTATCTCAGAACTAATTATACTGCTTCTAAAGTTAACCATGCCTTTCTATAAATAATTTTTTAAAATGTTTGTAGACGTATCTGAGCCTAATGAGAAATAACTTCTCTTTGTGGTAAATCTGGAAAAAGACAATTGTCCCCTGTGGAATGAAGCTGTAGGTCAGAGCTCAGCCTCCCCAGGATGGGAACCCCATGCTAAGCCCAGCCCTGCCCTGGCTGCCAGGGTGTATTTGAGCAGTCCCAGGTAATTCCTGCCTTACCTTGGGCTGGAAAGCTCCTTGCAGCGAGCCAAAGGGGCCAGTGGGAGGGATCATGGGAGGAATACCTGATACAGCTGGAGGATAGGAGTGAAACAGCTGCAACAGAAAGAGAAGAACATCAACACTGGGTCACCACTACCACAGGCAGCTGAGGACACAGAGAGCATTCCTGCAGAATAGTAGGAAAATGTTACATGGAGAAAACTGAGAAGCATTGAAGTGATCTCATTGCAACAATGTTAGTTAAAGCAGTCGATGGGATGTTCACAGATGTCATGAGGTTTAGAGCTTAAAAGCAGTTCCAAAATCAGACAGCCAGCAACCTGTACCTGCCTCGGGCCAGCAGAGCATAAGGGAGACGTTTGCTCCTCAATTATTAATGTTTAAATTGGAGAGAGGTTTTAAATTGTTTCAGTCTGTAACTCGTTTCAAGAGAAAAGGCAGAATCCTGAGCTGAATGAGACTCAGAAATCTCCTGTTTAAGTGGAAAAAACCCTTACGAGTTCTAGGATATTGTATCATTAAAACTCCATTAGTAGGTTGGGATTTTAATGGTATCTGTAGGAAATGAGGAAAATATGCACAATTCTTACTTCATTAGTCTGTCTGAGAGGATATCCTGCCACATCTAATATTAGCAGACAGACAATCTGATTTGTTAAAGATTAGTATTTAAACAAAATGTTAAGGCAGAACCTCCCAGAAATGGATGGGAGTTTTTTTATAAAGAGAGACTGCTCAGCACAAAAATGTGCCCATCTCCACTGACCTCCCTGAGCCCAGTGCTCTGTCCTGAGGGAATCTGGGAACAAAAGAGATGCTGCTCTGTGCTAGTGCAGACACAAGGGAAACAAGCAGGTAAATTAAACAAATAAATTGTTCCCTGTGAGGGTGGGCAGGCCCTGGCACAGGGTGCTCAGAGCAGCTGTGGCTGACCCTGGATCCCTGGAAGTGTCCAAGGCCAGGCTGGACACTGGGGCTTGGAGCAGCCTGGGCTAGAGGAAGGTGTCCCTGCCATGGCAGGGGTGGAAGAGATGGTTTTAAACATCCCTTCCAGCCCAGCCCATTCTGTGATCCCACGATAAACCATCACATCCCACTCTGCCCTTGTCTCTGTGCTCTGCCAGTGAACCTTTGACTCTTGCTGTGACAGAAAACTCTCCCAATTCCATGAAAATGTTGCTAGCACACACCAAACTGCTTTGTGGTGGGAGTCAGGGATTCAAAGCATCACACTCCAAACCCATTCTTGGTGTGAAACCTCTGGATCTCAGAGGGGATGGATCTCAGAAGGGATGGATCTCAGAGGGGATGGATCTAGGAGGGGATGGATCTAGGTGGGGATCCAGCTCCACTGGAATTGCCACCCTAAAACCTAACAGGGTTCTCTGGCTGAGACCAATTCCCCTCTGACCACAGCTGAGCAAAGTCAAACTACTGTGTGCTACTTTTAAGATCAAAATAAATGAGTTAATGGCCAATTGAAATGAAGCAGGACTGGGCAAAGTCAAAGACTGGACATGAGGGGTGGGAAAACACTGAGCAAATCCCATCCCAGAGTAAATCAGTACCACAAAGTTGTGATGGATTTGGACATGCCAGGCATACACGTGTGCTTTTCTTCATAATTTTTCCTTCCACTAGCTTATCTTGCAATGTCATTTATCCATATTGTATTTCCTGAAAGCTGAGAAAACATTGCAGAGGTATCAGAAGATTTTCTCAGTTTAAAAGCCTGGTATTGAGCCTCCGTTCCTGTTGCTGCTGTTGTTTTTAATTCTATTTAATTTGGACCTGCTCCATCCAATGGTGCAGAAAACATTTTGAGATTAGTTGATACTGAACTGTAGACATTTGAGAAACCATTAAGAGACATTTGTCCTCATTTACAATAACTTTTAATGAGTAAAATGTGCTTTAAATTCTCCAGTGTCTTCTGTCTTTAATTCTCTGTGTAATGGACTAATTCTAAGTGATGGCAAAAGATGTAATACTTCATATTCTATTGGCTATGACTAATAATAAGGAATTCTTTCCTCAGTTTTATAACAAGTGGTAAGTTAATTAAATGTGACCTTCCCTCAAGGTCAGAATTATTAATAAAATCTAAATAGTTTATCCCCATGATTAATTTTTATCAGTTAAATTCCTCCAGCTTTCAGAATTCACATTTCATAGTCAAATGTTTCCTTCTTCCTCAGTATCCCTTCTCTTTTGAGCAGCAGTTTTCCCTTCTAGCTTTCCCTGGGGAAACATGCAGTGACCACAGCTTCCCTTGGCCAGGTTTATGTGATGCTAAACTAGACCTGGCAGCAGCTGCAGGTAAAAGCAAAGCCTCACTGTGCTAAAAGAGAAGAAATAACACTGATTTAAAACTCAACATTAGCTTCTAAGGGAGCTGCACTCCCAAAGTAGATGAACTTTAAGTCTCAAACAGACCCTGTTCTCCTATAAAGCTCACCCACACTCTCTGCCAGCTTTAAGGTATCTGAGCTCCAGGTGTGGATCTACAGTGGGAGCTCCTGTCCCTAGAACAGCTCTGTGGAAGTGCCACATTCTGACAGTATTTGTATTTCTCAAGCCCAGTTAAGGGGCAGCTCCCATTCCCTGTGCCCTGACCAGTCCCAGGGGTGGGACCAGGGGACACGTGGCTGGCCTGGCCTGGCTCACTGGGGAGGGACCAGGGGACACCCAGCTGGCCTTGCTGGGGTCACAGACAGTCTGTCACCCCAGTGCAGACACCACGGGCATCCCCTGGGAGCAGCTGTCCCACAGTGACCATGGGGCAGCCCCTTCCCAAGGACAAACCCTTCCCCAGGGAAGGCAGGAGAGAGCAGATCCCTGCCTTGGCTCCAGCAGCTCCCTGGCTAAGGGAGCACAGCATGGAGCTTTCCTGACCTTAGAGGGGTGAGGCCATAACCTTTGCAATCCAGGTAGCTCCCAGATTTCTGAGATTGTTTGACTGAATTTGAACAGCAGATACAGCTGGAGACTTCTGCAATGCTTCCTATCCTACACTGCCAACTTCTGTGCTTGATTTGTCTACAACCCATGCACTATCTCCCAGTTCCATGTCCCTGCTGGGACCCACAGGCCACACTGATGACAATCTCCTGAAGCCATGTGAAGCTCAGCAAATCAGAGTGCAATTGAACACTGGTGCAGGTGAGCAGCAGTGCCCTTTGGAGTGGAAGTGGGAATGTTTGTGCCCAGTGTTCCTGGAGCTCTGAGCCTGCAAACACTGAGTCCCAGCTACTCAAATGAAGTGCCAGACATGGACAGGACAGTTCAGGGGCAGGACAGGCTGTGAGCAGGGGGTGTGTTTAATCCAGACACCATTGTCTTAACCAGTTTTTTTTGCCCAGTTCCACTTCTAAGCAAAACCAACACATAAAGCCAAATGCTCTGCAGATTTCTGAGTGCTGATGCAGTACTCCTTCTCTCATCAAAATATTGCTCTTGGATTAAGAAACTCTTGCCAGACACCGGCCTCTGCCAATAGGATGAAGAAAATACAACCCAGAGTTCAGCAGCAAACCAATCAGTGGATTCAAACCCTTAGGAGCAGAAGCTTTACATATAACTGGAACTTTAAAAATCAGTTCATCTCGGTAAGTAACATTTTTGGTAGCTTAGGTAAACACATCTAGTGCATAGCTGGATTCGTGTTGCTGTCATCACACAGAGCTTTCAAAACATAACAAGCCCAGTGGATCAGATGAGCCTTTGAAATCTGAATAATAAGACAGGTTTTCAGATTTTATCAAACAAAATATGATAGATTGGGAAAACTATTAAATTATCTATCCCTGAAGGATTTGTCTGATAGTTTGTCAGTTCATTTTAAGTTCCTTAGCAAAAATATCAGCCCAAGGGTTTGTGGCACAACTGAAACACCGTGATGGAATCACTGCTCTCTCCTGCTTCATGGAACAGTCAGCCCTTCTGTCTCATCTTTTCACATCAAACCTGGATCCAAATGGTGTGTGAGCAAGAGATCTTTTGATTGGAAAAGCTGATACTGCATCTTTATCAGAAACAAGCACCACGAATGCAAGCCTTCAAAAGCCAAAGAAACCAAGGACGATAATGGTAAATCCTGGAGTGATGATTAGGGAGAGATTTGACACTGTGCCATTGATTGAGTGGTGATCCCAACCCACCACAGAAAAGGAGTGAAGTCAGTTGGAAACAGAGCAATAAAACTCACACTGTGACGGTAGAAGGGGTCAACTTTTGTAGGATATTTGTCAAACTGCAAAGGGATCAAAGCACAAACTAGTTACTTTATATTTCCTTGCCTTACTTCTGTTGGCAAAATAGAAGACAACTTCTCTATTATTTGGCAACCAACAGAGAGGAAAAAATATGCAGAAAATTAGTTTCCAATGGAACTGTTTGGGATTTTTCTCTTTCTTCAAAGTAAATCAAGATCTTTTTGGGACAGGACAAAGGAGGAGGCCCCAGAGTGAACAATCCAAGCAGGACTGGCCAGAGCCTCGTCCCTCAGTCCTGTGCTGCCACCTGAACCTCACACTGTGACAGAGGGACAGCCCTGCCTCTCCTGCCCAGACACCCCTGGGCAGCACAGGAGCCCTTCCCCACAACCTGGCAAATTCTCCACAATACTTTTGTAATAAAGAATAGAGTTGTGCTCTACTTATCCTCACATTTCTGCCTGGGGTACGCACCATGGGCGGTGCTGGCGTCGGCATGATGGCAGTGGGAGGGATGGCGTGGGGGAAGGGCGTGAAGGTGTGCTGGTGGGTGTGTTGGTGTGTGTGCTGGTGCTGGTGCTGGTGCTGGTGGAACTCTGTCCTCAGGTAGGGCGGCGGGCCCAGCGAGGCCCCGCGGTCGGCGCTCTGCGAGGCCAGGAACCGCGTGTTCAGCTCCTGGCGCAGGAGGTCTTGCTCTGAAACACACAAGCACAGAGTCGCAGCGTTAACGGGCTTGGAAAAGACCTTGGAGATCATCAAGTCCAGCCTGTGACCCAACACCATCTTATCGCCCAGACCATGGCACTGAGTGCCACATCCAGTCCTTCTATAACACCTCCAGGAACAGGGACTCCACCACCTCCCTGGGCAGCCCATTCCAATTCCCCATCACTCCTCCTGTGGCGAATTTGTTTCTAATGTCCAGCCTAAACTTCTCCTGGTGCAGCTGAAGGCTGGCTCCTCTTGTCCTGTCGCTGTTCCCTGGAAGCAGAGCCCAGCCCCCCTGGCTGCACCCTGCTGTCAGGGAGTTGCAGAGAGTGATGAGGTCTCCCCTGAGCCTCCTCCTCTCCAGGATAAACAACCCCAGCTCCCTCAGCTGCCTCAGCTGCTCCTCACAGGACTTGTGCTCCAGACCTCTCACCAGCCTTGCTGCCCTTCTCTGGACACGCTCCAGCCCCTTCGTGTCCTTCCTATACTGGGGGGCCCAAACTGGACACAGCACTCCAGGTGTGGCCTCACCAGTGCCGAGTGCAGGGGAAAACAAACAATAAAACAACTCCCCCAAGCTCTGGGGCTTTCCCAGGCCTTGTGCCACTTCCTTTGCTATCTGTGGATAATCATGACACAGTACAGGGTAAGAAAGCTCCCTCAGGTCTTCCCTCAGATCCCAAAGGCCTGAGACATTACTAAGTTTCCATTTCCCCTCTCACCAAGCCTGTTTTCACATTTCTCTGAGCATTTATGGACATGGACACAGTCCTAAATAGGTGAGGGTGGACGAGCAGCCTGGAGTGAGCAAACAAGTGGCTGCTACTCACATGAGCACCCTGCTGCATGGAGATAAAATGACTTAACACAAATGCTCCATTTTCTTCCCCTGGTCAGGCCCTGGCACAGGGTGCCCAGAGCAGCTGGGGCTGCCCCTGGATCCCTGGCAGTGCCCAAGGCCAGGCTGGACAGGGCTTGGAGCAGCCTGGGACAGTGGAAGGTGTCCCTGCCATGGCAGGGGTGGCACTGGATGGGCTTTGAGGTCCCTCCAACTCAAACCTTCTGAACACACCTGAGCACTGCTGTGAGCTCGGCCAGCACAGACCCTCTCTGCAGCCAGGGAAACTCTGCTGGGCACAGACCACAACTGCATGAAGACCTTTGCTGTGGGGGGCACAGATTCCATGTGGGCACCTCGTGAACTCAGCTGCGTTTTCACTGTGCATTGAACAAACCAAACCCGGGAGAACCACAGCCTTCCCAAAGCAGTCACTCCCAGGGCAGAGGGGAAGTCTCTGGCTGTGCCTAGGTGTGTGTTTGGCTTTGCTATCACTGTGTTCAGCAGTCAGTACAGCCCTCTCCAAAAGGCCCAAACCCCAGTTATTCTGACCAAACTCAGAGCTCAGCATCCCTCTCGGCTCTCACCTGAGT
>VXBC01005827.1:254755-298954 GCA_013399945.1 Ploceus nigricollis
GGCCTCCGGGCGTGGGGCGAGCGCGGGGCTGGGGCAGCGGCCCTCGGGCGGGGGCCCCAGCGGCGGCGGCGTCACCTGAGGACGGGGGTCTTTAGGCACCACAGGCTCAAGTATTGGGTCTTTGCTGCTGTCCTGGCTCTTCTCTTGGCTCCTTTCTAGTCCTGATATTTTGGGGACAGCTGGGCCCCTAGCACCAGGGTCGTCATTGTCAGCAAGTGCACCAACTCCCACCTCTTTATCTGCAACAACAACAGAGAGAGAAAATGGTTAAATGTGACAACACAGGCCAACCCAAAGCCATCGCTGGGCCACTCGCACTCTGGGCAGCTCCATTTTGTTTCCATCAAGAACCATCCAGGCGAATGTGGAACTGAATCAAACCCACCTGCCCCAGTAACTCCTCAAAATAAAACACGTGGCAGAGAAGACAGACCCCAGTTTAGCGCCGCTGTTCCCCATCGTTGTTACTTGCCATCACTCCCTCACTGAGGGAACAAACGGAGGGAACTGACCCACTGAGGGAGCCAGCACCACATTCAGTGAGCTCTGTGCTTCTCAATGAATGGTTAACGTTGGATCTTTAATATCTTTAAGATCTTTAAGACCACCAAGTTCAATCCCTCACCATGTTCACCACTAAATCATGTCCTCAAGTATCACATCCACATGTTTTTTGAACACTTCCAAGGTTGTTGACTGCACCACTGCCCTGGGCAGCCGTGCTAGGGACTGACCACCCTTTCCATGCAGAAATTCCTGCTGCTGTCCACCCTGAGCCTCCCCTGGCCCAGCCTGAGGCCGTTCCCTCTCCTCCTGTCCCTGTTCCCTGGAGCAGAGCCTGACCCCCCGGCTGTCCCCTCCTGTCAGGAGCTGTGCAGAGCCACAAGGTCCCCCCTGAGCCTCCTTCTCTCCAGGCTGAGCCCCTTCCCAGCTCCCTCAGCTGCTCCTGGGGCTCCCCTCTTCCCCATGACACAAGATCTGAACTTTAGAACACACACTAGCAGCAGCCCTGGCTTTTTTGGTTTGGCTGATCATGGAGTGACTTACTTCTATTTCCCAACTCTTTATTAATAATGAATACAATTATAATTTTAACATCCGTACATTGGCGTTTTGCTGACTGGGGCTCCACAGCAATTTCCCATTGGAACTGCTCCCCAAACCTTCTGCCAGTGTGGATCTGATCCATGGCACCCCTTGTAACAAATCCAGGGGAATGTTGCTGACCCAAGACTGGGAAAGGTGCTGCCTTGTAGGTGGGGGATCAGGAGCCCATTTAGGGCCACAATAACTTGGAACAGCTGACTTAAACCTTCAGCAACTACAGAAACACAGCCCAAGGAAAATATGCAAGGTTTGAAGGGGCTTGGGACAAGCTTAGAATTAAAAAAGTGTCCAGTGTTCTAAATAACCCTTAGACAAGAAAACTTTACTCCTCCTTCTGCCAGTTTTAAGGGGTAAAATGACTAAATGCATAATGAAAGAATATCCATTCAGAGAAAATTGTTGACAGCTCCTTTGTGCAAACCCTGAAGTAAAGGAGTGAAATTCAGAGGATGGGAGTGAACTCTGCCAGCCCATGGCCTGGGCACATGTTTGCCAGCCATCACATCCCTGGAGGCAGCCTGGCAGCCATGTGTCACAAACATGGCATTATTTGGGTTTAATTTCATTAACAGATCAAAAATAAACCACACCAGGACCTGCTCACTAAGTGCTTTACAGGCCCAGTGCAAGGGTGAACAGCCTGGTAAAGCAGAGGATTTTCATAGGTTGTAGACAGGAGGAGGGGAAAAAGGGGACAAAGGGAGGCAAAAGGTAGGTAAAGAGGAGAAAAAGGAAGCAAGAAAGAGGGCTTATTTTATGAGGACCTTCTTTATTCACTCCTGGAATACCTATAACAGGCACAGAGGCTCCTCCACCAACTTGGATTGGATGATTATGAGGGCAAGAGTGGGACTCCAGAGGGATAAAAATTACTCTGCCGTATGCCCAAGGTCTATCTCACTGCAATAAACTGCAGGTTCTAGGTAAAGGAAACTTTGCTTGCATTAACTCTTTGGGTCAATCCTCTTTGATCAAACACTATGACCAGTTAGAGTGTGATACACACACATGTTAAGGCAGGTCCCCCAGGAGGAGAGAAATGAGCAACAGTTTGTTCAGGAATAGGTGGATCTATGTTCCCAGTCCTTATGGCTGTAGGAGTTACAAGTTTTTGGGTTCATTGGGTTTTTTTATACAATGGCTTTGAGGACTCAGGCTTGCCACCAGCAATGCCCTACAACATGGCTCTAGCAGGTGGTCTGGAAATCCTGCAGAGGTGATACTTCCAAATCTACAGGAACACCTTGCTCTTAGTGCAGTCATTAAATCCTTTCCTTTAGCCTCCCTCATGTGTCACATTTATTCAGCACAGCTCAGTGCTGGGATCTGCTCCTCCTCCCCGGGAGAAAAGGGCTGGGAATGCCCCTGTCTCCTGGGTGTTCCCTGCTGCTGCTCACACCCCCAATGCACAGCCCCCGAGTGCCATCCCTGTGAGTCTGCCCCGGGAGATGCTGCCTGCAGTAACAGAAATGTTATTCCCAGTCTCCCACCGGCTGTGCCCGTGGGTTCTGCCTCTCCTGTGTGACACCAGTGCACCCACACTGTGCCCCAGCCCAGCTGTGCAGCAGTCCCAGCACACACAGCCCTGCTGCTGATAACCATGATGGCTAAATCAGAACCAATTCTCCGGCCCACTGCATCTATTTGGGGAGTTGAAATCCCCCCTCAGTGATAAACGCCACCAATCACAGGTTTCATGAGGAGGGCTCCAGTCCTCATCAACAGCACTTCAAGGTCACACAGACAAGATTGCTCTTTTCCTACCCTGACTGGCTCAGTGCAAAAACTCTGGGGGAAAAATCCCTTAATGTAACTATGACACTGACAACCCAACTCTCTGAGATTATTTATCATCAGAGGAATTCATCTCCACCCAACAGCTAAGCAAGCACCAAGCTAACTTTATTTGCTGGCTGTCTCCACACTCTGCTTTGGATAAACTGGAATTATTGTACTGGGATTCAGGAGAGCAGTGACTGTGATGTAACTTCCACGCTGACACAGGCTCCCCTTTTTCCACTGGGTTGATACTGCATCCACCAACAGCCAGTCTTCCACTGGAAAAGGAATAAAGCCAGAATTTGATGCTGAGGACTGAGGAACATTGGCATTTCCCAGACAGGAAATGCAGCTTTCACTATCTTCCATTCCTGTGCCCTTTGATGTGCCTTAAACCTCAAATTCCTCTGTTTTTCACTCAAACACACAAACTCAAGACACAGAACTCCAGTCCCCTCCATGTGACCCTGCTGTATTTGTGACTATCATCACACCAAGGAGCAGCCAAGGCCACCCTGGGGACACCTGTAGGTAACCCAGGTGACTCAGGTGACCCAGAGAGACTCTGCACCTGGGAGGGCCAGCAAACACTTCCCTCTGGAGACAAGGATTTGTGTAATAAATAAAGGCAATATGCAGCTTTCCATCACTGTCTCTCTTCCTAACGTGCAAAGCACTAAAATCTGATCTAAACTCTGGGTTCTGGCTCCTTTGTCCCTTCTTTGTGGTCCCAAAGAGTTCAAGGTTGGCCAGGGGTGGCCACTGGGAACATCACAGCCACAGGAACAGCCCAGCTGCTCTCCACTGACAAAAAAGCCCTGTTGGCATTGCCAAATGTGACATTCCCAGAGAATCATCAATGCAGAACCCTCTCAATGTGCCTGCCCAAGGTGTTTGCAGATAGGTTCAGGTGCACCAAAGAGCACAGGAGGTGCCAAGAGCCAGCACAGGGTGTGCCATGGCCACCCCCAGCCCAGCCTGTCCCCAGTGTCCCATGCATCCCTGGCCCTGGGGAATGCAATCCCCTGAGGGACACTGCTGCAGGACATCTCAAACTCACAGCGACCAAACTTTATTCCCAGACATAAAATCATCCAACTTTTCCATGCCCAGGTGTGGGACAGCCAGGTTGGTGTGTCACCCAGAAATGAGGCTGTACCATATCCTGTCACTCCTCCTCCTGCCTGCATCCAGATTCAGCCTCCGTGCCTGGCCTCGGGCAACTTCAGAGATCAACTCAGAACCAGCACTAAATTTTCCACTTTCCTGAGAGGAAAGTTTAGGATTAAGTTCAAAGTCCTTACTGCACAAGTGGGAAAATTATAGGAGTTTTCAGTGTTCTGCAGCATTATCTTTGGGACTGAGCATTCAGCCTACCAAAGAAATATTTTATCTCATCATTTAATTTAAAAATAGTATTAACTTTCTTTCACTGCTTTGGTAAGTTAAACTCTTGACAACACTGTATCTGCCTAACTCAAATTTTCTCCAAACTTCTTAATGCAAGATAAAACCCCAGATCTTTCAAACCAATTTTCTCCAGCTTTACCATGGATAAGTGGGGAGTTGGTACAAACTGTCACAACCCATACAAACCCCCAGGACACCTCTGGAGTCCTGGAATGCAGGACACATCTACCCCACAGACCACCAGCTCTTCACAAGCACTTTACAAGGCTTGAAATAATTAATCAGATTGCAGCCCTGATTGTCCATTTCATATTGATTAGACGTTGGTCAGTGCAATATCTGGATGGGGAAGGCAGGTGCCAGGAGCTGTTACTGCCAGGAGGGAGGAGGCTCTGGGTGCAGCAGCCAACAAGCATCAAACAGGCCCCAGAGCAGCTCAGCTGTTGTACTGGATACACATAATTTGCTAAAAACAATTTCTCATTTTTAGCACACAGTCATCTTTCATCCTAATTTCCAAGGACACTAACAAAGCATTTGATTATGCAAATGAAGAACATGCCTTCGAAAGCACAGTTCCTTGCAGCTCTGTCATCTGCTGATAGCAATTACTCCACAGTGAGCAGGTATTTAGCACAAGTGAACAGCAAGGCTGGTGACACACTTTGTACTTAATTATAAAACAGAGAAGAAAATCATTCAGGACAAAAGATTTTGCTACCTCCTGTTAAAAATGTTTATCCTCCGCACTGAAAGGGATTTAATTGTCAACAGTGAAGTTGCAGATCAATGAAAAGAAGCACTTAGTGGGATTGCACAAGATGCTGACAATTCTTCAGTCATTGAGCTGCTTCTGGCCTTGATTTGAGAGTGCAGAGTTCTCCAATACTGCACATGAAACCATTTATTTCATCCAGCTGTTAAAGAGAACACTCTCCATAAATGTAACTCCTATAGCTGTACACTGGGAGCATATGACAGCACTTATTTCATTTTTTTTAAAGCACCTCTTGATTTAGTACAAAGGAATGGGGTAAAGCTTTCTAGAGGAAAGGAAAGAAGGAAATAGCCAAACACCCGTCTGTCAGGAATCCTGGCACTTTAATAAGTAAGAAGGAGCTGCAGACAGGTGTAACACCCTCACAGACCCTGCAAGAACTCAATCCTGCTTCAACACACACAGCCAAAGGTTTATTTCCAATAAAATCTCTTGACTTCCTAACCCATCCACCTGGGAATCAATAAATGATATCATTAACTACACAGCCCCAAAGTATTGCACAGACAGGTCCTGAGTGATGACTGAAGGGGCTCCCAAAG
This sequence comes from Ploceus nigricollis, assembly GCA_013399945.1. NCBI lineage: Eukaryota > Metazoa > Chordata > Aves > Passeriformes > Ploceidae > Ploceus > Ploceus nigricollis. Next base: position 260,372 of record VXBC01005827.1, read on the forward strand.
GGGCTGGAAAACTTCCCAGGTGGGAAGTGATGCTGACAAAGTCACCAGGGAATATTCTTTACTCTTGGGAGGGTTGTGATCATCGAGTTCCACCTTCCTGTTTCAGTTCTGCATTTTAATCAAAGACATCTAGGTCTTGTCATGGCAATCCTTCTAAAACACACCCAGACACACAGAAACACAGAGAGCCCTCGTGAGACCAGGCTATGCTTCCCACCCCTCCAGCACCAGCACAAGGCTTTTCCCAAACTGGTGCACGAGCCTTGGAGCCAGGATGCAAATTCCACCTGCCCAGCCATGAGCTCTGCTCCTGATCTCTGCCCAAAACTGCCTTAGACCCAAACACCTGGGAGTTTCTGCCAGGATTCTCTGGAATAGTGGCAAAACCCAGGTTTTTTTATGCATCTAAATCTCAAGAGTTAGAGAATCCCAGAATGGACTGGGTTGGGAGGGGCCTTAAAGCCCATCCAGTGCCCCCCCTGCCATGGCAGGGACACCTCCCACTGTCCCAGGCTGCTCCCAGCCCCAGTGTCCAGCCTGGCCTTGGGCACTGCCAGGGATCCAGGGGCAGCCCCAGCTGCTCTGGGCACCCTGTGCCAGGGCCTGCCCACCCTCCCAGGGTGGAATTTCTCCCCAGTATCCCATCCAGCCCTGCCCTCTAGCATTGGGAAGCCATTCCCCTTGTCCTGTCCCTCCATCCCTCCATCCAAAGCCCCTCTCTGCCTTCCTCTCTCCTCTTCTGGCCGTTACAAGAACACCCTGTGACCCCTCAGTGGGCAGAGCAGAAGGGTGGGAGCGCACTTCAAACCTGCCCAGAGTAAATGAGGTGACAGTACAAGACAATAATCAATTAAAACCAGAAAACACTGCAAGGCTGGATCATTTTCTCCAATTATCAATAGGAACATCACCTCAGCACAGGGTTAACCCCATCAGAAGACAAGGGGAGGAGAATATCTTGAGTTTATCAATCACCCCTCCTACTTATTGATTTGCCTTGCTACAGATCCACAATATTCCCTGAAATGCCCATGACATCTGCTCATCCCACCTGTGTGTGACAGGATTACTTGAATGAGCTTGAACAAAACCAGCTTTCAAAAGCAGCCTGAAAGGTATAACCCTGTGAACACTGATCAAATGGAACCTGACAGCTCAGCTTAATACACCAAGGACCACAAAGATGTGTGTGATATGTTTATACAGCAAAATAATACATCTATTCCTCCTGAGAGGTGTCACACCCCCAGCTCACCAGCCACACAGCCCTGGCTCCTTTGTGAATTTGTTCTTTACTGCCAAAGAATTTCTGATTTTAAAGGCATGATGCCAATATAAGCAGAGAGCTTAAAGACATTTGCTAACACTAAGATGAAGCTCAGCACGACCATGAGAATTCCCATTTTCAATTACAACTATTTCAGCTCATTGGTGTCTACAAGGAAACTTTGCTGAGCTTCCACATCCCAGCTCCCCCATCAGGGTCACTTTACACTGTTCTCATGCTTGGCTTCCTTGAGCTTCCAATGCTGCAGAGAAAAAGATTAATGTTAGAGAATTAGGGTTGATGTTAGAGAATTAGGGAGTCATTAGGGTTGGAAAAGCTCTCTAAGATCACTGAGTCCAACACTGCCAAGGCCACCACTAACCCATGTCCCCACATGCCACATGTGCACACCTTTTAACTCCCTCCAGAGCTGCCACCACTGCCCTGGGCAGCTGTGCCAGGGCTTATCCAACCCTCTGCTCCAACTGCCCAGCAAGGATTCTTCTGGTCTGGTTGTACCAACAAGTGCAGAAATGAGATTTTATTGTTTCTGGTCAATAAATTGTCACGTTAAATGTGTTAATTATACGTGTCCGGTAACACCCAGCTCTTTGCAAATTGTCTGAATTTCTTGGCACCTGAAAGCAAAATTCAAGCAAAGGTACAAAGTCAGCGTGATGGTCCCTGTGAGCCACTCTTCCCTCCTGAGGCAGAATCTTCAGGGAAGCTCCAGCTGAGGTGTCTGACCCCAGAGCCGTGGATCATCTGTGCCCTGCACACACAGATTACTAAAAAGACCCTGTCAAAGTGCCTGTGCACATCACCAGGAGCAGTGCTCACCCTCAGGACACACCAGCTGACCTGTCCATAGTGAACACAGCAGAGCAGCAGCTCAGGGTGGTTTTGTTATGAAGGAGAAACTGTCTGACAGGCTGAGCACATCCTAAACACAGCAGCAGGAGTGAACACCGGGCTCACAGCCAACACAGCACCTCCAGCTCAGATCAGCCCAGAGCCTCACTCATAATCTGAATAGCCACAATAAATGGCGAGCAAGGAAGATTAAAGTCAGATGTGCCCCACACTGTCCCTGGGATGTGGTTAATGAGCTGGCAGGACACAGGGCTGGCACAGCAGTGTCCCACATGCAAGAGGACACCAACATCGGGGTACAATGTCTGAGGCTGAGGATGGCCCCAAACGTGGGGATTTTCTATCCAAACTGGAATCATTAGCCTGTGTATGAGTCATAATAGCATTTGAAAAAATGTCCTGTGCTCCTCACTTTAATTTTGATTCATGTTGTGCCTTGCTGCTGAGGCTAATTACTATCCAGCAATGGTGAATCCAAAGCCTCCAGCCTCACGAGCAGGACTGTGTGGTGTTGCCTCCATCTGACAGGGAACTGTAATTCTAAAAGGATTAAAAGTTTACCAGCACAGTCATGTAAAGCAGAAAATGAATTGTTCACTCTTCTCATCTCTGTTTGGAAATTAGATTACGGGCTCCAAGTGAGCTGAAATACAGAATGAGGCAAATCTTTGTGATTAGCTCACAGGTGGCCAGTGAGCCTTTCTGTGCCTCAAAGCCTGGCAGATTCCCATTAGCTGCAATAATAAAAGAATGTGTACTTATCCCTCAGCCCAAACCCTGCCCTGTGCCAGCACGGCTACCTGCTGTGCTAATCCTCAGAGCCAATATCATCACCCTCAGCTGTGAGCTCTGAAGTTTGCTCAGCTGTCACTTGGGATATTTGGGGTGTGAGGCTCACCCCAACCTGGCCCTGGGGCCCCACTGCACCCTCAGCACTGGGAAGGAACTGGGGTGCTCACCCTGCCAGCCCCACTGAGAGCAAAGGCTCTTTATAAACAATTTGTACCATTCCCCAGCAGTGTTTCACGCTCCTGTTCTCTCTGCAGAAGGCACCTGTGAGTGCCAGCACAGCAAAAGCCACCACATTTTAGCAGAAATCAGGAATCAGGGCTCCCAAGTGGTGCAGAACATCAGTGGTCCATTCCATCTGGGATTTGCTCCTCACTCCTGCCAGCTGCAGATGCAGTGGGACAGTGGGAGCCTCTCACTCAGCCACAACCCACACACAAGGAAACCTCTCCCAGCCCTCCCAGCTTGAGGCTGGTTCATCTGAGGAACCTTGAGGGCTTCTTCCTCTGGCAAACTGATATCCCACCTGGCAGAACTGTGATAACTCTTTTATTATTTCTGTAAACATCTAATAATCCTCTGAACCCTCCTAAGCTCTCTACTTTAACATTACCTTCCACCAGGGAGCTCTACAACTCAACTTACAATTTCCTTTTCTTCCTTTTATAGAATCACTGAACCATTAAAGTTGGAAAAGGCCTCCAGAGATGATCAAGCCCAACCTTTGACCCCCATGCACACAAAACCACACCACAAAGTGCTGCATCCTCTTGTTTTCTGAACCCTTCCAGGGAGGGGGACTCCACCACTGCCCTGGGCAGCCTCTGCCAGTGTTTAAACACTCTTTTGGTGAAAAAATTTTTTCCTAATATCCAACCTGAACCTTCCTTGGAATGTGTGAGGCAGGGAGATGAGAACCCATCTCCTTATTCCCACACTACAAATGCACCAGAATATTTCAAGTTAACTTCATAAAATTTCTTTTACATGAAAAATTTAAAAAATCTGTTGAACAGTGGTGCTGTGGGCCAGTGCTTGAGGCCCCAGCCCTTGGCCCTGCCCTTCCCTGATGTGGGGCTGTTTTATAAGCTGTTCTGGAGAAACAGCTGGAATTCAAAGTAACCTCTTCCCTCTTCAATTCCCTTTTTCTAAAAGCACTCTTTGCCTGACCTGGCAAAGCTTGCTTCCAACAGTGCTGCTGCAGGAAGAAATGCCTGGAAAGCTGCTCCTGTCCCTCACCCTGCAGAGCAGCACCCACTGCAGGTCCTAAACCACCAAGGCTCAGTGTCAGGGCCTCCCTCAATATTTAACTGGATGTGAAGGGGGTCACCTCCTGGTTAGGGAGCAGCTGATTGTTTGGTTTGGGGATTCCTGTGACACAGACACCTGGGCTCAGAGGCACTGCCAGGGCTGGGGATGGACGTGCTCAGGATCTTCCAGTCAGGGCACCAAAGGTGCCACCAAACCTCCCCGCTGGCTGGTGCTGCAGCCAGAGTGGGCACAGTGTCCTGCAGCTGGGGGTGGTGCTGACCACTCTCCCCAGGCCAGGACAGCACATGGTGCCAGCCGTGTGCCAGAACCCCAGGAGCACAGAGGGTCACTGGTGCCCGCTCAGGCAGGGCCATCCAGCAGGACTGCATCCAGATGGGGCTGGAATATCAGTGAGGGAGACTCCAGCCCCTCCCTGGGCAGCCTGTTCAGGGCTGGGCACTGCCCAGGGCAGAAGTTCTGCCTCCTGGGCAGGGGCAGCTCCTGGCTCAGGCCCTGCCCGTGGCTCTGGTGCCACTGCTGGGCCTGGAGCAGAGCCTGGGCCCTGCTCTGCCCTCCCTGCACACAGGGACACCCTGGGCTGAGGCCCCTCTCAGCTGGGGCTCCTCTCCAGGCTGGGCAGCCCCAGCTCCCTCAGCCTTTCCAGCAAGCAATGAGCAGCCTGAATGCTGCAAAACTGCACACCAGGAATTCCCACTGTGTCTGGATGACTGGTGTGGAGAGAGAAGAAGAAAATCTCACAGCCCCTCCTTTGGCTCCGTGCTCTGCAGAGTCAGCCAGGAATGCCATATAGGTTGGAAGGCCACCCAGCACAGGTAACCTGTCGAGAAAGGAGGTTTTATTGCTTAACTTTCATTTTCACCTCAACAGCTGAACAACTCACATTTCATTTTATTTTCCCCCTCTCTGTTGATCCTCTCCAAGACCTTTTATCAGGGCACACATCCCTCCATGGGACATTACAGCTTGTGCTGAGCCCCCAGGGCTCGTCAGGGCACAGAGGGGGGGTTTGCACAGCTGGAGCAAAGGGAGCTGCTCCTGTCCTCCCACACTCCCAGGGACAGCCTGACTCCTCTCCCAGTGATCAGCTTGGGGCTACAGCACTCTGGGTCACAGAACCATGGAATGGTTTAGGTTGGAAGGGACCTTAAAGCCATTCCATCCCCTGCCATGGCAGGGACACCTCCCACTGTCCCAGGCTGCTCCCAGCCCCAGTGTCCAGCCTGGCCTTGGGCACTGCCAGGGATCCAGGGGCAGCCCCAGCTGCTCTGGGCACCCTGTGCCAGGGCCTGCCCACCCTGCCAGGGAACAATTCCTAATTCCCAATATCCCACCTAAACCAACTCTCTTTCAGCTTAAAAGAAAAAAAGGCCATTTCTGAAACAGTTTTGGTTTCCAAGAAGCAGAGGCAGGAGGAGACATTTAATCCAAACATCCTAAAATCCATGGGGCTGCAGGTGGCAATGTCCAACAGAAGTTCAATTCCTTATAAATTACGAATAGCCCCCAACCTGTGGCATGAAATCTCCATCTTGGAGTGAGGGGAACCTTGACAAATAACATTTATTTAAGAAAAATACTTCAAAATCGGGGAAAAAAAACCTCCAGACACTTTCAGCTTTATAGTATTTTCAATTCTTTTCACAAAGGGAGGTAAAACTAAACCCAAGCATTTACCGGGTGCTTGAAGACCAAATCAAGCACATATGATGTTTCAACAGCAGCCTAGTGAAATAATCAATAACCTCCAATTCCAGTTATTGACTTTTGCACACCCTTGCAGGCATGAGACTCCAGATGAAGGCACTAGAATCACCAGATTGTTCAATTTGCTCTTGCTCGGATATTTCACACTGACATTTTTATCATGGTGTGTGGAAGCTTCTTTGAGAGAAGCTCTTGAAAGTCAGAGTGGACTTCAGCTCCCTAAATTCCCTCTTCTGCTTCATTTTGGGATCCAGGGCTGCTTTCTGCATAATGGAAATATGAAATATTTCCCTCTCTCTATTTTGTCCTCTCTTACAGCTTGTAGGAACTTCAGGAAGAAAGACACCTCCAGTTTAATCATACCAGAATTACAGAATATTGCACATCCATAAACTGCATTACCATGGGGAAAAAGTGCCTTTGTGTGCCCCCCACACCTCCCTGCAGTGTGGGATTGGCCTCCCTGACACCCATCTTGTCTTTTTATGAGACTGCGTCGATAATATAATTCTGCACTCTCTAACAGCCACAATAACAACTTGTTTGGACCACTGTGAACCAGCAGGAGCTCATTAAGTCTCAGAGAATGTTTGCAGCTATTTTGGCACGGGTGTGATTTGTTATGACGTGGGAAAGCTGCATTATTTCACCAGGTTTAATAGGTAATAGATATGCCCAAGCACATCCTTCTTGCAAGGCTACCAGGAGCTTTTAGCAATAACCCTCGAGGATGTGTTGGGCAAACTCATCTTGCAACATCTTCAAATATAGAGAGAAAATGATGTGAACTATGGAAAATCACCGTGATTCAGGGACAGTGCACTAGACTAGAAGATTAAAGTTCTGCTCCAGCTCCCTCAAGATGCAGTTAGGTCAGTGCTTGGCCCTGTTTCCTTTTCCAGGATTTAGATGATGAGCTTTCCAGGGCAGGGGCTGGTGTAAAACAAGAATCAGCTCTTGCTTAAGGCCTCTCTGTATTCGTTTCATGAGAATAATAATAAGGATTAAAAAAAAAAAGGTCAAATTCAAGCTTGGCAGAATGCCAGAACTCCTCACTGTGGTTCAAAGAAAGCATTTGAGTAAGTAAATGTAAGATATAATAATTTATTTCCTTGCACTGCTCCCTGTTGTGTTTGAGATGTTTGAGAAGTACCTCACTGGGTTTTTTCCCTTTCCTGTGAAGCTGACAGCCATGAGCATTCAATAATCATGTCCTGAGCTCATGTACCTGGTTTCCACGGGGCTCTGACAACCACTGACACATAAAATCATATCTAACCCTTACACAACATGCAGAAGGCTGAAACTGTGCTGATCTCCAGTGCAACAAAGCAAATACAGAGAAAATCAATATAAATACACAGAAAATCAATATAAGTACACAAAAATCAATATAAATACACAGAAAATACACAGAAAATCACGTGGGCCCATTAATACTTAAGAAACTATTGTGGCTCCATTCAAAAGATGAACCCAGTGTGAGATGCACATATCCCACATGTGTGTGCACATACTTGCACACTTGTGCACACATACACAGCTGTGGCCATTGGCCCTGTGGGGAGGATTTATTTTAATTATCATCAAGACAAGGCTGTCAAATTGATTCTGGGGGAAGGAGGGAGGGCAGCACAAGCAAATGGTTCTGGCTGCAGGTCAGGAGGCTGCAGAGGGTGCTCCTCACCCTGCACATCTGGAGGGATCCAACCCCTCCTGCTCCTGGGAGATGCCAAGCCTGACATTTGTGTTGGAAGCTCTCCAGCACCCACTTCCAGCTTCCTAAAGTTTGTTTCTGACTAGAAGGGGAAAGAAAATTCCTGTTTAAGGTTTACCAGCCACCACCAGTTTTACTGGAAACTGTTGAAAATGCTTAAGAGCTCCTCCTCGGGAGGGGTGAGGTGGTGCCACGATGAATACATGGAGTGTTTTCTCTGAGTTACTCCTCTTCAAGCAAGGCTGAAGAACAAACTCAACATAAAAAGTGAGTTTAGAGATAAACAGAAGAGTTTAGGAGACACAAAATTCTGTGGCCCAGGAAATAAGTACAGGAGGAGATCACAGAATTCCAGAATGGTTTGGGTTGGAAGGGCCCTTAAAGCCCATCCAGTCCCACCCCTGCCATGGCAGGGACACCTCCCACTGTCCCAGGCTGCTCCCAGCCCCAGTGTCCAGCCTGGCCTTGGGCACTGCCAGGGATCCAGGGGCACCCCCAGCTGCTCTGGGCACCCTGTGCCAGGGCTGCCCACCCTGCCAGGGAACAATTCCTAATTCCCAATATCCCATCCATCCCTGCCCTCTGGCAGTGGGGAGCCATTCCCTGTGTCCTGTCCCTCCATCCCTTGTCCCCAGTCCCTCTCCAGCTCTCCTGGAGGGAGGGAGGACTCTGCTGGAACTGCTCAGTGCTGGGGACTCACAAGTGACTCCAGCAAAGCCCAGTGCGTGGCCCTTCCTCCCCCACAGGACTCCATCCATTCCCTCCCTTCTCCCTCAAGGACAGAACACATCTATGGCCATTTTACATCTCGTTCCTGGACTCAAAATCCCTCTCTTTCCTCCTCCCAGCTCCACACACCATCAGGCTGGAGCTCCTTCTCCACAGAGGTTTTTTCCCTGGTGCCAAACCCGCCCAGCACGAGAATTTACCGGTCTAATCCGCCTCCTTCACAAGGACCAGATTAGCTCTAAGTTAAACACTCTTGTTCCTTAAATTTCCTCCTTGTCACGATGCCATGGGAAGGTCTTAATCCCACAAAGAGCCTGAGGACATCCTGATGCCTCCCCATGAAGGCAGAGAGCAGCCCACAGTGCCAAGATAAAGCCGAGCTATTAAACTAATGCCCGGCCTGGGGATGTGCTTGCAGCAGGGCTGGTGGCTGCAGCTGGAATTTACTGAGTGGCATCCCCTGCTCTAGAAGGACTTGTGACACACTTGTGCAACTTATCAGCTGCAGAAAAATCAACTCAGCTTGTGATCACCCAGAGGAGCCCAGGGTAATGAATCCACCCACGCTGGCCATGCTGCAGCAGCCCATGGGCACCAGAGACAGCTCCCCAGAGGGGAGAGATGGAGCACCCCAAACCATGAGCTCTGCCACGGGTGAAGTGGCAGCCAGACCTGCAGGTGCTCCCCGGTGTGCTGGCTGCAGAGGTGATGGTCCCTCTGAGATGTGACTCTGGCCTGGCAGAGCCCGAAGCACACCTGGAGCTGCCTGCAGCCCAGCTTCCCCCTCCTCTCCGGGCTGCCAGGATTAGAGCTGCTCTTACCAAACAGAAAGTAAAAATCTCCCTGAGCTTCAATAAACCAGCAAAGCCATTGCTCCCAGCCAAAGACCAGAGCACATTTATGAAGCAACTGATCTTCTTTTCACCCTTTTCACCCACAAGCCTGGTGAGATCACAGGCCCTTTGCTGGAGCCTGGTAAAACCCACAGTGGCACATCCAGCCTGGCTCACTGTAGTGCCCACATCTCTGCTCCCTCAGGAAAGTTTCATAGAGGAGCAGAGAGAGGAAGGAAAAGAAAACAATTTCTATTCCTGTCCCTTGTTTTTCCATGTGGAATGCATTGGGAAATTGTTTACCTGAGGTGATTAGCTTATTGGACACTGCTGGGCATTGTTTGGCCCTGATGGCCAATGCAGTGCACCTGTGCCTGAACTCCCTCAGGAGAGGAGTCACGAGTTAGTTACAGTGACAGTAGTTAGATATGATAGCTAGAAGTTAGGATGTAGTTTTAGGAGCTCCTCTTTAAATATATATTAATATATTGAAATATAGTTATAATAAAAAACTATTCAGCCTTCTGAACTGGACTCAGCATCATCTCTTCCCATCTGGGGTTCACTGGCTTCATTCCCCACAACAGTTCACCTCTCCTCTGCTCCACACAGCCAGGGACACTGCAAGGGACTGGATTCCTGACCAGCTCTCTGAGGCCAGCACAGCCCTGCAGAGATCCATCCCTGGATCACGGGGACCAGCAGGATCTGCTGGAGGAGGGCAGGACACGTCACTCCCTGCACACAAACCCTCTCTGCATCACCCAAAGACAGCTCAAAGCAACGTTTGCAAAACCAGCTTAAATATCAGTGCATGACATCAAGCACTGGCTTCTCTAATTTTGTATTTTTAAGATCAGATAAAAAAGGAAAGGAAGATTTTCCCCTGAATGTCTCTTTAAAGATTTTCCAACTGCTCACACACAAAGCATTTAGACACTTTAATTTCCACTCCAATATGAATACTCTAAGCCCAAATGAAACTTATTAAAAATTAAATTCTTATATTAAGTTTAAGATGTGTCTCTTTTCTCCCCAGGTCCCATTAAACACTCTCCCTACACACAGTTTAAAAGACAGAAGAGATCCTAGAGAATATTTACAAAGAGAACAAAACCCCCTGAGGGTTTTTATGTTACTACAACATTAATCTATTTTAATCACACAACAGATTAAAACCAAACAACATTAAATGGTTCTGCAAAGTACAGACCAAAAGCCTTTGTTGTACACACACAAAAAAAAAAAAAAAAACAAAAACAAAAAACCAAAAAAACTCAGGAAAAAAAATAAAGTGCTTGGAAATAGGGTTATTATGGTGCTCCACAGAGACAGAGCACAGCAAAATCAAGACTGGGCCACAGAGCGATGCATGGGGAGAAGATCACAGAACCACAGAGTGGGTTGGGTTGGAAGGGACCTCAAAGCCCACCCAGTGCCACCCCTGCCATGGCAGGGACACCTCCCACTGTCCCAGGCTGCTCCAAGCCCCAGTGTCCAGCCTGGCCTTGGGCACTGCCAGGGATCCAGGGGCAGCCACAGCTGCTCTGGGCACTCACTCTGTGATTACTTCAGCAGTTATTTCCAGCATTAATCTTGGTCACTCTGATGTCCTCACTATTTCCTGCAAGGCAATCCCAGCCCTGTTCTCACACCATGCCCTTTCCCAGGCGTGAGCATCCCCCTGGCCACTCACAAAGGAGCACTGCCTGTTCCTCAGAGCTTGAGCAGCTGCTCTGAACAGCTCTGNCCCTGATTTCAGCTGCTTTTAGGGGGTGGAGCCCAAGGAGCACAGCCTGTTCCTCAGAGCTCGAGCAGCTGCTCTGAACAGCTCTGATTTCTATCCCAGGCTCTGAGATTTTATTCAGCCTTTAATTATTTACATCTATTTGGACAGTTTTGGTGCAGTGAACTAAAATATCTATTGAGCTGTCCACAGGTCACTGCCCTGAATCATCCCAGGGCATTCAGAGGCTGGGGCTGCTCATGGATAGTTCACTCTCCCTGGTGCTAACACAGAACCTCTGCTGCTGCTGGGGCTGTCAGTGGCATGGACATCTCACCTGATGCTCAGGGCTGTTTTTTCTCTTCTTGAATAATTGTGCTTTTGTAATTGAGTTTGTCATCTCCCTGCCCACGGACTCTTGATGAAGAACAGCAGCATTCTCTGGGATCTTGCTGCATTCCCAGATCAGACCCAGACAGCCAAATCTCCCCAACAGTTACAAGCCAATGTGCTCCACCACAATTTTATAACCACCTTTGCCAGAAGACATTGGATGGGAGCAGTTATGCTGGAGCCCAAAATTATCTAAAGAAACCACAAAGAAAAAAAGAATTGCTCTTGTTCAAAGGCAAGGAGCTGCTAAGATTCCCTGAAACAAGTGGAAGCATTTCACAGGGATGCTCTGATAACACAGGGTGCTCCAGGCAGCCCTTTTATCTCAACACTGCCAACTCGGCTGCCAAAGCAACCAAAACCTTCAAGGGAATGATTTGTGTGGTTACTCCAGATCTACCAGGAGACAGAGCTCACACTGAACATCAGTGGCAACAGCTGCAGCTGTTTCTGGCAGCATCACTATGGGTGTGGAGGGGGAAAGTGCAGGGGGTTCTGCACAACAGTCCTATTAAAATCTTCCACTGTGTTTATTCAGTAGATTTACTCCCAACGTGGTGCAATCCCTGACAGGATTTGATTACTTCATCCCAACATTCTTTCCTCCCAAACCAGCTGCTGCAATGGATAATCCCCCCATTCACCGTGGAGGGAGGACAAAGGGGAGGAATGAGCAGTCCCTGCCCCTGGCTGCACTTTGGGGTGTCTCTGCACAGGCTGGGAGCAGGGAGGGAGGGCTGCTGAGCCCTGGGAGGGAGCACTGCAATCCTGCTGCCCTGCTCAGGATCCAGGGCAGATCCACCTCCCTCCCTCTCCAGGACCAAGCACTGACACACAGCCCAGGAAAATACTCCTAAAGCCTGTCAGAGCATGTGCAGCACCCAGAGATTTCCATCACTGGTGGAAATGTTCTCATGCCAGAGACATGGAGTGTCTGCCATCTGTCACCCCCTGGGTGACACTGCTGAGGGATCCCAGGAGTGACCAGGCCTTGGGAGAAGGAACAAACCAGGTGTGGCCACAGCAGCAACAGAGGCACAGTCCCAGACATGGGACACAGGGACAGGACATAGAGGATACACAAGGACTTCACTTAACTAATGGCAAATGTGCACAAGGTGTAAATCTCTGCCTAGGTGAGATAACAGAATCCCAGATGGCTGGGTTGGAAGGGACCTCAAAGACCATCTTATCCCCACCTGCCATACAGGGACACCTTCTACCATCCCAGGTGGCTCCAAGCCCCAGTGTCCAGCCTGGCCTTGGGCACTGCCAGGGATCCAGGGGCTGCCACAGCTTCTCTGGGCACCCTGTGCCAGGGCCTGCCCACCCTTACAGGGAAGAATTGATTCCTATGTCCAACCTAAACCCATTCTCTGTCCATTTGAAGCCATTTCCCTTTGTCCTTGTAAATAAACTCTCTCCATCTTCCTTGTTGGCTCCCTTCAGACACCGAAGCTCACAATGAGGAGATCCTTCACTGCTCTTACAGCTTGACAAAACTTTGTAGTGTTTTCAGTCTCAAGTGCAAAACCTACCACAAGTCAATGCTCCCTCTTAGGAACCTGCTTCAAAAACCAGAGGATGTATATGCAGGGCTTTCTTTATTTGCATTGCAGTTTTTAGCCTCATGAAAGGGAATGCCTTTCACATAACGCTATTACTTAAGGATCTAAGATAACAACAAAAAAAAAGATGATGAGACTTCAGATGAAATCATGAAAGGCAGTAATGCTGCATCTTATTACCACTCCATGGTAATTCAGCTTCTCTTAGTAGTGGTAAGGGCCTCTCTAAGAGCAGACAAGAGCTGCTGTTGAGCTCTGCTAATGATGCAGCCAAAGCAGCAGCTCCTTCCAGGGCCACACACTTGGCAAGGTACCATTATCTCTGCATTTTACAGGTTTTCACAGGAAAAAATCACTCTTCCAAACCATATGCAATAATATTGTGAACGAACTTTAATCTGCTTAAGTAACCATCAGCTCACAAAAGGAAGAAATGAAGTAGCTGTGCCACGGTGAATAGATGGTGTAAATGTGTGTCAGTGCCACCATCAGTAGCTGAATCTCTGCAGGGTTTTTTCATTCACCTGTTTGAAACTGCAGAGGCACCATACCCACACCTGAATTTCAACCAGCTGCTGCAGCTAGGAGACATCAGCTTTAAAAAATACCAGTAAATACTTAAGGATAAAAAATGCTCAGCTCCATGTTTATCCAAGCTCCTGGCACACCACCTTTGAGTCACAGAATCATAGAATCACTAAGGTTGGAAAAGACCTCTAAGATCATTGAGTCCAATCATTAAAAAATGAAAAATGACTTTAAAACATCCCCTCTCACACACCACAGTGTGAGGACAGAGTGCACTTCCCATCCTGACCCTTCACCATTCCAAGGGTTCAAGCACCCACCCAATGTACAGCTTCAAAGGATCCCCCAACACCACGTGGGAGTGAGTGTGGATTGAATTCTGACTGGGAAGGAAAAGCACCACTGTGTGCAGCAGCAACACAAGGGTGAGACCTCAGAACTCTCACAGTCAAAGGGCTTGGGGGAAAGTGTGAAGAAAGTTTTTAATCTTTCTATTCCCAAAATAATCCTGGGTATCCATTCCAGAGCTCCAATTCTGGATATCAGGAATGACAACAGAGCAGCTCATTGAAGAAAAAGTTATTCAGGGAGGAATATTTCACCCAAATAAGTGCAATGATTATTGGTTGCAATATCTGATACAAAAGAAACACAGCAAAGAAAAACAGAGTAAGAAAAACATACTTTCTCCACTTGTGCTATTTTCTTGAAATTTAACTTTCAAGAGATTCTTGATGCCAGCCTTTTCCCACACAGTTTGCAGTCAGGCATCATTAAGTCTGGGAGTTGGGGCTGGGCTACCATGTATAGCCTCCTCTTTGCTAAACAACTCCTGTCCCACACTAAAAAAAAAAAAAAAATTGCTCTTACTAAATCAATTTCACTTTTTTTTAAAAAACAGAAGAACACGTTGTCTTCTAGGCTTTAAATTCCAATACAGCCAACTAAATTAAAACAAAGTACACACTACCAAATGTTCTCACTAATAAGACTAAAATCACTCTAGAAACTGAACATCAGTTAATCTTCCAGCTAAGAATATCACATAAAGAAGACAAGAGGATCTTGCCAGTAATCTTAAAATGAAGACTGATAAGGCAAAAAAAACCTCACAGCAGCTTGTGCTCCGTTCATGTTCTCATTGGTGGTTAACACCCCCAGCACCAAGGGCTGCTCACTGAGACAGGGCCATGGCACCTCCCCAAAATCATCCCCAGGAAGAAACAGGACAGAAGGGTTGTATTTAACACAGTAGCACTTTCAGGCTAAAAAAGTCCTCCCAGCTACTAAATCCCTTTTTGAAAGAGGTGGCCTCGTGTTTGGGCATCAGCCCCTGCTTCTGCTGTGCTGTTGCCATAACAGAGGAGGGGAGCTCTGAGTGCTGCCCAGTCTCCTCTGGCTGGACACCCCAGGCTGTCACTGCTGCCCTGGGATCAGACTGACTCCATCCCCATCCCCATCCCNTCGAGGGGAGGTGGCACCTGGGGGCTCCCAGGGGACACAGGCACTGCACAGCCATCAGAAAGCTCTGCTTGGGGAATGAGCTGGAGCAGGGGAAGGGCCATGGGCTGGTTTGGGATCCCCAAAGCTGCTGCAGACTCCAGGAGAATCCCTTCTCCAGCTCCTTGGACAGCTCAGCCCGAGTGACCAAGCAGAGGACACAGCACCAGCGCAGCAGCAGAGGGAAATGAGAAAGATCAGGAACCTGTTCTGAGCCTCTGCAATGCCTTCCTGGAGGAGGATTTAGTTCCTCTGGCTCTGCTGGGCAGCCCCACGGATGAATCCCAGCCAGGACAAAACCACAGCAACACCAGGCTCCCCAGGAGATTTCCACAGTGGGCTCCTATCCCAGAGCAGCTACTGATCACTGACCCAGGCTGTTGTCAAGCTCATTAAATTAAAACATCTCAACAAACCTTACCAATGTTACCAGAACTGAAATGAGTTTCAGAAGCTTCTCTTGGGAGTGGAGGGG
The DNA here is from genome assembly GCA_013399945.1 of Ploceus nigricollis. Classification (NCBI taxonomy): domain Eukaryota; kingdom Metazoa; phylum Chordata; class Aves; order Passeriformes; family Ploceidae; genus Ploceus; species Ploceus nigricollis. Next base: position 275,746 of record VXBC01005827.1, read on the forward strand.
AGTTATCAGACAAGCCCAAACGTGAACAGGACCTAAGCAACAGCTAAAAAGCAGAGGCATTCCAAACCTGCCTCTCATCTGCTTCTTAGAAAGCCATTTCTTAGATAACTAAAAAGCAGATAAATAATAGAAAAGGATCTGCACTAAGTAGATAATTTGTTTTCAGGGATGTAAGTGGCAAACGCTGAATTTCTTTTTCATCTTGCCTTGAGTTGCAGCAAACTGTCACTCTTACATGGGCAGCAAGGGAAAAACATACTTATTATTAGAAAACAATCACTGCCAGATCTGATAACAATCTGACATTAACAACTGTGGGGATTCTGCTGCCAAGGATGTCTTGTGTTATTTAGAAAACAGAAAAGAAAAAATTCCTGAGGGGGGAAAGCACACAAACAAATAATTGTTTTACATCCTATTAATAAACCTCTACAGCTCATGCCTCCCTCAGAAAACGCTTACGGTCCTGCTATCACCTTCCAGAGCAAGTTACAAATGACATTTACCATTCCTGAGGTTAAAAAAACCAATCACAACTGCCCTAGAACCTGCCACAAACACGGGGGGTGCTGTTTTTCTCCAGCCATTCTGCAGTGGGACTTGACCTCCTTTTGTAGTGGCTGCTGCTCCCCACAGCCAAGGCTGGAAGGATTTACTCCCTCCTTTATTTTTCCAGCCTTAATCCCTGTTTGCAGCACGAGCTCCAAGGGCAGCACCATTCACACAGCCAAACACATTCCAGAGGTCAAGATCAGCTTTTAGGCGACTTGAGTTGGGTACAAAACTCTCCACTTGGCTTCTGACTCCCAGCTTCAACCAGTGGGGGATCTGTCAACCTAGTGACCCCATCCAAACCCAGCTGAAGCCTTTGGACAGCAAATATTTTGGCTGTACATCCTGAGGATGCACCTAAATGGACCCAATGTGCACAGGCAGTAACAGCACTGAGTGAGTGGTAAAATACCAGAGGGTTTTTGAGTTTCACCAAAGGCTGTAGGATAGTTTGACTTCTCCACAACAGGTTAGGAAGTCACTAAAAAAACAAAAATCAGAGCTAATCACAGCATTGAAAGGGCCAGAAAACCATGTGCATATCCAGATGCATCTAAATAGGTGAAGTAACAATCTAGATGGTTCAAATAAAGGAAGACAATTTTTCATTTTAGTTTTTATATGTGTCTTGAAGGACAGCCACAGCAGGCACTGCAGCTGCTGAAGCTCCTGTATTCACTGAAGTCACTAAGCTCACTGAAGTTCCTGTGTCCACTGCTCATGTTGAATTCACAGCAGAAACCCTTCTCAGTTGTTGGGGTTTTTTACACAGTTGATGCTACAGTGTGTACTGTAGTTTCTCAGTGAGTTTGTATTTGTTCTTAGATTTTACACCAAAAGGTTTTTTTAGGCAAGTTCAGGTTCTGTGTGTGCAGAGAAAGTGGGGATTTGAGTGGGGTGTGTGGAAAGATTTTTCACAAAACACTCTTCCATCTGAAAATGAAATTTTGTTTCTTCACTGGTATTTTCTGGAGTTCAAAATAAACCTTTACAACCTGCATCATTCTGCATTACTGTCCTCACCCCTTTGTAATGACCTCCTATGAGTTAAACCCTCAGCTGTGTCCCCAGGCTCACAGAAGCCACTCCAACACTGAAAATGGGATAAAAGCTGCAGCCAGGTCTTGAGCACGTCAGAGAAATCTCTCTGTCTTTAAAGGCCCAAGAATGCTCTGCACTCTCATGGCCATTCCTAAACACAGGCAGCCACCAGGCATGTCCTGGACTGCTCCACGTCGTGCTGGATTTAAACCAAGCCACTGCCCAGGACTGGCTGGGGCAGCAAAAGGCATCAAAGAACCACGAGGAGCTCCCAGCAGTGACAATGTGTGAGCAGGGCTGAACCCAGGGGACACAGAACCATGGAATCATGGAATCCTAGAATGGCTTGGGCTGGGAGGGCCCCTAAAGGTCATCTCATTCCACCCCTCTGCCACATACTGAACTTCACCTAGCTCCAACCCCTCCACCAAACACCAAACCTCTTGAGGACAGATGCCCCAATCTCTCTGATGGTCCCTGCCCCCTCCATTGCCTGTAAACAAATCCCACTAACAGGAGACTCCCTGGTTGGACATTCCTCCTCCCCTGTGCTCTTCATTGTCCTTGTTTTGCTCTGGCTGCTTGCTTTGGGCTTTTCCCTGCAGTGGTGGAACACGGAGCTGGTGGAGTGTGTGCCCCTGACAGCCCTGGAGCTGCTGCTGCCCCAGCCCAGCCCTGGGAGCTCCTCTCCTCACACTCTCCAGTTCCTGCCTCTGGAGGGTGACCTGGGCACCGACTCTTCCCTGGTGTGAGTGCAAATCACTTGCCAAGTTTAGTTTCATTTGGACTGTGCCTACCAGGGAAGGGTCACTTACAGACTCCATCATCTCCTCCCTTGTCTCAAAAGATTATAATGTGTCCATTGCAATTCACATCAGGATGCAATTTGGCAGGTAAGTTAGAAGTCTGGAGGCAATTATTTTTCTTTCTTTGGAGAAATGGGTTATATTCATTCAGTTGTTTCTCAGTTATTTATTTTAGATGGAGCACAGGGGGGAAAAAAGGGAAAGGAAAACAAGATGGGTTTAGATTTTATGATAGGATTGACACTTGATGTTTTGACATCTTAGCAGGGTTGATTATACTGATATATGCAATCCAGGCATCTAATTCTACCCGAGAGGAAAGGGCTGTAACAGAGTGTCTCAGCTCTTACAGCCAGGTATTCATGTGCCAATGAAAACAACCATTATGGCAAATCCTGAGGACTCACCCCCACAGAACAGTCACAGTTATTATTAGCCAGTGTAAATCACCTCATTTGTAACAGATGAAATTTCTTCCTTTGAATCCGATGAGTGATGTGCTGCTCTCAGCTTACAAGGAAACACCTTTCTTAAAGCAGTGATTTTCCTTAGAAACACAGCCAAAAACTACATTTAAATGATACTCAGGTTTTTACAGCAGCACAAGTGACAGGGACCTTCCTGCCTCTGAGCTGACCCTGCTCTGACCTCTCCTGCCAAACACACCCCTGATGTTCACACCATCACCCAGCCCTGCCAGTGCCTCTGTGTTCTCTGAACACCACAAATTAAAGGATTAATGTCCAGATCTAAGGAATAACCTGGACAAACCAGAAAGGATTAAATATGGATGAGTGGCTTTTCCCCACCACAGCCTCCTTGTAAAGCTTTGGTGGACTCTGGTCGAGGTCAAGACATTTTTCCAGCTGGATTTTTCCAGACCCTGCTATATTACTCATATTTTCACTATTTTCTCTATTATCTCTTTACCCCATAAATATGGTTTCACATGGCTCAAAGAATAAGTAACAGAAGCCTTCCCTTTTCTCATTTGTGCTCACCAGATGGATTTGGAAAAGAATGACTGAGCCCAGCTCTGTTAGCAGGTCCCAGGGTGGACTCAGCCCTGTGTTGCCTTTTCACAGCATCCCAGAATGGTTTGGGTTGGAAGGCACCTTAAATATCATCCAGTGCCACCCCTGCCATGGCAGGGACACCTCCCACTGTCCCAGGTGCTCCCAGCCCCAGTGTCCAGCCTGGCCTTGGGCACTGCCAGGGATCCAGGGGCAGCCCCAGCTGCTCTGGGCACCCTGTGCCAGGGCCTGCCCACCCTGCCAGGGATTTTCAATCTCACTCTACTCTCAGTTACCTTCCTATCAATCACTAAACCTACTCCCAAGCTCATTTCCATTTTGAAAAGCTAATTCTTAGAAAAGAGTAGTTCCAGAACTCTCATTTTTTGGAGCCAGAGATTACTTATTTCAGCAGTTAAAAAGAAGATGCAGTAAGTTTTGTTTTAGCCAATTAAAGAAGTTCCACGTGAGCTCCCTGTCAGCCCCAACCCATCCCATGTGAGCACAGCAATGTGCAAAGCTGACACTGAAACAGTTCAACGAGCCTTAGCCTAGAATAAATTTGCCAGATCAGATCTTTACTTGAAAAGTGAATTTTAGGAAACTGCAGCTTTTCTTGCAAATCTTTTCAGGCACCATGCCCTGTAAAACAGGCAGTGAGATTTCCCTGACATTGCAGTGGAAGCCCAAGTTTTACCAGAGACTGCAAAGATTTAAAGTCACAGTATAATCTCACCTCCAGGTTCTGGGGCCCACTTCCCTTATCAATTAACCTGTCAGCCGACAGTCGGCTCTAATTAATTAAATCCTTTTTTAATGAAAAGAATTTGCCTTGAGCAGAGTCTGTCAGCTCCAGAACCACTCTCCAACTGGGACGTGTAGCAGCAAACCCCATTAAATACCTGCAGGGAACCCAAGACCAGCAGCAACCTCACACTCCCCTTGCATTCTGCAGACACTTCTGTTATTTTTCCAGGTCTCTACCCTGCTGCCACAAGAGGCTCTTCCCTACTAAAACCTGCCCTTGCATTTGGCCCTGATGCACCTTTGTCCCAGCTGCTTGCAGGAGTTATGTTGGTGTATCCATCATCCCAGAGCAGAGGGGCTCCCAGACAAAATCCTAACACCAGGGGCCTCTGAGAAGATCTTTTTTGGGGAATGCTCAGTGTCTGAGATGGAGATTTCTCAAAATGCACAGCAGGACTCATCCAGAACCCTGGCTCCAGGAAGAAGATTTTAGACTATTTATTTTAAAATTACACAGTGCCAGACTCTGTGGATTCCGTGGACACTGAGACTGCACAGACACCACACTCCCATCCCTGGAACAGCCACAGTTTGGGAAGAACTCCCCACACACCATCCCCGTGTGTGCATTCCCCAGGTGGGAGGAGATGGACACAGGGAGCTTTTCTCTGGGTGTATTGCATTAGGAAAACAGGGATAATCCCTGTGCTAATGATCCCCCTGCTCCCCTTGACTTCAAAGGGCCTGGGATCACAGCTGTAATCTTCTGCAAGTGTTAGCAAACAAAATTACAAGTTTTAACTCTACAGGTTCCAACAAATTCCCCTTGCCCTCAGTGCAGCAACAGACTTAAAAATAGATGTAATGAGCAGCTTTGGATCTGCATAAATCCCCTCTGGAGTTCATTAATGATTTCATTTCTGGCAAGACACCATGTCAAACGAGGGAGCATTATTAAAAACATACATATATTTATGTACCTGAAAGTGCATTCCTGCAGATGCTCAGGGAGGAAAGGAGGCTGTGCAATTTTGGTTTACATTTTAAAGAACATGATTGTAACGGTGTGTAACTCTAAAGCCTTTTGTTCTCAGAACTAATTGCAGCTCTCCAAGGGATGCCTGAATCTACAATTATTTTTATATTTGAGAAAATGGGATTTGAAGGTTTACCATGGAGTCATGAAGTGGTTGGGGTTGAAGGGGACCTCAAAGCCCATCCAGTGCCACCCCTGCCATGGCAGGGACACCTCCCACTCTCCCAGGCTGCTCCAGCCCCAGTGTCCAGCCTGGCCTTGGGCACTGCCAGGGATCCAGGGGCAGCCCCAGCTGCTCTGGGCACCCTGTGCCAGGGCCTGCCCACCCTCACAGGGAACAATTCCCAATTCCCAATATCCCATCCAGCCCTGCCCTCTGGCACTGGGAGCCATTCCCTGTGTCCTGTCCCTCCATCTCTTGTCCCCAGTCCCTCTCCAGCTCTCCTGGAGCCCCTTTAGGCACTGAAGGCCACAGTAAGGTCATTCCAGAGCCTCACAGCAAAGCAGCTCCAGCCTCTGGAGCATCTTCATGGCCTCCTCTGGACTCACCCCAGCCTTTCAAGTCCTGTACTCAAACACAAGCATCTCTGATCCTGCTGCTGTTTGCTCCTAATCTGCACAATAAATGTGAATTATTGCCCTGTGCAGCTCCCACTTCACACCAGGGCTGCTGGTGCATGAAATCCCAGGAATGTGCCTGTTGACAAGGCAAGGTTCAGCACGTCCATCAGCAAAGCACCCTCAGGAAATTCACTCCTGGCTGACGAGTTGTTGTTGAAAGAAGAGAAATCTCAAACACACCGTGTCAGAAAGTATGTGCTGCCTCCACCTCCCGTTTACTCCTCAGGGGAAAAGGTAAATAGAGTATAAGCAATTTCTTTCTTTTTTTAAAAGAAAAAAAAATCTAACCTGCCTGAGACAGGGAAATCATTTACCTTCTTCCTGTCAGAGCAAGTTCTCTGCATGCTTTTTCCATATTAAAACCACAGCCCAACAGAATGGATTCACTCCATCCACAAAGGGCAAAGTTTAAGTTGCAGAGAGAAAATGAAAGCCCAGTGATAAACTCTGGGTTTTAAGCAGTGCTTAAGTTTCATGGTTAGCCAAAGGAAAGCAAATAAAACCTAAATATTCAAATGGAGACTGCTAAAGTCTGTTTATCATTTCCTGAAGAACCAGCTCAAAGACAGAATCCTATTCCCTGCCTCCTGTTTGCATTTGGAAATTACTTTATCCATAATATGTTTACTAAAATAAGCAATATGAACACATAAATTCTGAAAGTAGACTTTTACCCACAAATTAGGCTGATCCCTGAAGCTTTGAAGTTTCTATAGCTGCCCTGATTATTCTGGCCACTCCTCTTCTGGAAGTGAGCAGAAGAACCATAAAACATTGCAGAAAAATGCTACAGATTCTTTGCCAACACAAGTAATGTTCCCTGTAGCATCTTTCTGAATTACTTCCAGTAACATCACCATGCTGCTTCTCCCTCTCCTCCCCAGGCTCTGCTTACCAACACTGCCTGCCTGAGCTCAGCAAACCCCAGGAACAGGAATGTCCTCATCCCCTGCCTGGCTGCTGGTACCACCTGGGCACACACTGGCACTGACCTGGCAGAAAATCCTGACTTGCTACTCACTCACAAGCACAGAAAAGGAGATAAAAACTCCTAAAAAACGAGCAATTCCAGGAAATGTCAGGTTACAGAGTCTCTCACACACTTGTGAATATACCTGTTCTATTTGATCCATGAAGTCACACAGGATTAGCAATATCAGCTACTCAGAGAACCCCAAAAGGTTTGGTTTGGAAGGAACCTTAAAGCCCATCCAGTCCCCCCCCCTGCCATGGCAGGGACACCTTCCACTGTCCCAGGCTGCTCCAACCCCTGTCCAGCCTGGCCTTGGGCACTGCCAGGGATCCAGGGGCAGCCCCAGCTGCTCTGGGCACCCTGTGCCAGGGCCTGCCCACCCTCCCAGGGGAGAGCTTCTTCCCAATATCCCACCTACCCGTGCCCTCCTTCAGTTTGAAGCATTGCCTGTGCCCTCATACCCAGCTGTGATCTCCAGGGTGTTTTCCTGCAGCTCCTTGGACACCCCAGAGCCCCGTGCTGCTGCAGCCCTGGGGGATTTGGGGTGTGCCAGGAGGACAAGGGCAGTGCTGGCTCTGTGCTGCTGTGGGGAAGGGCAGCACCCAACACTCCCCAAGGATGTGGGACTGTGCCCCTGTGCTGGCACAAAGGACTGCCCCAAAGGGACTGTCCTGCTGGGGACACCAGGCTTCTGGGGACCCTGGCACAGCCATCACTGCCTTCTCCAAAGACAAGAGGTTTCAGTGCTTTTGTGTAAACCGCCAGAGCAATCAAAACCTGCATTAGAGACAAGTTATCAGCTAATTGGATTTTTAAGTATGCACAACAATCAACTTTAAATTAATTATGATATCAGACTAAAAGGCACAGATGGATCACTTCCTGTCACACCCACAGACCCCCTAAGATGACAACGTGTGAGTGCCACTGTTTTTTAACTATTCTTTCTTCAAATGCCTTTGTTAAGCCTTTGTTCCAAGTTGCCAGTCCTTCACCTGCAGGAAAATGACAATGACTTGCCCTGGGCTGCTGAGGAGATCCCACACACCATTCCCCAGCTGTCCCCTGTGTCCCAGCACTCTCTGAAGCGTGGTGGCTGCTGTCACCAGGGGCTGTGCACACAGCAGGCTGTGGCAGCTCACTGTGCTCAGGGTTTGCTTCACCCAATTATTTGTTTGTCACTGGAGAGACCTCTGCATCGAGCAGGTATTGTCAAGTTATTTTTGGCCCCAATATAGTGGCAAAACATAATGAGGCCTTGGGGTGAACAACCACCCTGGCAGCAAGGCACTAAGCTGATGTGCTGTTGAAAGGCTGGAGAGCAATTAGGTTATTTGAGTAAGAGGAGATGCTGGACAGGGCATGTGAAGACAGAGAAAACAAGCTTAATAAAACACCAACCCCCTCCTTCAACTTGTCAGCTATTTAAGCAAGGTGTTAATTTACTGCAGGCTGGATTGTCGACAAACTTAATTTTTTTATTAATTCAAAAGATGCACAGACTTGTCCCACATGCACATATTGCCCAGCCCTTTCCAGACAAGTGGAACAGCTTGCCAGATGATTGTTATCACCATTTAATTGTATTACAGTGATTCCCACAAGTCCTGGCTGTGAGCCTGGTGTGCACAGAGTGAGGGGCTGTGCAAACAAGGCCAAAGGTGGTCTGTGGAGTGATCACTTCAGACTAAGAGTCAGCATCAGCCACAGAGAGCAGATCCAGAAGCAGATGGAAAAACAGCTCAGTCCAGGCCCATCACCCCACGAGGCAGCTCACGTGGTGCTGAAGGCATGGAGTGACCTGAGGAGCACGAGGGTAGGGCACAAGTGCTCCCCCCTGCTCTGTGGGTGTCCCCTGCTGTCCATGGGACTGGTCAGTGATGGTGTCACACCCACAGAGCCCCCAGACACAGCTGGCACTGTGCTCTGCAGAGGACACCCTCAGCACCGTGGTGCTGCTCTCGCTGTGGGGAGTGGCTCTGACCTGTCTGACTGATCACACTGGGCTTTACCTGCCCAAACCCAACAGCACATCCTGCCTGCACCACAGGAGTGCACACAGCATCTCAGGGCAGCACTGGGCCGTGAACTTTTAAAGAATCACAGAATGGGTTGGGTTGGAAAAGACCTCAAAGCTCATCTCATTCCAACCCCCTTTCCATGGGACACCTTCCACTAGACCAGCTTGCTCCAAGCCCCATCCAGCCTTGGCCTTGGACACTTCCAGAGGGTCACTTTAAGAAGATATTTATTTTTGTAAAATATTTATGCAGATACACCTACCTCTAGAGATAAGCACCTTCCAAGTACAAATTCATAGGTCACTAATTTGGGCATAACATATCTAGAGAAACCACTGGGAAAATACAGAGCAGGTACAACAGCCAAGTTTTAGGAAGGAACACTGACCCCCAGCATGGAAAAAAGCTGTTAGACAAGAAAAATGACCTTTGCAACACAGAAACAAGAGTTTTCTCATTCAATCCACAGAGCCAGTTGGCTTTGCTTTACCCTTCCAAGTGGTCAAGGACAAGGTTCTGCACTCCAGGGTTATGATTCCTCTTGGAGCCTGGACTGAGCAGGTCCCAGGGAGCTGTTTGCTCATGGCTGTGGCTGAGGGCTGGCTGCAGGTGACAGGACACCTCTCTAGCTGCACAGGGAGCAGCACCACAGGCACAGGGACATTCCCAGTGCCAGGGTGAGCTCATCCCTCTGCACTATTCTGAGGTGTATTCTGAGGGCTGCTCACCCTGTCTGCAGCCAGACACAACTGTTCAAGTATGAACTGGGTTATAATGAGCTGCTTGCTCAAGAACCACGTCTTCAAAATGACTCTGGCTGGAGTGGCTTTAAATGTGTCTGATGCAGCCATGGGACCTGGTGTTCAGGATTTCTAGGATTGTTCCTGAGCACGCTCTCATCCCTGAATGTGTTCAGAGAACCTGGCATAACCCTTCCACACTGCTCCTTCCAAAACCCTGACTGCCTTCCATCTTCCCACCCACATGGTAAATCTTCCCCAGATCCCACAGGCTCTGGAGGCTGTGCATTCATACAGCAACAATCCTCATCTTCAAATCAACACCCACTTGCCTGCCAGTGAGGAACACAAGGCTGAACTTCTGGCAATGAATGAAGACCAGAACAAAGACCAAGATCATTCCTCTGCCTTTCCTGATGAGGAGGTGAGGTCAGAGCCCAGGAGTTCACCCCATCTCCTCCACTTGAAAACTACATAAAACCTGTTTAAGACCTCAGGAGGATCATCAGGAGAACCTGAAGAAGCTCCCCTAGATGCAATCAGATGTTAGAGGAAAGATTCCAGCTGTTCTCTCTCAGGGAGTGTCACAAACTCAGCATCAGACTTTCCATCTACCACAGCCTGAAGTGTCTCCCTGCCTCCCTAACCAAAATAGCTGAGGATCAACTGCCTTGGGAGAGCAATTCCCTTAATGTTGGCATTCTCTTTGTGCTACCCCAGGGTGCCAGGAGAGCTGGTATTTGAAGTTCCAAGGCTGACCCACCCCTGAGGCTGAGATCCACAGCAGGCACTGTACTCTTGGCACAGCTTCCCACCCCTCCCCAGGGGCAGCAGGTGCTGAAAAACTGCCAGAGTCAGATTTTAATAATCATTTATCTCAGCAACACGGGCAAGGAGAAAAGAAAAAACCCAACAGTTATTATGACAGGACAGAACAAACTGGAGCTGAGGTCCCCAGGCAGCTCCCACACCTGCTGAAAGCTGCACAGGCCCCAGGCACACAAGCCCAGCAATAAACCCAGCCAGCAGCAGCAAAACCAGGACCCTGCTCATCTGCTTTTGATTTTTAAACACTGCTTCTCTTAACAAATGAAGTTTCAGTGCTTATGGGACCAACAACCTAGCAAATGAACTAAGTATTTATTTGTGGCTTTATTACTTGGCAGACCCATTTCCATGGAGTCATTTTTCCTCAGGACCCAGCTTGCTCTGCAGCAGCTGTTTTCTCTTACCAGCCACTCAAATTCCTTTGCCTCTAATTTCCAAAAGTGCCCACTAACTTGAAGTATTTGGAAACTACAGCAAATGGCTGTGGGAGCTCAGCAGCACTTTCACCTCATCCCTCCTCCCAGGTTTTTCCCCTTCTCCCTCACCAAGGCCCAAGCTGGCCCAGGTGGCCCCAGTTCTCCAGACCCCCAATGGTTGTGAAACCACATGAGGGACCCTCAGAGCACAAAGTGACCCAGGAAAGGCTCCCACAGGGGCTGGGGGAGAAGGTGGTTTGGCCCATGCCAGGCATGACTTTTGAATCACTACAGGTGAGGGGGGAACAGGAGGTTTGGGGAGCTCCTCTGACTGTGAACAGGAGATTGGAATAAATCAGGTGGCTCTGGAGGCTCAGGGCAAGCTGTGAGTGTGCCTTGAGCCAGGATTTCAAGTGCCAGGGGGAATCCTGCTGCATTAGCAGACTCCAGCTCTGGTGGGATTTGGGGCTTGTGCTGCTGGACTTGTGAACTCACTCCTGGCCCCACTCTGAACAGCCTTAGCAAAAGCTGAGGTCTTCAGCTCCAAAAAAAAAAAAAAAAAAAAAAAGAAAAAAAGAAAAAGAAAAGAAAAAGGTTTATTGGGAACAACATTTTTGGCTTAGAAATTCTTGACTGTGAGAGTGGCCAGGCCCTGGCACCGGGGGCCCAGAGCAGCTGGGGCTGCCCCTGGATCCCTGGCAGTGCCCAAGGCCAGGCTGGACACTGGGGCTTGGAGCAGCTTGGGACAGTGGAAGGTGTCCCTGCCCATGGAGGAGGTGGCACTGGATGGAATTTAAGGTCTCTTCCAACCCAAGCCATTCTGGGATTCTACAATTCTATGATATTTACAGAAGGAGCCCCCTCCCAGCTCCCACCTCACCCTCCCAGCACACCCAAGTCAAGGCCATTAACTGCTCTAAAGAGCACTTCACTGAGTTTATCTGCTCCTCTGTTTGCCACTTTCTAAGTATACATTGATATTGGCTTTTTTAAACCACTTGAACACTGTGCAAGACACACTTGAGGCTCCTCTCAGTCAGTCACATCCAGTTTGGAAAACAGCTTCTGTTACCCTGAATAACTGAATGCCTTGGACAACACCAGGACAAGCTGGTGGCAGCTGAAGCCATGTCCTGATCCTTCAGCACCTTGGTGGGGGCAGCCCTTCTGCCCTTGCCCAGGCTCTGCCTCCTCCCACCCCATCTTTCACTTGAGCAACTCAGCTGCAAAGTTACCCTTTTTTTTTTTCCTTTCTGTGTTTGGGTTTCTGGTAAGAAATCACTCAGCTCACACTGCCCAACTTTGGTGCCCAAAGCCAGGGTAGCAGCCAGGAGGGGGAAGAGAAAGGGACCTGCTGGGGAGAGGGACAGCAAAAGGGGCTTGAGTCCCCCTCATTCACCAACATCCAGTAGGGATAAGAAAAAAGGAAATCTCAGTGATCCTGGGGGGCTGAGAGTCCCCAAGGTGTCCCAGGATTTATTCCTGTGACTCTCATCCAGACGAGCACTCAAGTAAATGCTGGGTGTTCACAAGTGTTTGAAGCCAGTGGGGCAAGGAAGCACAACACGGAGCTGAAGCCTAAACAAGGACAAGCCAGAGTCCTTTTATCCTGCCCCCTAAGCCCAGAAATGCTCTCTCACAACCCCCTCCATCTCTTGAGACTCATAGCATCCCTTCATAACCAGGCCCTGCCTTTTCCTTTGGATAATCTGTGCTGAGCCCTGGGAAAGATAAAAATTCACCAGATTAAAGTGTCATCCTCCACCAAGTCTTCTTTGCCACCAGAAGGAATGTGGCAGCTCTCACTGGGAAGCTTGATTTCAGTTTTTCTGCCTACTCAGACAAATATTATTGCACTCAGGTCACTGAAGAGTTCCTTCACATGTTCAGACTCTGTGTTTTTCTAGGAAAAAAGAAAAAAAAAGCTGAGATTTTGGAAAGCAATAGTGAGATCTGCCTGTGGTTCTCCACTCCTGTTCCCACACTTTGGAAAACAACGACCAATTCATAGAACTCCATGGGCTTTTGTGGGCAGTCTGCATGATAGAATAACATCTGACTTTGTGGGATCACTTTGTGTGGAGAAATATTTAAAATATGTCGGGGTGGTGATTAATCATGGAATGGTTTGGGTTGGAAGGGACCTTAAAGCTCATCTCATTGCAGCCCCTCCTGTGGACAGGGACACTTCCATGAGACCTGATTGTTCCAAACCCTGTCCAACCTTTTTGAAGGCAAAAGGCATTCTTGTTTGGGGGACAGTTGAGAACTGGAAGAAAAAAAAAACCTTTTTGCTTTGGTTTTAAGCACCTTTTAAGACTTTATTAAAAAAACAACAAAAAACAAAAAGGAAAAAAAAGCCACCCACAATTCCTGTAGACATCCCTGCAAAACTCCTACTGACATCCAGAGTGCCAAGACTGTAGGATGTGGGATATTTTGGGGTGCTTTTACCCTTTTAAATGGCAGCAGCTGTCTAACAGCCCTTGCTCAGGCTGTGTAATTGTGCCAAGTGAGGAGGCATCAGATCCTGTGGGAGAAGGGCTCAGGAGGTGACCTGGAGGTTTGGTGGCACAGCTGGGTGTTTGGGAAGCCTGGGCAGTCTGTGTACCCCACAGCCACACCCTGAGCACGTTCTGCACAGCTCTCCTGACTTCAAACCATCCTAGAAGAGAGGCTGGTGGTGCAACTTGGATGGTGCCTGGGAATCAGCCGCTTCTCTCTAGGTAAAGTAGGTAAAGTTAATTTATGGCCCATTCCTTCTCTTTTTTTTCCATTTTATTTTTGAGCCACGCAGGGCACACAATCCCCCAGAATATTCCACGGTGCTGCTGGAGACACTACTGCTCCCCTGGAGGGCTGGGGGTGACAGTGGCACATTTTGGGAATGCCCTCTGGTCCCCTCACAACCCAAGCAAGGGGCTGTGGAACCAGAGCCCATCCAGAACCAACATTAAATGACAAATCCAGTGATGGAGCTCACCCACAAGCACAGATCCATTGTGTGGTGTCCTTGGCCTAACTCCTGGGTTAAACCCAGGTTAAACCCCCTGCCAGGCTGAGCAGGGGTGGCTCTGCTCAGGTGACACCTCTGCTGTGACATTGCTGTGCTTTTCCAATGGAAATGAAATGCATTTGATAAGATAACAAATGCCTGGCAAAGCACAGTGAAGCTATGTAAGGGAGAGAACAGGAGGGGAAAAAAAAATCTTGTATAAGCAGCAAAACAATACAGCTTTATCTAATCTCAGCAACTTATTGCTGCTTGTCTGCCTGTGTGTGTTTTACTGACAAAATAAAATAAATTGAATCAGCTCACACACGATAACATGCTCTTTCCTACCTCATACTAATTGCTTGGCTAATTGATGTTTGTTGAACTTTCTCCATTTCATTGAGTGATTAGGTACAAAGCTAACAGTTGACATCTGTAGGCGCTTAACTGGCGTCTGTAATTACTGTTAATGTTAAATAATTGTTAGTTAATTGGAGTGGTAACTGACTGAATGGAATCCAGATTGTGAAGCAAAAAGAGACCTAGTTAAATAAACATACATTTTCAGAGAAAATAACGTTTTATTACAAGGGAGAGACTAACAGCAGGCCAGACAGGGGAGGTCTGCAGGATGCTCCATTCACCAAATCTCACAGCAGCCTCCAGCCTGGACCCCCCAGCCACAGATATGGCAAGGCAGGGTCTCTGTCACCAAAACACTCCTATCCCAAGAATTTTCCCACCTTCTTCTGAGCCAATTAGCACAATTTTACAGCCTAACACTGATGTCTTTTTTGGGAAAATCAAATACAGGCTAATCTACAAAACAAATATTCCCTCCATATTAGATACAATTGTGTTGGCAAATATTGCCATTTTGCTCCCTAGCCTGGAATAGCTTGACTTTGCAAAAATCCACAGCCTTAAATGAACTCTTGGGGGCATGTGATCACTAACTGCCACAAAGGGTACTTGATACCAGCCCAAGGGGGCAGGGATGCCCAGAACAACACCTGCAACTTCTCCCTCTGCTGTTTTGGTCAGGAAAAGCCAATGCCTTCAGGTGCTTGTACCATGCTGGCTGCTTCCTGCTTTTATTTTGAATTACTAACCTAAAGGTTACCTGTGAAGCCTTGACAGGCTCCTGTTCTGGAAGTTTAACAACTTAAGAATTTGAAGTTTTTGGAAGAGGCTACCTCAGAGTTTCACCTGCCCCTCTGGGCACACCACATTATCCAGCAGCTACAGAACAGCACTGGGACCCCATAGCTCCAGCACCTCCCAGCCCTGGCACCCCACAGCCCTGGCACCCCAAACTGAGCTGGCAGCCAGAGTCCAGCCAAAAACCACCAGCATGTCGAGGAGAGGCCATGGAAGGCGTAGGACTGGAGAGGGGTGGTTTGTGCTTAGGAGGAGCAGCCAGAAGGGATGTTATGAACAAATCCCTTGCTCAGATGAAGCCTCTGGCACAGGAACAGCTGCCTTGCTCTTTTGTGCAGCAGAACAAAGCACCCTAGCAAGACATTTATCGACCTTTTTCTCTGCTTCACTGACAAGTCAAGAGTGAAGTGACCCAGCAGCTCTTCTAATCTAACTCAGGGGTACCAGAAACCCAGGCTCTCCAAACCCACAGCTCTTTCCAGTGCTCAGCCTCTCCCTAATGAGACACTGAACTTCCACATGGAAAATACTGCAAAGGCATTTGAAACCCACAAAACACCAGCAAACCAGTGATTCAAAGCCACCAGGGAAGCCTCCACCAGAAAGGAGAGGAGATGCCATTGCTAGGGTGTCACTTGTGGGGTCACATCAGAACTGCCACAAAACCAGAGATGATTCAGCAGTCCCTGAGGCTTGCTGGCCTGGGGCCAGTTCCCTGCAGTGCTGGGGTTGCTCCAGAGCCCCGAGAGCAGGGGAGGAAGAGGCATTTCAGTGAAAAGAGGCAGCAGGGAGCAGCCACCAAAAACTGCAAGTGAGGGAGAGCACACTGCTCCCCTGGAGGATGTTCTGTGGACTCCTCCAGACCCTGGAAAGGAGGGAGGCAGCCCCAGCCAGTCCTCTGGCACACTGACCACGTTAACACTGCACATGTGCTGCCTGCAGAGTACTGGATCCACTTACATCCAACCTGAGAAGCCGTGGGGATGGTTTATTCCAGAGTGAGAGCACCTCTCCACAGCCAAGGATCTCCTGTGAAGGGATCAGCAGGGAAGGAATTGCCAGCTTCAGCTCCCTGCTTGTTTACAGAAACAGATGTTGTAGAGGATCCTCAAGAAATGCTTCACCACAGAAGCCAAGGGGAGAAACAACAACATGCCTGTTATTTCTAGGGCAGGATATTGCTGTAGAACCACCTAAAAAGCCAGGGCTTGATCTGACTGGTATTTCAGCCACCAGTGCAGCCTCCTAACCCAGATGCCTTGATCTACCTCCAGCTGAGAGTATAAATATTTCCCTGACAGCTGGTGGTGCCACGCAGCAGAAGGATTCATAAAGTTTACATGAACATCCTGTAAACAATTTGAACATAAAAAGCTGTAACAGCCCAATTGTGCTTCTGATCAAAGGCAAACTTCAATATACAGCACAAATGAAAACTTCACCACTTTGGGACTCATTTCTCCCTTCAGGAAAAGCTGTTTTCCAAGGGTATGTAGGAGGGAGTTAACATAAATGAACCACACAGTCCTACTAAGAGCTGCGTGCTCTGCAGCTTCAGATGTGTGTGTTTAAATTATTGAGAGATAATGGAATTTAATTACACTGAGAAATCATGTTACCAAAATTCATGGACAAACCCCATACTTTGGCTGGGATTAATGGTGCTGAGGTGAAACTCTCAGAGGGTGTGGGGGCAGCTCTGTTCCTTCAGTGACACACAGACTACAAGCAGCAATCCCAACTGGAAGGGCCATCCCAAAGGGAGCGAGAGAGGGAGAGACAGAGCTGCAGGTGGGGATGCTCTCCTCTGCCAGCTCTTCTCCAGCTCATTTATTCAGACACTGACAGCTCCTTTGTCAAGAATCACCAAGGGCCCAGACCCTTGGGTGCTCCCCTCCCAGCACAGCCACCTGGGTTCCCAAGGGAACCATCTCCCTGGATAATTTAAGCATTACAAGGTGTTCCTGCCAGAGCCAAGGAATGCAGGGCTCTGATTCACAAATAGGGACCACTCCTGCAGGAACTCCTGCTCTGGGGACCAAGCTCCAACCCTCCCAAATCCCCAGCCCTGCTGCAGACACACTGAGGGCTGGGGACCTCTGGGAGTGGTGGCAGCACGGAGGTGACAGGGGAACCCCACAGCCCGTTCCAGTGCTGGGCTCTGACACGAGTCCCAGCCCTGAGGGACCCCCACATCCACTGGGTGCCCCCCACAGCTCACAGGACCCTTCTAGATTCAGCAGTGCACCTTTCCATTCAGCTCCAAGGGCAGCCAAGTCCTAAATGGGAGCTGAGAGACTTCTCCTCAAAGGATTTTACCAGCTCTTCTAGAGAGGGCTGGGGGGGGATTTCACTTGGCTCTGCATTTTTTATATTCTTAGTGTTTCTGAGGAAGGGACTGTTCCACATTACACATCCACACTAATCCATCACTCCTTGAGCCTGAGCACATCTTAAGCCTCGAAGTCCACAACAAAATGACAGAAAGGGGACAAAATATCTGTATGAGATACAAAATGCTTCAGGATCTGTACCTGCTCTGTAAATACATTACTTCTGTAATTTCTGCTACTTCAGTTATGACTAATACTAAAAAAAATTTTAAAAAGGCAAGAAAAAGCCAAGCAATGTGTGAGACACGGGGGGCTGTGGGACATCCAGGAGGAGTGGCCACAGACACAGAGGGCTGGACGCTGTCAGCCTGCCCAGCCCTCCCAGCCTGGCAGCTTGGAAGGTTTCCCCATGATTTACCCAATGCAAATCTGACCTTTCTTACGAGTGACTTTTATTGCTTTTGGCAAAAGCAGCCGTGGACAACACAGTGGGGAAGAGCTGGCTTGGAAGCGAACAGCCTGAGCTGCAGAGAGGGAACTTGAACTCGGAATTCATCAAACTGACAGCCCCCAGGCACTCAGAGCTCCCCAGGGCCAGCACTCAGAGCAGGAACAGCCCCCCAGCCCCGGCAGAGAGCCCAGCACCTGCCTGCCAGCAATTACTGACATTATCTCCAAACAGGGGAGCTTTTCTGAGCTTCTTTTCCTGATATTTTGTAGTCTGAATGCTAATCCCTTTGACAAAACTGTCCCCTATGCTTTTTCCGTTCTCTTTCCCCTTAATCTCTTTCTCCCAGTGGAAAAAAGAAAAAAAGAGGGTAAGGAAAAAAAAAAAAAGAAAATACCAGCCAGCCTAGTTTGGCCGCACCTGGATTTGCATTGATTCGTCCCTTGTCATTCATGTTACCAACAGGAATTAGCATATGGCTTTAAGGGGAAACTCAGGAGGAGAAAAGAAAGATGCCATTTTGATGGAAATAAGGGGCAAAGGAATAATCTACCATCAACTAAAAAGCTTATTTGTGTACGGTTTCCCAAGCAAAGCTTTGAAAAGCCCATGTTGATTTTAGGCTACACAAAGAAACCCTAATCCTTTCAAGGGAACTAAATCACCAAAAAAAAGTACCTCAGAAGAAAAGGCTCCCTGTCAAGCATGGGTATTCACATCCAAAGGGATGCCACGAATCAAGCTCCGTAAGTAAACAGCAATAAGAATGTGGGAAATGTGTTTGAGTCAAAAAAGAAAACCAAAGGAAGAGGAAGAGGGGCCTACTCTTCATCAGTCACCTCCCGGGGAGGAGAGGAGCCCCTCACCCTGGTTACAGGCCTGTGCCAGGAATGTGGATTCACCCGGCTTCTCCTGCCCTGGCCCAGCCCCAAGAAAGGGCTGCTCAAATGCCAAAGCTTTTTACAGCAAATTAGCAAAATAAAGATGCAGTCACATGTAGTTTGGGGGCCTGGGGTCACTCCAGACATGGAGCTCTTCCCTTCTAATGGCTGTGCCACCTATTCTCAGCCTCCGGAGGGGCCTGGGGAACCTGTAAATGCCATTAATCACAAAGGATAAATCAGCTTGCCAAGTGAGATAACCTGGTTAGACCACAGAAATAATCCAGACTGTACTTCCAGAGGATGCTAATACATGAAAAACAGGACTCTGGATCCGTAATGCAATTAAATGCAGGTATAATTCAATATGCAGCAGAAGCCTTCAGAAGCAGCAGCGGATCAGCATGGGAATCCCAAAGGTAACGGGGTCACATTCTGTCCCCAGTTAAACCACCACAGCTTTGTGGAATTAAAAAGCACAGAGAAACACTGGAATGACTCACTGGAGTAACAAACCAAACCTGGGGAGAAGCACACAGGGCAAATACTGAGCAAACCCACACCTGGCCAACAGAACACACCTGAATTTCAAACCAGTCAAACTGCCTCTTGTAATGCCAAGAGTGTTCCAAACCCCATCAGACAAAACCCCAGTTTACAGCTGGCAGCTCACCCTCTTCCAGGCACTTCCCATGTGCTGCCAGAGAAAAGCAGGACACTGGGGTAAAAACCAGACGCCTTTTCAAGGCTTTGAATTATACTTGTTTGTGCAACTCATGCCCGGAGCTGCTCCCTCCACCCTCCTTGCAAAAACACCAACCAGACCAAAAAGGGGAATTACACCAAAAGGATCCCAAAGCCTTTCTAACAAGGGTGCTCCAGGCCCAGCTCCACACGGCAGCTCACGGGCGCTGATTTAGGGCAAGCTTTCCCTTAATGTGCTGTTATATCATTAGCAGCTCTGTCTTTGGATTGCTGTTTGGAAGAAATTAATGGGATACTGAATATTTAAATGTGGCCCTCTCTATCATTTATTAACTCCACAGAAAGCACACAGCACAGTAAGCCATGGTTTATGACTATTATCCTGTGAATACTAAACGTTGGCTGGTTATTACTGTCAGCAGTGCAAATTGGCTATTCATAATTCCACGTCTATCATGGAGCTGATGAGTAACAATCAAGTTAAAACATTTTGAAAACTCTTACAGTTATTTAAATGAGCTTAAATTAAAGCCATTTGTAAAATAAACTATTCCCTAATATTGTTATTTAAATTAATTCTGACCTGGCAGGCAATGCATTATTTAAAGCCTATATTTTATATTAAGCAAAGCAATTACCAAGCATACAGAACACGTCTGAAACCCAGAGAAACATAAAAAGCACTAACAAGCTGATTGCGACATTTCTGCAAGACAAGTTACATTTCATCTCCCATTGAAATTGCCATGAAAAGAAACGTGTGGGGAAAAAAGGAAAATAAATCTGTTTGGGATGTGAATTGCAGCCTTACCTTTATTTGTGACAGCGTTGAACAGTTTCTCAGAGCTGGCATCAGATGCCTGAAAGACCAATAAAAAAGAAGAAAAAAAAAAAAGAAGTTACATTTTGTAGCAGTGATAGATTTCCGAAGGCACGGTGTATTTATGCACAGGCAGAGGTGTGTATATTTTAGGGAAACAAATCAGGAGACAAAACCAGGGGTGCTGGAAGCGGCGGCTCCGGAGGCTGTGTCCATGAGGTGGTGCTGTTTGGCTGTGCTTTGCCGCCCTGCAGTGCAGATATTTCTTTGGAAAGATTCTATTTCATAAAGAAATGGGGTTTTTCTTCAACATTAGCTGCACTGTATCTTTGTACTGCCATTATCCAATACATTCCGACATGGATTCTGCGATGCAGAAGAGTCACGATTTCAAACCTGACAGCCCAGCCTCAGGAATTTCCAGAACTGCAGATTTCTTAATTAATTTTTAAAGTATTTTTGGGATCCCTGCTGTGTGAACATTCGATTTTTACCACCTTCAAAGCAGCGTTGATAACTTAGGTTAGTAATTTCACAAATTGCTGTTGCAAATTCTTTGAAAAATAAAGAGCGTGTCAGTATTTAGGATCAGTGCGCATTTCCACGTCAGCTTTGCCTTCCTCAGAATAACAGATTCTTGACACCTCACTGTGTAAACTAATAAACCTTTTCTTTTTCATCAAGCCACCTTTATCAAGGGAGGTTTTTCCCCCTAATATTGTGTTAGTAGCTTGTCTATTCCTGCTGTTTCTATGCCAGGGTGCCAGCTCAGCTCTCCACCCGTATAAAAACCTTTATTTCAGTTTCACACAAAACCATTGATCTCCCCCTTTCAGAAATTCACACGGCACAATTCACACAGGCAGGGAAGGCACACTGAACATGTTCATTTTGCAAACACCCCGAGCCCAAAAGCACCAAACACTCAGTTTCTGCCAGCTGTGTGCTGTTGTGTTTGGGCACACACACAGGCACCTACAGCTCTAACTTCTCCCACAAAAAGCACCCACAAAAAGCACAGAGCTGTTCAATTCTGAACCCAGCCCCGCTGAGAAACAGGCTGCTCTTGGAAAATACAGGGGAAACGTGCTCAGGAGCAGAACACTGCAAACAGGGTAAAAATGTAACACTTGAAAAAGATTTTGATTTTTCCCTAGAAACTGTTTTCTTGCTGGATTCAGGAACAATAATTGAAAACACTGGAAAGAGGGCTGTGGGGTTTTTTTGTTAAAGGGGAGGAATTTCTCAATTCAAAACCAGATAAAAATCACCAGGTGATCAACATACATGTTTGCTATCTCAACTGCACTAAAAACTTGGATGTGAAACTCCCGATAAATGAGTAGACATGGCTCAGACCGTGCATCACAGGGTAGGAATACACTGAAAAAATTTGTTTGCCCTCAAGTTAGTGACAGACAAGATTTCTATGATGAGTTATTAAAAATAGCTTTATTCTTTTTCAGACTTCTAGACAAATTTTACAAGATTACTGCTGGCTTATTTGAAAGGTGAGCTGGTGCAATTTCGCCTCAACTAAATACCTTGTAAACACTGGATTTATTACCCAATGATGGATTTATTATGCAGTGACGACTTTCTCTAAATTAATGAAAATATGTGAATAATGCACAAATTGAAGAGATCAAGAAGGCCATGTGCTTCAAAGAGCAGCCCAGTGTTAGTCCAACAAGAGGCTCAATGCTTTCCTACCCTTGCCAATCAGCCTGCTTAAAAATAATCTTTCCCAGTGAATTTCAGCTGTTGTTGTGTTCTCAAACGCAGCTTCTCTCTGAAGTCAAAACTCTCTGAACCAGTCCTTCTTTTTAGAAATAAAATCCAATATTAAAAACCAAACAAACTTCTTACAGTTTCAGCTATTACTTTATTTTACTGTTTCAAAACAAAACAGCACAGGGGAGCTCCATGTTTCCTATTCGCTTGATTTTCCCAAGCAGTACAAAGAGGAAAACATCATTTTAAGAAGTTTGCTTTAATGCCAAGCGTAAACCAAGCGATTGTTTTTGAAGCCATGGTTTTTCAGGTGCAATCTCTTCCTGTGCTATCGCACACCCCAGTCACAAACAGTGCTGTGACACCTGGAAGTGGCACACCTCGAACAAAACGCAGCCTGCCCGAGGTCTGCTCCGGAGCAACCTGGCAGATATTATCCATGTAACATACATCTAAAAAAGGAATTATTTTACAAGGACAAAGCTTGTCCAAGAGTGAAGCTCATTTTGCATTACTGACCACACACAACCGAATGGAAGAGCAACTTGAAATAACCACACTGCCTGTGTTACCACGAAAATAACCCAAACGCTGGCTGGAGCAGTGAGCAGAACTTGGCCTGCCTGTTTCCTTACTTAAAAATTGGGTTTTTAATACAAAATAGCAATTAGGGTGATGTACTGGTGACACACAGGCGAAGACAATCTCTGCCAGCAGACACGCAGCGTATCAATTTCCATACAACTATTATTTTTCCACAGCTAGGCAGTCACATCACGCAACAACACTAAAGGAACAAAAACCCAACTGATTCAAAAACCCGCAACAACTCAGCACTACCCAGAAGGATGAAATTCGGTGCCTGGGCAGCGCTGACTAAGCCCTGCTCCGCACTGACAGGAACCGGCGCAGACAACAAAGTGCCTTTATGTGCACGGTGGCCGAACCTGGATGCTCCAGCGGCGGAGAGGAGCTCGGCTCTCCCTTCCCTTCCACCAGCCAACTCTTTCTTCGCTCCCCTTTATCCCGATCTTCCCAGGTCTCACTTGAGCAGTTGATGAGCACTGTCTGCTGGCACCGTGACATCTGGGGACAGCACCGGGTTATTCGAGGTGCTCTGCCCGAGGAGCCTCCTCGGCTTCCCCTGCACAGAGCCGGAGCTGGTGACACACAGTTCCCTTCCTCGCACTTTGCCGTTTTCCCTTACAAATCCCCTTGTTACCAAGCGCAGTTTAATCCTTTTCACCGCGAAATGAAACAAGTCAGCAATCCCTGGGATTAAATAAAAAAACCCAACAAACCACACAGAAAAAAAAAAAAAAATGACCCAAAGAGTAT
>VXBC01005827.1:299570-374570 GCA_013399945.1 Ploceus nigricollis
CTCCGTGGGAGCCGCGCTCCCTCCGCCAGCGGCCGGCCCCGAGCAGCCCGCCGAGCTGCGCGGAGCCTCCGGCAGCGGCTCCTCGGCGCGGTGCGAGGGACCCGCGGAGCCGGACAGTCCCCCCTGCCCCGGGATGGCGGCACACGCTCACGAGCATCGGTCGCGATAGCTCCACGAACATCACTCTCTAGAGCTCCGCGGGACGAAAACACGAGCGAAAACATCGTATTGCATTTAGCAATTATTTTGGTTTACCGGAAATTTAATTATCTTTTTCTTTTTTTTTCTTTCTTTCTTTTTTTTAAGCGGGAAAAAACAGTGTCCCCGGCTGCAGGCAGGGTGGCCTGCCGGGGACCCCGGCTGCTCGCTGAGCTGTGGTTTCTCTCTGAGCCCCCCGTGAGAGACTCTCCTGACTACTTCCAGCACTGAACATTATTGTCAACGGGCAGTGGATTTCCACTCGCTGCAGGTTTTCCTTAAGTGCAGCACACCATTAGTAATGGCCACCGCGAAAAATAAACGCACAGATACGTGATGATATAAATGATTATTCACTGAAGCACAGCACTCGGAGCCAAATGGTGTTTCCTGGGAAGATGAGAGGCAGTTATGCACATTGGCACAGTAGCTGCATACGGTGAGATGTTTCCTGGGAAAGGGATAGGTGCTAAGAGGGGATTTACGGGCTTGCAAGACCATGCCCAGGGAGTGTTTTCAAGATTTCAAACCTGGAAATGGGTTTCAATCCCATACCGGGCTAGGAGTGCTAATGGAATTAAACTCCCGTGGGTTCCACTTGAATTTGAGCTAAATCCTCAGAAACAAGGTTGACAAGTCCTATTCACTTCAACTCCTGTGGCAGAGCTCAGCCTGGAGGAGGTGATTCTCCTAAGGAAAAGATGGGAACTACCTACACCAGCCAGAAAACAAGTGCAGAGCAAGAGCTGTGTGTGCCTGCTCGGCCTTACCTGAGCCAGGATTATAGTTATGTGCCCAAAATCCAACAGCAGCTTGGAAAGATTCACGTATGGCTCAGCTCCAAGCTCACCTCGGGATGTGGGGTGACAAGGGACTGCCCTTCTCCTGGCCCCGGGGCACTGAGGTGGCTCTGAGCTCTCCCCCAGCAGTGACAGGGTGCAGGTGGCTGCAGTGGCTCTGGTGGCCCTGAGCAAATCCCACAGCATGTGAGGGGAAGGGGAAATCAGGATCTGACTGTCCACACAAGCACAAGTGCCATAATTAAGAAAGAACGCCTACCAGTTACCCGTGTAGAACTACACAATTTTATGCAAATATTTCCCCTTCGTTCCTCATTCCATCACCATATGATCCATTTAAGAATCCATTTAAGTTTTCCCCTTCAGTGGCTTCTCCAAGATTCTTATCTGAGGTGTAGTCCCACTGACTCTGGTGGTTTCTGCTGGGACAGTGGGGTGGGAAGATGTACAAAGAACAATAATGCTACACAGGAGATGAACACACCCAGCACGGCTCCAGAGTCAGACCGTGGCCACAGACAGCACAGTGCTTTTGTGCCATGGCTGATCCAGGGTGGGAACATTTTAGTTCTGGGACATTTAGACACATTTAGAACTGGGACAAGTGGTCTCCACTGGAAAATTAAAAAAATTGTGGCCAACCTCACATCCTGGTATGGCAGTGGAAATGAGTTCTCCAGGACTGTCCAGCTGAGTAGGTTATTCCCACATTTCCACACCATAACTGAGCATGGATTTTGGCTGTTAAACTTTCACAGGTTTTTACATAAATATGTATTTGCAGCTAATAAATATAAACTGCAAAGATAATCCTGTGCTATCAGAGAGGTGGTTTTCATAACCTCTTAGAAACCCAACAGAAATGGCTTCAGGTCTGGTCTCTGGAATCAAGAGTGGGCAGTGGCCAAAAGCCATTGCAGCCCATTGGGCATGGATGTTGCTTGAGTGCAGATTCCAGTCCCCACCAAAAATAAATTGATGAAGGCATTCAGCTGGCAGAGTGTTCTCTGTACAATCAGCACTTGGGGACTCCATGGACTGAGGTGAGGCTGTACCTGAACAAGGAAATAAATGCACAGTACCAAGGCGCGGCAGCTCATGTGTTCTATGAGCACCTTGGTCAAGACTTTCCACATCCTGACATGGTAAGAACGGATCTAATTAAAGCCCAGGTTCCTCACAAGACTTTAATTTGATACATTTAGCCTGGATTAAACAACAGGCTTGTCTGTACTGGATTTTACCAATGTTAACCACATGCCACACCTGAAATCGCAGCACACACAGAATCAGAAATGCATTTACCTGCCCATCTCCCTGGGGCTGTGAGGGTTTATTGGCAGGGCTCTGGGCCTCATTATGTTCATTATTCATGCCTTAGAGATAAATCAAGGACCTCTGTTTTCCTGCTACAAAATTACACATGGACAAAATGCGTTGTGCAATTCTGAATGAGAAATTTGGAGTTCAGAAATTCACTCAAAGCCAAATTAAATCAAAGGGACCCCTCCTCCCCACAGTGATTTGAATGCTTTTGGATCAAGCTTCCTCCCCTCTTGACAAGACTTTCCTGTGCTTTAGGTTATGCCTGGATAGGTTTTTGAAACCTTCTGTCTCTTATCTATGTGGGACCTTGCCAGAATTTTTTCATCTGTCTGTGGTCTCTGTCAGCATCGACATTTGTTTCTGCCACAACAACAGCCAAATGAAGTGCATTGAACTTGGATCAAAAGTAATTTCAAGATCTTTCACTCTCTGGAAGAGGTTTTCAGATCCAAGTATTTTATTAAAATGACCTAAAGCTGCCCAGACAGCAGGCAGGGAAGCAGACATTAGTTTCCAAGTCATAGAGTAATTCCAAAGAATTATCCATCTCTGGCACAAGAAACAAACGAATATTGAAATTACAGCAGATTATATTGGATTAAATTATTTATGGCAAAACTCACCTCACCTGGAAGGCTCTGCAGCATTTTTTCCTGGCAACATGAAAAGTGGATATTCCAATTCTTTGGTATTCTGTCAAAGCCTGGAAACATTTATGTTTCCATTAAGTTGCTAACCTTCCCACCAGACACCGTGGTATCTGCCTTTGGATTTGATTACGGTGCCTTATAAAGCCCTCCATAATGCTTTGAAAACATACAAGATTTTGCCTGTTACTGGATAAGAGATGCAGGATCCTTTCCCCAAGAAAAGAATTTATGGTGCCATCAGTGGAGTTTCACGACTGTGAACAGCAAGCCACAGCATAATGTCCCAAGCAGAAGGTGCTGAAACTCCAGCACTGTGAGAGGTGCAGGAGAAGGACCTGTTCTCCTCAGCATAGGAAAAATCACTGCTGGTGTGGCCGTAAAAAGGTCATGAGAGATGCCAGGAAAAGGAACTGGTGGTGAGAGCGGGTTCTGCTGGATTTGGGGGCATGGGAGCAGCCTGGCCCCGGGGCAAACACCAACACATCACATGACAGCAATGCTCCCTCAGTGTCCCCTCCAGCGGGGACAGGGCACTGAGGAGAGGGGGACACAATCAGCAAATGTCCCTTTCCGAGGGAACAGAGCTCTGGATGTAGAATATCCCCGGGTAAATCCCCGTGTAAGTAATGCTTTTCAATTGACAAAGCAGAAAACTTCTGCAGGAACATATTAATGACAGTGCAACTTTTTTATTATTTTTATTTTTCTGCAGCATTTGCAAAACTAAACCCCTTTGTAATCCCTTCTTTTATGCAGAACAGATTGCAGTTTTAAGCAGAGGCCCATAAACTGCAGGTTCAAAGAAACCTGAAACTGAATTAGCATAAAAGCTGGAATTCTCATTTAGAGGAACAGCAAGGCAACCGCTCTGCAGGCAGTTTTATGATTAGGGTTTCAAATGGAAACAAAGATAAAAACTGGGGCTCGGGGAACAATAGGGCTGCTCTCTCTTCCCTATCCTTACAGCTTGGCCCTATAAAATACTAAGTGGTCTCCACTGCTTCCGAGGACAGAATTTAGCCCAGATTTGCACACCTGGGGAGGGTGGATAATTTTCTGAACCCAGGCACTGTACCAAAGACAAATCCTAACTGCCCTATGTGTGTGAAGCCATTTCTCCCCCAGGTTTCTCCAAACAAATGTGAAATCCTCCAGATGAACACCACAGCCATCTTTCCTTCCCTTCAATCACCACGAAGAGTGAGAATCCTGGCTGTAACTTCTCCATCAGAAAATGCCTGCATTTTATCTCTTCCTCTAAAATCCTTCCTGGGGTTTGAATTCCAAGTTACTAAAGAGACCACGGAGCATGGGTTGGCTGGATGTAGCTCCTGGAGACCTCGCTGGGCTCTGAGCTGCTATCCACCCTGCAGTGTAACCAGGAACATAAGATCCTATCACTGGGTAAGAGGATAAAATATAAATTCTTCCCCATCCACCAGCACTTCTGTTGTGCACTTCATAAATGCACCACTTTCAAGCTGTGGCCATTATCCTCCCCTAATTTCTGCCTGCTAGCACGTTCTGCAACTGAAGAAGTATTTAAAATTAATTTGTCTGTCAATATCTGGGTACTGAATCACCTAATAAGAGAAATATTTTTCATTCTCTTCTTCTCAGTCAGAAGAAAAGACTTTCTTATCACCAAATAAAGCATCCATTATTGCATGCTGTAATCCCATTCTGTCGTCCAGGTCATTTTTAGTCCAGAAAATGCTGAATCAGCACCATAAACCAATCAAGTAATTTCTTTCATTTTCTAACATTCAAGCAAAATAATGAAAATCACATCTCATTTGATGAGAAGAATATACGACAGAAATCTCCTCTTCCAAGGATAATTTTCAAAGAGGTATGCCAAGGCAAGAAATACTGTTGCAAAAACACAGCTAATGTAGGGGCTCTTCTGCTGAACAGATAAATTCCATTTTTGACTGTCAGCTCATATTTAGAAAGTATACACTGAACAATAAATCTGTACCTTTAGCCAGCTTCTAACCATGCAAAGACATTAACTTGGCAAAAGAATGACCATTACTTTGATGAATGAAACATTCACCTAAAATATTCATGTACAAGATGATAATATCCAATTGATAACCAAAAAACACCCACCCCACTGCAGATTTAAATAACTGAGATGCATATGAGAGAAACCGAATCACATACATAAGAGGAGTTATTATGGCACTGTTAGGAGAACCAACAAATGAAAAAAAAAAGGCTTGATAAATATTTTCCATAACAAAACACAATTGGTTTCAGTGGGATACAGCTCTGTTTCTCATTAGTTATCCTTCACTTGTCAGACAAGTTCCATATTTCACTGAAACCCGCTGAGTATTCTTTCTAGTTTGCTGGGGAAAGTGGCTATACATTTAGCACGTTCCCTTTATGCTGTGTGTTTTCACAGGTCTTTCTTTAAAACACACTGTACATGCTTTTGCTTCTTTCCCCCAGGATAGTGGGTTTCGACATCCAAGAGGAGTTTAAAAGCAGGTAACAAGTCATCACTTTTGAAGCTGCAGAGCAGCTGAAGAGGTGCAATAGCCCCAGCAGCCATTATCAGTGCCTGCCAGGGTGCCACGCTATCAAGTTATATGATAAAGCACTCAGCTAACACCAGAAAAATAATCATTCTCTCTCTCCTGCACCACCCCCTTTTTCACAAGGAGGCTTTTTACACTCATTAAATGCAACCTTATCTCTGAAAGACTGCAATCCTCAGCAAATGACAAGTGTGCCTAATCTCATTTTCTGACAAGCGATTCTGACAGCACCTTCCTTTTGATTTCTAAGACACGTAGCTAGACATATATTAATCTGTCAGTCATCGCCCCTAGGAAGGATGGAAAAAAAGGAGAGACAGAGATGAACATTTGTGAATGTGAAGGGAACAAGGACTAAGGGTCCTTTTCTGGCTATTTTAAGCAACTCAGCTGTGTTTCTCCACTCCTCCCACCCAAACATGGGACCCGAGTCACTCGTGTGCAGCACAGCCCTCAACCTACCTGTCTGCAGAGGTTGCTAATATGCATTTTATTCCAGGTATGAGTGTGGCCCAGCAGCTGTGGACCAGCAGCCAGCTGTGGGTGTATTTTCAGGTTTCCCCTGGTGTTTTAAGGCAGTTGGGCTCTCATTTCATTTCTCTGCGCCTCAACTTTCAGCATTGCATAAAACCCAAGTGTTATTGTCACCATGGCACATATTTTAGTAATAGACATGGGACTTCCCAATGTACTGGTACTATAAAATGTTAAGCCTTAATTCCAAATTTACAGTTTATGAAGTGTTCTGCAATAACACTTTTTTCTGCAGCAAGAAATGCTTTGTCATTGCAGGCAGTGAAGCCTGCCTGGCTTTGGTCACTGGCCTGGCTGGCACATGTTGGCAGGTACAGGCAAAGACAGGTGGGATAAAAACATCAAGATTGAAAGCATCAAATTGGTGTCAGATCTTAACAACTTTGTACTAATGCTCAAAGTGCTGTAAAATGAAAGCATTTTGTACAACCTCACAGCCTGGCAAGGTGCAAACTGGAGAGGCTGAGCAACACCAACTCCAGGTGCACTTGGAGGCCAGGAAAAGGCAGGATTTCCAAGAAATTCTGGATAGAATAGGAGAAGATGCATTTAGAAACTGAGGGCTTTATGAGGCTGACAGTGAGTGTGAATTGGGGCAGATTGATGTGGATTTGCCATTCAGCAAGTGTGCAAAATACAGAGCCTTTGTGCAGGATGTATGATGTACTAAGGGAGATGGCTTTACTGGAAGAGGGTAGATTTAGACAGGAAATTAGGAAGAAATTCTTTCCTGTGAAGGTGGTGAGGGGCTGAGTGGATGGCCCAGAGCAGCTGTGGCTGATCCCTGGCAGTGCCCAATGCCAGGCTGGATGGGGCTGGAGCAGCCTGGGACAGTGGAAGGTGTCCCTGCCATGGCAGGGGTGGCACTGGATGGGCTTTAAGGTCCCTTCCAACCCAAACTATTCTGGGATTCTCTGATACACATTGGTTAGCACAGGGCTGTGAGATGGAAGGAGGCAGACCTACAGGTAGGTATAAAAGTGCAAATAAATGAGATTCTACAAATGGGACCCAAAGGAAGAAAGCGATTAAGTGAGGTGGGAGGCAGTGTTCTTTATCTCACACAGACCTATTAGTTCTGCTCCTCATAAACCTGCCTTCTCCCTCTTAGCATGTGAGTCATATTCATATTTCTACCCACCAAATGCTAAATTAGAGTAAATTATGCAGATTTACCATCTAACATTTGCTCCCTGACCTGCCTGCACTTGCAGAGAGCCTCCCCAGCTGGCAGCACATCCTCCTGTCTGGGGACATCCCAGTGCCACAGCTCCAGCCTGGTCCAGATGGGATCCCTCAACTGAGAGCTCCTCTCCACCTCCCTTCCCTTCCTCTGTGTTATATTAACAGGAGAAACTTTATTGTTCATAATGGGATAAGAAAAAAAAAAAGAAAAAAGAAATGAAAGCAAAGTACAAAGGGGCTCCAATGCAATGCTTTAAAGCAATGCCATTTTCATAGTAATATAGTCATTAAGTACTTGTTTGATGGTGCAAAAAAGTAGGCCAAGATCTTTGCTAATACATTTAATTAATCAATACCTGCACTAGAAGATGGGAACAATTAAAGTTTTTCTCCTCACTCAAACAAAGCAGCAGAAAGCTTGTGATCTACTTAAGGAGCTCGTCACTCAATGGGAAGATGAAAAGACTTCTTTGGTTTTACTTAAGAGCTGAAATCACGTTAATACTCGAGTGTTTAGGATCTGGCTCTCAAAAAGGCAGTAAATGAGCAGTGGCAGGAAAGCTGCCTGCTGTCACTGAGTCCCCAGCCTCGTGTTTCCACCCTGATGTCATCATAATGGGGAAATCACAAATATATACTGGAGTTCATTGAGCCTGAAATTAACACCAGGGATATCTCCTTGCAGAACACTTTGATAGCTGGGTCTGGTAGAAACACCCATCTACTGCTGATGGGCCTTAGATGGGAAAATGTAAACCTGACTCTGCACAGTTGAGATTTCTGCTGGGTTTTTATTAAAAAAAGAATTTTCTGGTTGAATCTCAGCTTCGGGATGTAGAAAAGAAGGTGGAGGAAGGAAAAGTCAGTTCCTCTGGGGAAAAGTGATGGGAGGAACCTGGGCAGTTCCCTGTGCAAACCTCTGGCTCAGGGAAGGAGAGGCTTCTCATTTCACAAGGGCTGCTGATATGGGCATCAAGTATGAGAAAAATTGCCTAAAATCAGCCCAAAATGCAGCTGTCCTCGAGGGACCTCAGCTCTGCCCCTGCAGCAGGGGCCATTATCACCTGAGGGACATCTCTCTTCCAGCTCTTGGGAAACAAGATTCTAACATCATCCTGGGCGTCCACAGGCTCCTGGTGTTGGCACAGCTCCCCTGCACCAACTCACTCCACTGCTTGAAAAAGCTTTTCACAGGGGTCTCATGGCACGAGGAACAGCACAGGCAGAGGGGAGAAGAGGGTCCCTGCAGCCCAAGAGGCAGGACAATCAACAGGAGACAGAGGATGTGGTGGCTTCCCACTCCCCAGAGGAGGAACATCAATCAAGACCAGTGCAGGTAGTGCCAAAAACTGAAGGCTGCCCAGTTTCCTCCACTGTTTGACCCTCTGGCGAGAGCAGAACCCCATCCAGCACCTCACAGCTTCCTCCTGTGGAGCCCATGGGTCCATCACACACAGCTGCTGACCTCACAGCATGAGGGAAAGCACAGGCACAGCGTTGTGTTGAAAACAAATTATTTCTTCATATAACCATTAGCAGGAATATAAATGCAAATGACCTTATAATTTGTATCGTGAGAACTATCAAGCTAATGCTGCAGCTAAAGGAGAAAATTCCTCCCTGGTCATCACTGGAGATGACTCAGGCCATAGAGCTGATCTCCTGTAAATTGCCTGCCTAGTTGCACTCAGTATTAAGCCCACCAGGCACTTTGCTGTTTCTAATCCCCTTGTAAGAATGATGCAGGAGCCTCACTGACACTCAATTCTTCTGTGCATCCTCACCTTGGATTGCAGCAGTCTGCACTCAAAGCTCTGTGCAAGGCCACCACACTCACAACAAAAAAGGCAACAACAAAATAAGCAGATCGATTCTGCCCAATCCAACCTCCACAAATCCAAATCTCTCCAAGAATCCTGGTCAAAAGTCCTTGGGAAATAAAATCCTTCTGACACAATTTTCAGTAAGAAATAATTTTCAGTAGCTCGCCAAACGCTATTTTTCTTTCAAGATTCTAACAAAACCTAACTTCTTTGTCTCTCAAGCTTCCTTGATCTCCTTCACTTTTAGCTGTCACATAAAGTCAATTGGCTGCACATCTCTGCTTGATAAAGACAAGCCAGCTGGTCTGATGTATCTTTAATGAGGAGGTAGGTAAGACACAGTCCAACAAGGTGCTGAACACTTTGACCCTAAGCTAGCAAAGCACTTAAATATCTGCTTAACTTTTAACAAAAATAAGTCCTTTTGAAGCTAATGGGGCTGCTCTGGCATTCAGACTTCAGCACCATTGTATAAATTTGGCTGGACAAGGGACAGAGCATTTGCAAGGCTCAGTTACTGAGAGAATAAAACCAGAAACACACAGGTAACCTGGTGAAAGCCAGTACAGCTGAGTCACAGGTAAACTGGGGAGTCTCTCTATCAGTAATTAACGTCTCAGCCGTGTAATTACAGTTGCACATAACCCTGTGCTGTTGTTACTGTGCTTGCAGGAGCAGGCAGGGTTATTCCTGTTCTGAGGTAACGTTCCATCAATGGCATGGAACACCTGCAGGATCTGCAGGGATGAAGGCTTGGCCTTTGCTTCAAAAGCACTGTTCAACCCTACAAGAAGGAAGGGACAAACACAAAATAAACAAGTCCTAATGAATGATGGGGAGGTCATGAAGAGGAAGCTGAAAGAGTAAAAATAATACCAAAGCTGAGCTATTGTTGCTGAGGTTCAGTTAATCAACTGATCTATATCCAGCCTGGATTATCCCAGGCATTACTGGAGGAGGTGTGCTCTGAGAACCCAATAAAATACACGAGAGCTGTGATACAACTTTAACCTGCTTTGATAACACAGTGACATTCTACTCCACACACACCTGTAAGAAAGGCTGCCAGATCTCATCACCATTAGTTATTAATCTATTTGTTCCTATAAAATTTTCTCATTTCCCCCTCCTTTTTCAGGAGTTTACTTTTTCTAAAGTGGAACTGATTTAAGGTAGGAAAAAAGCTGCAGCGTATCAAAAAGTGAATGGGAAAATAGGTAAGGAGATAATGTTTAACTGGGAAGGAAGAGTTATTTTAGAAGTATTTTATATCATTTAAAAAGCACTGAGTACTATTTTATGCCTCTTCCTGAGGAATAAAAGTCATAGTTATGAGTCCAGGTGTACATATTTCAATAGAAAAGTGAGACTGCAACAGATACATAAAAATCTCTTTAAAAAGTAGCTCAAATAGATTCTTCACGAGTAAAACACTGGCAACCTGAATTTCAGTATCATTCTCAGCATTTCAGTGGAGCATTTTGTTCATCTGTAAAGTGCTACAGAAAACAGAGTATAGATCATTCCTACTCAGCCCTGTGTCATCTCAGCTGCAGCAGCTGCCCTGGGGCTGTGCCATCCATCACTGGGGCTGGGACACGGGGCTGGCCAGCTTAGTGCCTCCAGCTCTGTCAAATTTATAGAATGTGCCTCCTGCTTGGGGTTATGGCCATTTATTTGGGGAGTTTTAGCTGATTTGTAACTCTCTGCTGTGCGAACAACAAAAAATAAGATGCTCACCATTCCAGGTTCTGTCTATACAATATTACATAATATGAGAATTAAGTATTTTTCCTTAGCAGCACGTTGCAATATTACGGAGTGAGCCTCTTTGTATCACCCAGGACACAGACAGAGAAGAAGGTTATAAAAAGCTGCCTGAGCTGGTTTTAAGAGGCCTTCAGACCAAAGGCCTGGTCTCCGCCTTGGGCCTGGCAGGGAGGCTCCAAGAAGTCACCGGGGCTCCCTATTAAAATACTGTTAGCACAGACAAGAGTTTTTGGTCTTCTTTTTAGTTCAAACGTCGTCTGGGAGAGACAAAGAAACAAAGTGCTTGGGTCAGTGGAAATTTCTGACAAAGACTTTTCTTCCTGGCACACACAGGGACAGCCCCACCGACTGTGTGGGGTTTGTCCCCCCCGAATGGCAAGGCAAAGGTCCTGATTAAAGGCCCTCGGAGCGGGGACACAAAAGATGGCCCAGGACTTCAAAGCCAGCACACTGCTGGCCAGCGGGGAGGTCCCTTTCTTCCCCTCTCTCTCCTTTTAACTTCAGCTCCTGCTGGCTGTGGAGGGGCTTCTAATTGCATTTCACAGGCCCCGAACAAAACGTGGTCTTGTCTTCCACACAGCAGCGACCCCGGAGGACGTGGAGATGATGTGAGGCTTCAGAGCAGGAACAAAAAGGGATTCATCGTGTCAGCAGGCCGTGCAGAGGCAATGCTGAGGCTTCTGCAAGATCATTTGCATGTTGCCACGTTTCTAGAGGTGAACTGGCAGCGGTGGGTTTTCTCAGAAGTGGTGTGGCCAGCCCCCTCCTCACAGCTTTGAACATGGGGCATCTGTAAACCCAAGATTTGGGCCAGGGTTTGACCTGATCTGCAGCACCAGTGGAAAGCCAGACACAGCTGAGGGTGGCTGCTGTGGACAGCAGAGCAGAGATCTCCTTTGGGCTGGAGAGAAAGAACCCCTGCCCACTGAGGCAGGTCTGCAGGTGGAGACTTTCTCTGGCAAATTGGGATCTTGATCAAATGGTACCCAGGCTGATTTAAACAGCCTAATTAAAATTCTTCCAGTGAGTCTAGAGCTATGAAGAGAAGGTTTGGCTGAAGCCAGATAGATTAGTTGGAAGTACAGGAAAGTGGTTTCAGGGGATATGGGATGAGCAGAAAGCCTCAGGCCAGGTGTTCCACAGGCAGTGCCAGGTCAGCCAGAGATGGGGCATGATTTAAATCAAGCACAGAGTACACTGGAACCCAGGACTTGGCCACCTTACCTTGCAAAAAGACCAAAAGACCAAAAAAGGTCTGGACTAGTATGGATGAACAAAACACCATCTCATCCCAAAATAACACAAGTCAAGCAAGTGCTATCCCTTTAATGTCTGATAGTCCCTCTTTTCCACTTCCCTAATGAGATTGGCTTCCTCATTCTTTTCCTTTTGCATTCAAATTTCAATCTGCAGTGAATTTTCCACATTACAGGATGAACCATATATCTATTTTCCCACATTGCATAGCACTAGATCCAACACAATACATCCAAATCCCAAGCAGTAGAGTTTATTCCATGCTCCCTGTGCTGATGCCAGTGGAAGCTGGTGCTGCTGAGCCCAAGCTTTCTCCATGGATGCTCAGGAAGAGAATTAGACCTGGAATGAGGTTAGTTAGTCACTGCTGATTCATCATGCATTTGAGATTTGGATTAACAAACCATTCATCCCCCAGTCCTTGTGTGCAGGCCCTTGTTTCCACCAGGAGTAGGGGTTTTTTATTTATTTACTAACTGACAATAGTGGAAGGCCTCGTATTCACATCCGAATTATAATAAATGCATTATAAATGAGTAAGTAGGAAACAGTAAGGAAATGATGTTTTACTTTTAAATGCTAATTATGGAGCCCTGGTGCAGTTAATGTGTAGGGTGTTCTGTCAATTTTTAATGTTTATGCCAAGTGTAGTCTTCAATTTAACATGAGCTTTTAATCCTTTGAGTACTAAATTGCCTTTTAATGCTTGCAGCACAACATTGTGTTTGCACAAAGTCAAGACTGAAAAATGAATTTACTACAAGATATGTGCATGTATGAAGGGGGGAGGAAGTACAAAGGACAAGATTTTTTTCTTAATGATGTTGTTGGAACTGTACAAGAGGAAGGAACTGCTTTCAGGATGTACCTGGCAATTCTTTGCAGTGGCAAGAGGCTGCTGCTGATTTAGTATCTCTGTCGAAGCATTTTCAGAGAGCTCTTTCAGGTTCCAACAATTTATCCAACAACTACACCAAAAACTTATGGTTTGCACCCATAAAGCAAACTTGGAGGAAAACATGATGGAAGGAATTACCATAGAGAGGAACCTGCATAGTCAGTAAGACAAAGTACCTATGAAGAGAGGGAGTTTTTCAGGTGACAAAATTGTAAAGAGTAAGGTTGTTCTGGAAAAGATAAATTAAAGGTAGTTTTCTGGGTTGAGTTGTTTTTTTCTTTTCAGCCAGTGTGCAGTAACAGGCCCCAGGTAATTCCTAGCTCTCAGGGTGCTCCTGTCAGTAGCATGGCTATGGCACAACTCCTGGGCTGGAGATGCTCATCCCAGCCCAACACAGCTTCCCCTTCCCACTCTGCCCCCAGAAACCTCAGCACAGCCAGACTCAGGGAAATGGCCCAGGAGCCACTCTGGGGAGGGTCCATCCCCACAGCCAACAGGACAGCTACAGCCCTGCACACTCCCAGGGTGGCCTTGCCTGCTCCCACAGCAGCACCACTGGGATTTGGCCAGCTGGACACAGCCCAGCCCCACCTGCCCCAGCACTGCCCCTCCCTGCGTGCAGGGGACTTAGAGCAGCTTGGGAGGCTAATCCCTGTTTATCTCCTTGCTGAACAGACTTTTTAAAATGACACTGTTCACATGCTTAAAGCTCCAAATTTGACTTTCCTTGACAGCAGCCATCTCAGGAATCCCAATGAGGTTTATTTTTGGCAGTGGAGCCTTCACAGAATAGGCTTTGCTGCATGCACAGCTCCCAGCGCGCCGGTGCAGCTCTGCAGAGGAGGAGGACTGGGCACCTGAGGATTTGGTACATCCCAGGGATGTACCCTCAGCTTTGCTACCAGCTTAGACCCACAGGGCTAAAGCTAATTAATTAAAAACTCTCTTTGCTTTTTCTCTTCCCCTGCATTTCCACCATCCCTGAGATTTTGGAAGGTTGGAAGGCACCTTAAAGCCCATCCTGTTCCATCCCTGCCATGGCAGGGACACCTTCCATGATCCCAGACTGCTCCAAGCCCCATCCAGCCTGGCCTTAGACACTTTCAGGGATCCAGGGGAAGCCACGGCACCCTCTGCCATGGCCCCCCCACCCACACATGGAACAATTTCTTCCTAATATCCAATATCCCTACTCTCCTTCTTCAGTTTAAAGCCATTCCACTTTGTGCTATCACTGCAAGAAGTCCCTCTCCAGCTTTCCTGTAGGCTGCAGGTATTTGGAAATATTTTTCCTTCTTCCTCACCCTAGCTTCCCATGTGTGCTAACACACAGTTTATGCTGCCCACTCCAATAATTTGGTGTTCTGAGAAGAAGCATCTCTTTGCTTTGCCCATCAGAGGGAACAGCAGTCAGAAAGAACCAGAAATACAAACAGAGTCCATTGTTTTATGATTAAATAATACATCTTTAAAACATGACTGAAAAGGGAAACTTAGCCAATGAAAGGTAGAGTTTGAGCTAATGAATTACCACAGGTAGACAGGTAATGTTTAGACATTACTTTTGAAAAAAACTGCAGTTGAAATTAATCTACAGGCCTTATGCTAGAAACTCACACACTGAATTTAAGCACAGAAAGTCTTGCACATAAACCAGGAAAAACAGAATCACAGGATCATTGACATTAGAAAAGACCAAAACACCACCGTACTTTAAAGATTGATAAAGGATAATCCATATTTTAGAGAATCAAATATATGTCCTTATTTGCTCAATGGCTTTGATCTGGTGATTTAATTTAGGCAGATAAAACTGAATTAGATGCCAGTTTTAAAAGCCTGTCTTCAAATACTGGACTCACGTTTTGGGAAGCGAGGGACAGATCAGAACACAGAGCCAGGGAAGGCACATCCCAGCCCGCAGCAGCACAAAGCCTCTGGAGCATCACCACCTGCATGGCTCCAGGAGGACACACAGAACTGCTCCAGGCATATGTTCCACACATGTAAATATTCCTGTATGAGGCTTGCATCTCCAATAGGGTGGTTGGGAAAATGAACCCATCTCTTTGGATGAGATGGATACAAGGAGAGGGCTGGGGTTTGGCTGGTGGGACACTCTGGAGCTGGTGGTGGTGGCACGGGGGACAGGGACACACAGATGCCCTGGCTGCGGTCAGACCTCAGCCCTGGCACACAGTTCTGCAGGGGTCTGAAGGCAGGAACCCCACTGCCACAAATCACCTACCAATTGTTACATTTTTAAAAATAAGACAGGAACAAAGTCTTTTGTATTTGAAGCATATTTTGCTTTGCCTTACATTTCCAAGCCTCTTTCCCAAGCTTCTTCCTTATACTATTTTTCCCCCTTCACCCAGATTTTTTAATCCTCCCATTCAGAGCTGAATTCTTCTCCTTTCCTTTCCATGCCATCGAGGTGAACAGTGTCTATTTTAGATCTTGTTCATTAATGTATCGAGGCATCTTACTTTGTATTACTTCCATATCTTGATGTTATCTAAAGCTTTTTATATAGTAAGAGAGAAATTACAAGGTTTATAATTTCCCTCATACATGTAACAAAAAAGATAAAGCATGAAATTGCAAAGCTGTGACTGATTTTCTATAAAAGTTCAACAATTTCCAGCAGGCTACAGCTGAGCTGGGGTTGGATTTGCTCTGTGCCTTTAGGTCTTGTTGATATTCATCTGTGTGTGTATGTGCATGTCATTATAAACTTGTATATGCATCAAAAGGTGTCAGAGGAGGCCATGGAGATGCTCNACTCTGATTCTATAAATAAATCACACTTGGGTGAAAACCAACATTAAACCACCAGATAAAACTCTTCTGAGAGGATGCAGCATGTCTGCAGCAGATTTGGAATTACACTGCAATTCTGTAAAACACCAGACAGCTCTTTTATAGGTCTTTTAAGCAGATGAAAGAAGGGATTCAGTTTACCCACATCTGCAAAATCCTGCTTGGGGGAATAAACACGCAGCAAGAAACTTCTCATTCTTTGTGCACCTGCCTAGGGCAAAAGCACCACAATACTGGCTTTACTCCTGGGCTTTTGAACACATCTTGCTTTTGACCAGGCTACAGATACAGCAGCCCTAAATTGCTGGTTGGACCTCCCTGGAGAGCATCCAAGTCCCACACTGTGCTCTTGGAGTCATGGAAATGAAGAAAGCTCAGCACTCCCAAGGATCTGGTGAGATCAGACCAAAGTCACCCAAAGAACAATAACTCAGGTATTGGACAGGCACAATCAGCCTCTTCAAATGTGTCACTAATGACAACAGGGCCCAACTCCTCATGTTCTTCTGAAGCCCAGGTGAAATGAAATCTTTTTCATTAATAATCATTCACCCAATTTCTTCTACACTACTGGTGTCAGACAATTACAAATGCTTTGGTAGTGCCAGGATCCCCATCCCACACGTCCAGGACATCCTGAGGTCAGCCCTGTGTCCACCAAAGCTGCAGCAGCCCAATGCCTCTGTTCCTGGGCTTGTTGGCAGTGCTGATGAGGCCTTGCAGCTCACCAGAGGCAGACACAGAGTGGAAAGAAACATTCCAATGTGGGATTTGTCCATGAAGCCAGGTTCCTCTCCCTAAGCCAGATTTCAGGGAATACATCAGTGTCACAATGCCTTTGCTCACACCCGCCTCCCAAGTGCCTCAAACATCCAAGTCTATTGAGTTAACTGTTCCTGTCATTTGTCCCTACAGCACACTAGACAATGGTGACCCTTTAAAAGAAAAGAATTTAAAAATCGGCTTGAATTTAAAAGACTTAATGTGAAATATGAAGTATTTATGCCACAATGCCTACTGTTTAACTGGCCACATGATGCAGTGATGAGGGTGACTTGGTCTAGGGACAGGTTTTAAACACTGGACAGCACAGCTGCTCTTGTCCAAGAGCTTCCCTGTGCCACATCAGCTCCACATCCAGCCCTGCACACTGCACAGCCATGGCCCAGCATGGACACCCCTGGAAGTGTTGGGAATTTGGCTTCACAAAGTGCCAGGGGACTTTGTGCACAAGGACTCCTGGACAAGCTGGCTGCTGTCTCACATCCTATCACACCCTTGAGGTATTCCCTTCCCTTCACTGAGGTCCAGGGGGGCTGGAAGAGCCCTGGAAAGGCTGGAGAAGTCATGGAAGCCCTGCCTGGCAATGGCACACACCACTTCAGCTCTACTAGGTCACAAATACATCCTTATTTAAATATATGCATGTGCAAATATTTTTAGAAAGTTTCAAGCACGTACTCCAGCATGGCAGCAGCTTCCAAAAGCAGTGGATTTCACTAAATCATTTCTACTGCTCGAGTTTTAAATAAAGTATAAATATTGTACACATGAACTACAGCAGCACTCCAAGGGCACTCCAGCACGTGGGGCTGTGCGTGGCCATGATGTGGGGTCTGCTGGCACTGCTGGAGACTTGTCATCCATCAGCTTGTCTTAGTGACTAATAAGGGAACTCAAATCATGTAATGACAGGTTTTGATTTCCTTAATTTTAGACCAAATGTGGAAATCAGGTGAGCTCAGGAAAGCTATGTGGCATATGAGCTTGGAAAGGAGGTGGAAACCCAAACTCCTCCCATGCCAGTCTTGCATATAAACTGGAAGTCTGTAAGTTTCCTTAAAAATGTATAATTGAGAAATTCCAGTGTTGCTTTTTTATATTATTGCATTGCCTAAGAGCCTTTGCTATGAACTTGGATCCTGGGTGTCTAAAACAACATCTCTGTCTCAGAGCTGTACATTACACACACTGAGACATTCATTGCCTAGCTGAATCCAGCCTAATGCACTGCATTTATTTCCTAAAAGCATTCAGAGGAGAAATGAAAGGGCAAACAAAATAAACCCCAATGTTACTCAGGAATTAAATACACACAGTCTTTACTACTTGGTATTTTCCTTCTTTGCAATTCATAGAAAGCCAGCCAGGGAGGCAGAAGTTTCCTCACTCCTAATGATGAGTGAAGGCTGGACCCTGCCTCGGTGATCCTGCAGAAACTGCCTGTGTCTGTGCTACCTGGGAGTCAGCACCCCCGCCTGCTCAGCTGTCACACCTCTTGTTCAGCTCTCTCCTATGCTAATCTCTCCCTGCTCAGCTCCAGATAACACAATGCATTCCCTCTTCTCCTTTCTGAGCTTATTTGCAGACGTAGCCATCCATAAGAAGCTTTAAATGCGTATTACACTCCAGGAAAAACCCCTGTGGCCCACCAAGTCGTGGGCTGGAAAACCAGTTTAGATTCGCAGAGAAGCTGGTATTAAAATCCTTGAGGACTTTGCATTCCCCTGTCATGCATTTAAAGCCCTGTGAATAAAAAAGGAGCCCTGGTAATTTTGCTAAAAAATGAAATTCCATCATTTCTGCAGAATAAACAAAAACAAACCAATGCATTAGCTATGCAATACTTCTCAGCACCACAGTTTGAATGCATCATTAAAGACAGATTTTACCCATGAAAAGTGTTTTTAAAAAGTAATAAATACACAAAACTTTACATATACTTTTCATTTCATTCCTACATCCTCTCTGTGGGAGGTGGACTCAGATTAAGCTGGTATAGCCAATTCCTCCAGCTGCAGGAAGCTGGAGCCCTATTTCTTACAGCTCACATATTGTATGCTATGCTCTAAACTAGATCCTACCTGCAACTGTGAAATCTGAAAGTTTAAATCTATGATATCCACTGATATTAGAAATGAAAGTAAGTAAAGAGCACCTGGAATGTAATCTCACTGTCATCAACATCAAGTTCATGTTCCCTTTTCCAGGTCTAAGTACTCAGCAAGGACAATTCTCTGATTTTTCTCTCCTGAAAAAGCTGATTTACTACAGGATTCAGCTGCAATCCTCTTTGCTGAAATCTAAGATGGCTTTATTAGTGACATGAGAAGCTGTTTTTGAAGAAGGAGCACACCACTAAAAAAGTGAATGTGCTGTGGAGAACATCTTTGCTGGCCCAGTCTTGACAAAGCAGTGTTGCCTTGTCCCTCTTCCAGTTAAGGAACCATCACCACAGATTTGAGGAAGGACCAAACTGCAGCTTGGTGTCCCAGCTGCTGGTGTGGTGATG
This sequence comes from Ploceus nigricollis, assembly GCA_013399945.1. NCBI lineage: Eukaryota > Metazoa > Chordata > Aves > Passeriformes > Ploceidae > Ploceus > Ploceus nigricollis. The sequence continues at coordinate 318,676 of VXBC01005827.1, forward strand.
CTCTAAGGAAGGCAAAACAACCCTCACACCAGAATGCAACCTTAAGGAGGGGTAAAAGAAAGGTACCTGTGAATACCAGAACAGGATATTAAAGGATATGAAACAAGGAAACAACAGCTAAAGCCAACAAGATATGGACAAGCCTCCTTCCAGCCTCCTCCAGTGACAGAACCTCCTAAGGCTGCTTGGCACTTTTGGTTATGTCTCAAAAATCCTACAAAATAAAGGCATACAGTCTTCTCTCTGGCATAGAGCTTTAAACTACAGGTGCTGGCATTGCTCTGGTGGAAATGAGAGGCATGACAGACACAATGTTCCACTGGGCACTGCATCCAAAAAATACTGCTTCAGTAACTCACAGAATACATGGCAGGCATTGTCCAGGTCACTGCAACAGTGTCAGCCTTGAAAAGACATGGAGTGACAGAGGACAGCTGTGAAATATCTGCCCCCATTGCATGGCCACCGAGTGCCCTGGCCAGGGCTCAGCCCCGGCGGGGGCTGTCAGTGACACCCTGGAGCCAAGAGCCCAAACTGCTGGAACACACAGCTCCAGCAAAGGATACTGCAAGGTTACCAATAAAAGACAAGTCCTAAGGGGAATATTCAGGAGCAGCTCCTCGGCTGGTGGCTGCTTCCCGCTGCGGAATGTCACTCACATGGAAAGTCACGATGCCTTGATAGGCTTCACAATCCCCATCAGTTCTTCAGCTGCTTGGCTAATCAGATATTATTACCTCCTTTGTGTTTTCTTTCCCAGCCCTCTCGCTCTCTTTCTCTGGCAAGGTTGCTGTAAAAGGACTCAGTAATGATTCCTATCTAAATATTTCACTTGCAATACAAAGGTCTGTATTTTGCATACTGTGGAACTACTGTTGCTTTGTCTTTTGACAAAAAAATCTCCCCAGGCTTCTTGGAATAAATACTGATAATTGTACCCAGCCTCAACAGAACATATTGTACATTAAACTACACAACATTGGATTCAAAGGCAGTGATCACTGAGGATGGGACTTTAGAACCCCCAAGTCCTGAAGGTTTGGGAATGTCCCTTTCAGGCTTGAGGCTACTCCAGATCCTTCTGTGCCACACAGACACCCTGGCAGGACACCTGGAACCAGAGCTCAGTGCTGTGACTCCTAGTCCTGCAGGGTCACCTCTTCACCGGGGATCCCCCTCTGCACACAGAATGAAAGGAACGTTTAACTTCACTTTACAAACATTTGGCCTTCTATAGACATTATCTGGCACATTCCCATTAAATTCCTTGGGGAAGATGCAGGTCAGTGCTAAAAGCTGTAGAAAATCTCAATTTTCATCTAACTCTTGTTTTTCTTGTGTGCAGAACACCAAGATTTCAACTTTGCCTAAATTATAGGAGATTAAACTTTGGGCAAATTGTTATGATTCATCTTTTCTCCCCATTCCCAAAGAAGACAGACCTGGTGCCTCTAAAGTCTTCTGCAAAGGACAGATCCCAGAGCTTTGACCCTCCTCTCCCAGATCCAAAGAGCACCTTCACCACTCAACAACCTCCTCTTGATGAGCAGACGTCCAGCTCTGCAAAACCCCTAAAACAGTCCCTGGAGCAGGGGCCTCACTAATTCCTGCAGCTCCCTGGGCTGTGTGTGGGGATGCAGGCCATCAGCAGCAGCCCTATCCTTCCACACATCCCTGTCCCTTCCACACATCCCTGTCCTTCCTCACATCCCTGTCCTTCCACACATCCCTGCTTCTTTCACACATCCCTGTCCTTCCACACATCCCTGTCCTTCCACACATCCCTGTCCCTTCCACACATCCCTGTCCTTCCACACATCCCTGTCCTTCCACACATCCCTGTCCCTTCCACACATCCCTGTCCCTCCCCACAGCCCCGAACAAAGGCAGCATTTTCTCAGCAGGACGTGTTAGCTCAGGCACGCTGCCACAGCTTCGCAGCTTCTGCAGGTAACTGGATGCAGTGTAGACAAGCCTAATGTGGTTTCATATGGAAACGAGTGGTAAATTATTAATATTAATAACATCTATAAACAACTGGTGACAACTTCAAGTGGCTTATTGTGTAATACGTACAAGGCATCTGTTCATTATCAGTTACAAGACACTCCTGATATACACAACAATTTACCCGAGGATCAGGGCAGACGTTTCCTCTCTGAATTTCTGCCTCCAAGCCCAAGGTGCTCACAGCCCCCAGAGTCGTGCTGGGAGTGCTCTGTGTCCATGCTGGAGAGCAAGCCCCGGGGCAGGGATCCCTCAGCACACGTGGCGCCGGCGGGGACCGCTCGGAGCAGCTCATTCACCTTCAGATCCTGCTGCTCTCTAAGGTCGCAGCGATTGCATCAGTGGAAATTTGTCTCATTCTGAGAGGGCCTGATTCTCGCTGGGAGCCAGACGCCTGGAAGCTATTACATGTCTGTGTGATGGTTTAAGGCCCAAAGGAAACTTCCTACAGCCCAGCTGTAACCCATGGGACAAGGCTGGGACAGGGGAGAGGCAAACGGGGCTGTGAGCACGGGATTCTGCAAAGCACCACTGTGAGTTTATTATGTCAAAGACGGAGTAAGCCGTGATGTTACAATTTTTCTGTCAAGGACAGTGATAAAAAACTCTCCTCACTCCAAGCTCTGGGATTTACGGCATAGGTTTCCAACCTCCAGAGGCTAATTATTTCCAGTCATCCTGCAGTGCACCCTGGGCAATGCTTTATGAAGTTAGCTTCATGTGGCTGAACACCCCTTACTTCACTGGCCTCTTGCTGTCATGATGCAAAGACGGACTAGTACTTCATGTAGCAATTTTTAAATAGAAGTGGATGATTTTTCAAGTAATTATTAGCAAAAACGTCAAACAGAAAGGCAGAGGCTGGCTATCCTACTGAGAGGAACCACTGAGGCAGAAAATATGTGCCAGAGCATGGAGTGGGAGCTGCACCAAGCTTGCTGTCAGACAATGCTCTTTATCAAACCGGGAACATAACACCAGGCTGCTCATAATGCCTCCTTTAATGAGGCGGCCGAGCTGCCATGCTCGACTGTATTCAAATAAACACGGTGGCTTTTCAGCAACTGATTTTAATCTCATTTCCTGATCTGAGAAGGGCCCGGGAAACTCAAGACTTTCAAAAAATTGTTTTTTAATTGTTGTTGGCAACTTCATTTACTACCTTCAAAGGATGAGTTAATGGTATCTGAACAGAGAACAGTGACACCGCAGTGAGTGGGGGAGCTGCTCCTCGCTCTCACAAAGACCAATTCTCAAATTACCAGATGTTTTCTTCGTCTTTTGGGAAAGAAAGAAAAAAAAACTCAAGACCTTCCTTGAAGGCAGCCAGGTGCATGACAACACAGGCTGGAGCCCAGCACCATGGCAGGAGCAGCCTGGAAGTGGAGCATTACAAAGGCCACCAGAGCTCACAGCTGCCCTCCCCTCCTTCAGAACAGGCACTCCCAGGAGTGTGAGCAATGCCATGCTGGACATTACTTCACTGAAGTGCACACAGCCAAGAAGAATGATCTTCTGAGGTTAAATCACCAGCACACAGCAAGGAATTTCTGCTGGGGTTAAATCCACCCAACATGCAACCCCCCCATGTGTAAATGGAGAAACCAGTTCATCCTTCCCTTCCTCCTGCTGCCTCTTTTTCTCTGATAACTTGGCAAGTGTTTTTGGACACTGATCAATCCTTTTGGTGTGTTTAGTAATGATACCTGAAGGCTATCTGTACATAAATGACCAATAATGGCAGTGCAGTGCTCTTATCAATGGCCATCAAACCTTGGTCACATCTCACCTTTCTGCAATTACCTTCTGTTTTGGGCTGTACACAAAACCTGAAATAGAAACCTCTCCACTCTTTGGGGATGTTAAAGCATAGATTCATAGAATAGCCTGGATTGGAAGGGACCTTAAAGCTCATAGGTCAAACCATGTGACTAATTCTTGGCTGTGCAGGTGGGCAGGCCCTGGCACAGGGTGCCCAGAGAAGCTGTGGCTGCCCCTGGACCCCTGGAACTGCCCAAGGCCAGGCTGGATGGGGCTTGGAGCAGCCTGGGGTAGTGGAGGGTGTCCCTGCCCATGGCAGAGGGTGGAAATGGCTGATCTTTAGAGTCCCTTCTGACCCAAACCATCCTGTGATTCTAAAACTCAATCCGAGTAGATTTAGGAGTGAGGATACAATACTTGTTTTTTATAAAAGACTTCACAAAATAGGAGGAAAAAACCCAACCCCACACAGAGCTGCAATAATGCTCATTGTGCACATCTCTAAAGGTACAGCTGTAGCAATCCAGCTGTGCTACATCTGGGCTTTCAGAGCAAGCCTGCATTTCAGTCAGGTCACACGGGGTGTCCTAAATCCCTGTGTGTCTGCAGAAATATCTGAGCTACAAGGAACACACCAAAAGCTGCTCAGCTCATTAACAGGCTCTATGAAGCACCATCCAGTTTCAGCAACTGAACTGCTGCAGGTGGCTCAGGCTGGCAAAAAGTAAGCCCAGCCAGCCTGGAGTGACTGTCCTGCTCATGACATGGCAAAGGGCAGCTCACTGCCACTGAGGCTCCTTGAGCAGCTGTGGCTGTGTGACATCACTCAGTTCACAGTTAACTGCTGTATTTCACAGAATCACAGAATATCCTGAGCTGGAAGGGACCCCCATGGATCACCCAGTCCAGCCCTGGCCCTGCACAGACACCCCGACAATCCCAGCCTGGGCATCCCTGGAGCTCCTGGAGCTCTGGCAGCCTNTGCAGCTTCTCTCCAGCCTCTCCTCCCCCAGTCCATACACACAGCCAGGGGTGCCCCACCCCAGATGCAGAATTCAGCACTTGCCATTGTTAAGCTTCGTACAGCTGGTGATTGCCCACCTCTCTAATTTATCCAGGTCTCTCTGTAGGGATTTAAAGGGACTTCAAGGGATTGAAAGTGTCAGGAAAAGCTGTGGGGACACAGTACTTTTTTGTAAAGAGCAGCTGATTCCCATTCAGCAGAAGATTGCTCCCACTTGACCAAAGTCAGTCAAACTGAAACACAAACATTTATAAAGGCAGTATTGTCTTAATGACTTGTTTTCAATTTACACCTTAGTCTTAAATTAAGCCTTAAGAGGCTTCTGTTGTTGATTTTCTCAGTACCTCATTTTTAAAACAAAGATTTGCAAGGGATTGTCCATCTGCAGCAAGAGTACTCAGGTACTTCCCAAGCTCCTAAATGGAGATGCTTCAGAGGAAAAGCAGATGCCAGCCCAACTGTTCCTGAGGATTAGGTTTATGATAATTACAGGTTTGGCCTTCCAAAATTATCTCAGCATGGGTTGTGCTGGGCTAGCAAAACCCAGGAAGGGTTTTGGGCAGGAGATACACATTTTGGAAAATGACTTGGCCAACCTGGAGAAGATTTGGGAAAACTACCCCTGGTGTCTCTTCTGTCTGGAGCTGGCACCAGGCATGGCACATGTGCAGGGAGAGGTGGAACCCGGCCTGGCCGTTCACCTGACACATTCCCTCACGGTGTCAAGAGAAACACCATGAGAATGTGTGACTTCAGGTAGGAGCTGCCAGCTTGTGGCATGTCCACGTGGGACACGTTCCTCTGAGTGAGCATCTCCTGCCCCCCGGGCTCCCCCCTGGTGTGACAGCCCTCTTTTCTTTGGGACAGAAAACCCACCTGAGGCACAGCCTGAAGAGCAGCAGGAATCAGGCAAGGCAGTCAAGCAAAGAGCTGTTGGAAGCTTATGATAAAGCATAAATTTTTCAAGAGCCCATAAACAATTCAAACATCCAGCATTTCACAGAAACCAGTGGATCCTGGTACTTGTTTTAGTGGCAGCATGCTGCTGCTGAAGTCACTGCACATCAGCATGGCACTGTGTGCTGGAGAGAGGGATACAGATCAACACCCACCCCAAGCCTTACACTGGGGATACACAGGATCTTTCCCAGGAAAAACAAAAAAAAAAAGCCAAAAAAAACAAGTTTTGTCCAACTGTGATAATTCATTAGGAGAAAAGAGTGGAAACCAGACAAGGCTCCAGCCCTTCACATCATTACATTTCTGAAATAAAAATGACAACAGATGTGCTCAGTACCAGCAAACCCATCCCCAAAGCAGCAGAGGGTTCCTGGCATCCATAACCTCCCTCCATTTGAAGTTTGTAATTTTGCAGAGCCTCTTTTTCTTCACTTGCAGCTGTTTATATGACACAAATCACTTTCTGGATGCAAGTCCCAGACCTCTCACATCTCACATTTCGAAGAATTAACCTGAGGAGGAAACTGTCAGACAAGGCTGACTCAAATTCCACCTCCATTTCAGCAATGCTCAGAAGGAGCTAACACCTTTCTGCAGAGTGGCAAATTAATGTCTTACAACTGGAATGATCTGTAGGAATCTGCAGCTAAGACCTTTGGCACAGACCATGACTCTGTTGTGCTCGCATGTCGATAGAAGCTCCCCAACAGGCCCTGGGGACACACAGGAGGTTCCAAAGAGCTCCCAGTGCTACACCTCGTGGGCACCAGAGCTTGTGTGGCTACAACAGGCATGGGAAGAAGTCACTGAGTAGGGACCCCCCCATCCCACTGCTCCCTAGCCACACATCCCCCACCATGCCTCGACACAGAGCTCCTTGGGAGCCACTGCCATCTCCCACTTGGGAACCTCTCCTCAGCCATGGTGTGTCCTGTGACTCTGGATCATGTGGAGATCTGGGTATGTTCTTCCAAAACAAGGACACTCCTACTGCAGCAGACCAAAAGCCTCTGAGAAAAGTCAGCAATGTGTTTCTAGGGAATAGCACAAGAATGAGCATGGGGGATGACCTTCTGAACCTGCTTTCTGCTACTGAGATTGCTTAAGCCAAGGATGTCAGCTTTGCACTTGAAGTTTTCCATACATCTTTCTTCCAAAACAATTGTCCCCTCACCAACAGGAAGGCTCACCACATTAGTTAAACTTTATTCTATAATAGTTTTTTCTTACAAAACTCTACTTTTACAATATTTATGGCTGCAGAGCTGCAACTAAAGTAAAACAAAGAGAACGAAATTGGGAAATTCAGTCTTAAATTCAGTCGTGTTGTCTAATAAAGTCATGAAAATATTTGGAGAGGCAAAGGCAGAAGGCCAGGGCTGTGGTGGCCAATGCTGTTTACGGAGGTGGCCAAGGCAAGGGGAGATGAGAGGGGAGGCACCCACAGCCCCATAGGAGATGTTTTTGCTTTCTGAATGAGCTCCTTCTGCCTGCAGCAGGTACCAGCTATTGCTCTGCACCCACTCCTTCCTGGTGTATTTTGTTAAGACAGTATAATCCTCAGAAAATCTCGCCATGAGAATCTCATTCTGCTGTTATGTATTTTACAGAAGAATATATCAAGGCAAAGAGAAGTGAATGGACGAGCTGGCTCAAGAAGTTGATGTCTGGCTTTCTTGGTATGGCCGTTTGGCAAGTGGAGATGGGACTGCTGAGTGGTCAGTAGGTCCCCAAGGGCTCAGGAATGACCCCTTGGACTTCCAGGGCTCCTAACAGCTTGCAGGACGGCTCCTCTCCAATTCACAACACCCACAGTTATTTGTGTCCAGGAGTAGGACTCCATGACAAAGTTTTCCCAAGCCTACCCAACACTGTGGTGCACTTGGACACTGCTGGAAGACTCCAAGCAAAGTGGAGCCAGCACAGAAACCCACAGAAGGACGCCCTGGGCTTCAGCATGTACAGAATCATCAATTTCAGGATAAGAGAAAGGACTTTGTGTTCAGATGACATCAAGCATCCTTGTCAGGATCGTGACGTTCGTTCCCTTGCAGCTGACCTGGAAAGCGAAATATGCCCTTGACATATGACCCAGGCAAACGTGAAGGAATTTTACTGACAGCATGAATAAAATAAACTCTTCCTGACAGGCCATGGAAAGGGGCAAGAGATGAAGTGGTTCATGCTCTCCTCCGTTAGTTAAAACCCTTTGGACTTTGCTTCCACCTCACTGCAGAAGGCTGCTGATGCAAAGGGTGATATTTGCCTGCAATCTTTCCCTGGGAAGTAATTAGTTTCCATTTAGAGGGATGACAAATTGATCAGGCAGGAATCTCACTGAGCTCTGAATTGAAGCTAAACTGTGATAGCTCCAGCTCTGGCAACTTGGGTTTGTCAGTCTGTCAATGCATTTTACAGTTTCAAAATTCAATCACCCAACAGCAGGAAAGACATTGGCTTAAAAAAAAAAAGGGGGGGAAGGAAAAAAAAAAAAAGAAGCAGCAGCAGAAGCAGGGGGGAGAAGCAGCAAAGCCTCCACTTCCTCCTGCAAGTTCATTATCGCCTCTCCAAAGCATGACGGTGGTGTGAAATGGGTTAGACGCATGGATGCCTCTGTTAACGGCCAAGGAAAAAAAAGTCGCACATCATTAGGAATGGAATAAACGATACCGAGGCACAGAGCAGAAATGATTTGATTAGCAATTTCCAGTTTTGAAAAGACCTGGAAGAGAACCAAATGACTATACAGAAGGTGTGATGGAGTTCTTAATTGCTGTAACTGCACAGGGAGACTCGATGATTTGTGACATATAATACAGCACAGTACGCTAACGCTAATAACTGTTAATTAACTGCAGCAATGATATACTCTCAAAATGCACATACAAGTTACCATAATTTCTAGATTAAAAGCTGCAATGTTCGAAGCCAAAGGCAGAGGGAAGGCAGCACAGAGGGAGTGGAGGACGAGAAGAAAGTGGAAAAGGAGATGGAGAATCTTTCCTTTTTTTAAACCTCCCTTTGAGCACTTCTGACACCTCAACCAGAGCAAAGCGGCCAGAAAGCACCAAGAAAAAAAATGAAATACTCCTGCCGAAATGCGAAACGGTTCCTGCATGAAGCTCCCTCCAGAGCAGCAGTTATTAATTCTGAAAGGCTGTTGTTGCACCAGGCCATCTGGCTGTGCTGTAAAGAGTTCAGGAGCTCTGCTGAGCTAAGATTCCTGTTGGATCCCATTCGCCCCAGCGACATTATTCACTCACAAATGTTATCACACCATTTTTTCCCCCATTGCTGCTGTTTGCGAGTCACTTTATTTATTTGCAGGCAGTTTGTTGCACTGCCCAGTGCAAAAGTGGCTCTGCCAGGAGCCTCCAGGGAGCCAGGAGACAACACCCTCATCCAATGGATGCTCCAGAGCTGGTTTCACTCTGCCTCCCAACAGCAGTGCTGTGTGTGAGGCTGGAAGGTGGCACTTAGGAAAAGCTGCTGGATTGACAGCCTGGGAGACCGAAGGCTTCTATTTCTGCCCCAGCAGGCAGAGCACAGACACGCTCCCACACGCTGCCCTTCAGCGGCACGCCGAGATGGGAATCAGATGACACTGATTAGCTGTCCAGAATTGCTAAAACATTTTCTCTTTTGGATCAATAGTAATAAAGAGGAGGGTAAGGCAGGTATCACGCTGCACTGTGGACAGCTGATTCTGATCTTCCTGCAGAGCTGTAGCAGAAAAACCTCTTGGCATGTTTCCCTTCCAAGGTCCTTCCAGTGCGAGCGATCTGCAGACAGGCTATTTAAATGTTACAGCCAGGCTAATCTTGTACCAGCCCTGACACGCCAATCACCCCGTGCATGGAAAGCTAACAGGCTTTCTTCTTCCCTTGGTGACCCTTCCTAACAGGCTCCTCCTGGATGGCCTCCAAAGGGAAGCTAAGCAAAGTGGCTGTGTTTCAGAAGGCACCGCTGTCCGTACCCCTGTGGGTGTGAGCTCAAATCTAATCCCTGTGGCAAAGAGTGGGAAACCAGGAAACAAAGTCACAAACCAACCTAAGCCTAAATGATTCCATGATTCTGTGATCCCACAGCATCTGTGTTCACTGATGCACACTGGGATGCAGTGGATGGTGAAGATGAGAATTCAAACACAGAGCAGCGATGAAAAAAAGGCCTCACAGACTCGCTCAGCCTCTCTATCCTCCGCGTTCGCACCAACGCCGCATGGTGAGAGCATGTGTGAAGTCTATCTATCATTTTAACATTGAAGTGCCTGGAAAAATATTAAGGGTAAACTTTGCTGTCATTCCAACATATGGCAAGGCACTGAAATATAGACATATCCTGAGGAAACTGGAGAATTTGAATGAATACCTCTTTTACAGAAGAACACGTTAGTTCTGTGTTTTCCAGTTTTTTATCCACCTCCTCCTTCTACAATCTTTTTTGTACTCTGGTTTCTTTCTAGCTAATAAACCAACTCTCCTTCATAGAATCCCAGAATAGTTTGGGTTAGAAGGGACCTTAAAGCTCATCTCCTCCATGGGCAGGGCTACCTTCCACTGTCCCAGGCTGCTCCAAGCCCATCCAACCTAGCCTTGGACACTGCCAGGGATGGGGCAGTCACAGCTGCTCTGGGCATCCTGTGCCAGGGCCTCACCATGCTCTGAGGCATGAGTTTCTCCCTAACATTGAATCTAAATCTCTCCTCTTTTAGTTTAAAACCATTCCCCCTTATCCCATCACTGTCAGCCCATCTAAAAAGTCGCTCTCCCTCTTCAAGTACAGGAAGCCCCATTCAGCGCTCTTAGGAGCATGATAAGCATACATAGAGTGGAAAATAAAGAAATTAAAAAAAAAGATTATATTTATGTTCCAGTAAAAGAAATAGCTTCTAGCTACCAAAAAACCAGAGAATTTTCTATTTTTATGTTGGGCATGAAAGACAGAGGTGACCTACCTGACTGTCCAGCCCTATTCCTTCCCCCTCTGTGTGGCCAGAACAGATCCATACCTTACACTTCTCCAGCACGCTGCCCAGGTGGAAATGACACACAGGATGGCATTCTTATCATTTTCCTCAGTAGCAGAATGACACTGCTGGGACAATCCTTTCCCTTTCCTCACCTCTGATTCTTAGAGGGCTCCTAGCTGTCACATCACTCCCAATTTTGCTCCCATGACCACAACCTCTAAATAATATTGCATTTTCTTTACCACCTAACACAGAACTTTCAAACCGATTTAAATCTGAAATGAATGCTGCGAATACCAGTCCATACTCACGACAGACATTTAATAACCCCCCTGGGAAAGAAGAGCTTCTGAAACTGCTAAAATGCATCCTGTGGGGATGTCAGCCTGGAGTGAAAGATTCTTAAAGACTTTTTGTGTGACAGCATCACACCCTCTGAGAGTCCCAGGTGCCATTAGGGGGGAGGAGGGGACTACAGCACACTTGAAGAATTCAAGAATAATCAGCCTCAGGTATTAATGTTTTGCTTGAAGATGTAAAAGATAAGACACTGAACTGGTATGATTGCCAGAGAAGGGGTGTTAATGAGACATAAAGCTGCCTGTTGAGTTCTGCTCCCTCCTTTTGCAAGGTGCCCATGCAATCCCCTGTCCCTGATTAACCAAGGGCCACAGCAAGGCCGTGGGAAGGGGGTGGCCAAAAGGCTGGATGGGCTTCTTGGAGAAATTGGAAACAACTCCCTCTCAGAGCCCTGCCAGCTTGTTCCACGCAGACCTCTGCCCCAGACTGTATGCAACACCACTGGTTCTATTGCAGAAAGCATTTTTCATATCTGGTAGGAAATTAGGGGTAAAAGGGGGGGAGGGGTGTCTCCTTTCAGAACTTTTCCATTCTAAATCCAGACTTGTTTCAGCACTACAAAGACAAAGCCTTTGTATAGGACAGCTTGGCACCCACCCACGTGCAAGGGGGGATTACACTTTCCAAGTTGCATTTTTTGCCCTTGAAATGTTTCCCTTATAATTGGAAGAAATTTTTTTTTTGTCGCAAGATGAAATTCCTTTGTGCAAAAAGCCAAAGCAAAGCCTATATATTACTTACTTCTCTCTTTAAAACCTTTAGCTTTCCTGGAGATTAACTGCCTGGTAAACCCTCCCCAGGCTGGGGTTAAGGGCAGGGCTGCCCTCTCAGCCCCAGCTGGGCTTTTCTCATGACTGGATTGTGACAAAACCCTTGGGAGCCCCTGGCTACCAAGTCCAGGGCTCTCCCTTCTCTGTGCTGGCTCCTGGGAAAGCACCTCTTGGTCACTGGACACCAGCAGAGACCCTTCAGGCCACACCCTTTTGCTAATAACCTTTTAAATTTTCTTTTTACATTCTTTTTGCCTACAACAAACATTCCTCTAAACATTTATTTCATACTTGATGTAAATTTGTACTTCTACATGCTCTTCCCCTTCACCTGGCTGGAGTTGAGGGTGATTTGGAGGCAGCTGGAGAACAAGGAGGCATTTTGCTGGAGATGCCTGGCCAGTCTTCAAATAGGGGTGCTGGGACACTGCCACAGGCATCCCAACCACTCCACACAGCTTCCAGGGTATTTCAAGGATAATTTGTGCATCCCCAGGAGCTACTGGGGTCAATCTGACAGCTGGTACCAAAGGGGCTGGCAGAGGCACAAAGCCTCTGGGGCACAGAGCAAGTCTCTGGGGACAACATCTGCACCCTGAGTGCTGCCATGGAGCCTCTCCCATGGGTGCCCCAGGAAATCCTATCAGCCCAGAACAGCAGCTCCACAGGCACTTGGATGTTCATTTATCCTTCATCCCTCACATTCCTGACCCTGCCTTCAGTCCTAGTCCACTTTCTAGGATAAAGTGGTTTGATCCCAAGCTCTGGGCTTGGGCTTTGTGCTTTGTGCCTTTAGCTCCTGCCAGTCCAGCATTTCTCTGGCTCCTCAGTGTCCTTCTGGCCCTGTCTTTAACACAGGGTCTGCCCTCATCCTCCCCCCTGGGAGGGACCACCTTGCTCTGGGTCGTGCCACACTTGAACTCTGCCCAGGGACTTATTCCATCCCCGATCTCCCAGCTGACACGCCAACATTCCTGCCAAGGGAAAATCCTACTGGGGTGCAGAAGTACAGCCTGTCCTGGCTGCATGAAAAACAATTCTCCTTCACTCCCTACAATCACAGAGGTTATTTGCTGCCCCAGATGGAAACAAATATTTTTTATGAAGATCTGTTTTAACCAAAAGCACATATAAAACAAAACGGAAAGAAATATTTGAGGTTTGCGGTGGTTGGAATCCACACGCAGAAAATTAATGCTTTGACATGTATTCTGCGCTTAATCTTTTGTGGCAACTTTTTTACATTTGTAAGAGTTATGGATTTTAAAAGTCACAGCTAAGATTGCTTAATGAGCATTCACCACCCTGGAAGTGGAAGCAAGGCTGATGTGGTTTAGTCAGCTGTTAGCTTTATTGCCTCTCTTCTGTACTAAAAGTGACAAGTTGAACACATTATAGAGAGCTCAGATGTGTTATGTAGATGAAGCCTGCAGCAATATCTGCCTGCTCTCTATTATTTATGATGTCTATATAATACAATGGACTGAGATTTAAGCCATTGTGATGCAGTTTGTTTTCCAGGGTTCTAAAGTACAGCACATTTTACAGAGAATTGCATCTCTGTTACATATTAATCAAATCCATCTTACATGCAGCTCTTACACTGTAAACTAAAGGGAAAGAAAGATTAAAGCGCTTGGCTTTTCCTCAGCTGTCAAGGACTGGCAATAAAATAATAATAAGGGCTTCTAAATAATGTGTGTGTGACAGGCCTTTGCTCGGTTGTGCAGTCCTTTATGGAGGTTAACTACAAAATAAGTTCCAGTGAGTGATTGAGAACAGGCGAGTGTGTAATACTGTAATGCCAAGCCCTGCATAATTCTTTGCGAAGTTCATTTGCAGAAATTCTCCCAACCTGACAAGCCAAAGTTGTTGCAGGTCCAGGCGCTTGGCAGGGGTGTGAAGTTAACTCGGGCTGCCCCCGCTCCAAACCCTCAGTGCCTTCTGAACTGTTTCAGCTGCAGCCCATTAAAGCAGAAAGCTGCACTCCAGCATCACCAGTCAGCCTTCCTGGTTTCTTGAAAATATTATTATGAGGGAAGTCATGAGAAAGTTATTTTATTATAAAATATATAAAACTCTGTAGAGGTCTGCGGTTTTGGATTTTTCTTTTCCATCATTAGCCAGAGTTTTGAAGATCAAGAGGTGGAATTTTTAACAAAAGCCTAAATCACGACAAGCTTTTAAGGCAGCATGGACTGTGGAATTTATTGGAGGAGGGTTTTAGCCTTTCCTCCCTTGGCTTTTGCTGCCAGGGAGCCTTTCCAAAGTTTCTGTGTCTGCTCTGCCCTATTGCCCCCTTGCAGGGGGTCTGTCCACTCCCACCAGGTCACTCACACCATGGTGGAGGGACAGAAGGGACCACGGGCACAGGGAAGAGGCAGCTGAGAGGCAGAACTTCTGCCCTGGGCAGTGCCCAGCCCTGAACAGGCTGCCCAGGGAGGGGCTGGAGTCTCCCTCAGCGGGGACACTGCAGAGCCCTCTGCACACAATCCTGTGCCCTGTGCTCTGGGATGGCCCTGCCTGAGCAGGGAGGTGGCACCAGTGACCCTCTGGGGTCCCCTCCAACGGGACCATCCTGGGATTCTGTGATGTTGTCACAAGTCACAGCGATCAGATCCTGACAAGGTTCAGGATTAAGGATCCTGTGTTGAGTGTGGGCTCTCACTGACTTCCCACACAGCCATGGATGTCACTGCTGTCACCAAAGGGTGACGGTGATCAGCCTTAGAGAGCCCCACAGCCCACGGATTAAAAATCACCAGGTGAAAGCTGAGCTCTTAAGCTCTGCTTTGCTGTAGACAGGAGGAATAAAGCAGAGGAAGGGAGGAAGGACATGTGTGAGAGTGTCCCACAGCACTTTGCATCATACACAGCCAAGCCAACCACTCCTGCAAGTCCCAGTGATGCCTTCAACCACCCTGCACCACAACCCCAGGGCAGGGAGAGCCCTCCAGCAGCAACACCCTTCAGAGATGACCAGAAAATTCAGCCCCGGATTCAGAGCCAAGTTCTAGCAACATTTAAAGCAGGGAGCTCCAGCTGGAGCAAGCATAAAGATAGGGCTGCTGGGGAAAAAAAAAAAAAAAAAGTTAATTCAGATCTGGATCTGTGTGCTGGAGAAAGCAGATGGGTGCTTGGGCGTGGGGCTTGGCTTACCTGTAAACCACGCAGTACATCTGAGGAGTGGTAATTTTAGACTCACTTGCACCAGCAAAGGTGCTAGCAAAGGAGTTTAGGAAATCAAAGGAAGGCCTTCAGGGCACCATCTGGCTGCTGCAAGGAGCCAGGGAGAATTCCTGTCCCCTTCACACACTCCACAGGGCCACTGCCAGCTCCTGCCACCCCCATCTCACAGCAACAGCATTTGTTTACTGCTGATCTAATCCACAAGGGCAAACTCAGTGTTTGCTCTCAAAGATCTGTCTTAAAATGCTATCATACACATCCCTTGGGTCAGAGTGGTATTTCAAGTGCATTGCAATGGAGAGATGTTTCTTAGTATTGTCTCTGTTTTCTTCACTGAGCTGGGTCTTCTTTCTTGCAGACCTCCTGAAACACTGGGTGTTGATTTCCCAGCCTGTTTTGCTCTGTGATATTCATGCTGTGACTGCTGGGGCTCCTCAGCAAGACAGGTACAGGTGTTGCCACCACCTGAGCATGTCACAGCAAGGGCATTTGACTTTTGATTTTACTTTTTTTTTAAACATGAAGAAAATAATTTTAAATCTGAAATCGTTGATAACATCCCCATGGTTTGGGCTCATTCCTGCTCATGTCAAGTCCAATTTACCTGTGATGACACTGCTACACTTAGGAGAAGAAACAAGTATGGTGAGGGTGCCCTGCACACCACAGGTTACATGTGTAGAACAGTAAAGAGTCACTAATGCCTTGAGTCCTGAGTTCTGAGGTGCTTTGTCTTCCAGTTAGCCAAACCTTTGCAAGTGAGGGCATCTTTAATCTCCATTCCTGCCATGAGCGTGCCTAAAGGAACTCTAACTTTGTGTACAGCTCTCTAGAGAACTTGTATGACACTGGCACTTTCTGTGAAAGTCTCTGAATCCCTCAGACTCAAGGGGCCAAGTGGGACACTGAGCTTTCATGTAAGTACAGAAAAAGGAAATTCTGCTCCTTGTGTGGTCAAGCTTTTCTTTGGAATCACTTGTGACTCAAGCTCATCAGAGGAAAATGGAGAGCCCAACTTCTGTACTGCAAAGGAACTCGTTATTTTAGGGGGTCTTCTCCTCCCCTGAGGGCTCAACATGGAATTTTGCCATGAAGACACCAAGCAGCCTCTCACTGCCCCTTGGCCATATCTACCAGGCCAGGCACATCCACCAGGCACAAAAGGCTTCTCTGAAGCCAGGGGCTGCCAAGAAGAACCATCCTGGCATTTAATTTTTCCCCAGTGAATGGGGAAAGATAGATTTTGGAAATAGATCAAAACTCCACTGAGGGTGAAAAAATGACCCTGCAGCTCTGGAAGGTTCCCCACCCCTGACATGGAGAGTTCCTGAAGCGAAGCTCAGTGTCAGGGAGACGCCATCCCAGATCAAATGGGGAACTGGGGTACAGCCATTTCCATTCCTGGGCAGGCAACACTTAAAAGGATAAACAAGAGCTAGCCACACAGAGGAGCACACTGGTTTCTTTTGCTTTCCTTGACATGGAAAGTGGCCTGCATGCCACCTGACACTCAGGGATCACTTCCCAGGCTATGGGAAATGAGCTGGGAAAACACAAGCACAAACCTCCTGTGGTTTATATGTCTGCGTCAGGCGAGCCGTGCAGAATGCAAAGGCAAATCTTTCAATCCTCCCCTCTCCCCAGCCCTGAAAGGCCAGCACAGTGCTCCATTCAGAAGGGGATTTACCACAGGGTTTGGAAAGCACTGAGTGCTAGACAGGAATCTTGCCCTGACTGAACCTACTTATAAGCCCTCCCATTAACAGGCAGTGCTGTGGAGAGCTGGTGGCACAGTGTGCACAGCACAGAGCTGTAAGTCACAGCACAGGTTTGCTGAACGAGCTGGGGACCAGCTGCATCCCTTTACTCCCTCAATAACACACTGATACGGGCACATTTATTTTCCTGTTGAAGCAGCTCACAGAATAAACGCGGGTCCCATCCAAGGGGGGATTACTGGAGGAACAGATGTATGCTGCACTGCAAACAGTAAACTTATGGAGCCCTAATCTGGTACAATACAATTTAGTTTCATACAAATCCCTCAAAGAAAGCACCACAAACTGCTCTGCAGCAGCAGCAGGGAGAGGAGCCTTGCTCGTGGCCGTGGCAGTGCAAGCCCTGTGCTTCCCAAGGCTGGCCCCTGCCCCATCTCTCTGAGACATTTGCACAGCCTGTGCTCAGCTCATCCAGCTGGAACCCAACAGGCTCCCCCCACGGGATACCCCGAGCCTCCACTCCTGCTGGTAAAGTGCCTGGAGCTGCTGTGCAGCCATTAACAGCACCGGTACATCTCCTGCTCACATCTGGGTCAGCAGCTCCCACACAGGGCAGGCCATGCAGGGAGGCAAAGGTGACTCTGAAAAACCCTGAAACTTAACAGCAATAAGGAACAAATTCATGCAGGCTCGTAATGACAAGGCAAAAATAGGAAATGGGAACGAGCCGGGCAAGGTGTAATAATGCAGCATTTAGCACGGGCAGCAAAGAACAGCAAATCAGTATTTTTTAAGGTGTGACCTGAGGCAAGGAAGTGGCTCAGGGGAGAGGAGGAAGAGCTGTTCCAGTTAAATGGGCACAAGAGAAAGATCAATCCCCAACCATGGAAAGCTCCGAGGGGAGGGAGGGAGGGAGGAAGAGGAGCTGAGAGGAGCAGGGAGGGGGTGAGATGTCACGGATGAGCACATTGGAGAGGTGGGATGAAGTAAATCTGTAAGGAGCATGGAAACCCAGGAAGATATTTTTTTCAATTGAACATGAACAGCAAGAAGCAAACAAGTTTTATTGGAAATGTAAAGGCTTCCTGTTTTATATCCTTGGCTTTAAATCTTCATTGGGAATCAGCACATGGCATTGGAAACAAAACCCACCCTTCGCCAAAGGCAGCTCGCTGCAATCGCTGTCTTGCTGGATCTTGCTTTAAATAGTCAAAAGCCCAGTGCTATGTCTTGTGCTGATTATTCAAGAGCCATTATGATATCAGTGAATGTCTCTGATTGCATTTAATTCAAGTAGGCAATATATTTTGAATTCAACTTGCTCCAGCAGTCCTCCGCTCTCCCTCCCCCGAAGTCTAACAGATCATTTAAAAGTGAGCAGGTCACATCCTGAGCTGTAGGTACTAACCATGTCATTTCTTCCTCTCCTAGGGGCTTTAAATCCTGCAACTGCTGCCCTGCCAGCGGGAGAGGTGACCCCACATTTGTCCTGCTCATCGCTGGCTAATAACCATTAGGGACAATGGCGCGGCTCCCACCTGCTGCCCAGGAGGAGCGCAGATCGCTCCCAGCGGGATGCCAGCGCTGACAATCTCCTCTCCTTTTCATTACAGGCTTTTGTCACTCTCACACCCCCAGAAACTACTCAGGAGGGCTCTCGGGGATTAAACTGCAGTGACAAAGTGGGTCCTACCCCCTCGCAAGTCAGCAAACACGGCCGAGGGCTGAGGCCGTGCCGATGAACCGGCATCGGGATCGCCCTTCCCGGTGAGGGGACGCGGGCCGAGCCCGGCCGGGGGGACCGGGGATACCGGCCCTGGCGTGCCAGGCTCAGCTCTCACAACACGGGCTCGGCTCACTCGTTCTCCGAGGAGCCCCGGCCCCAGCAGCACGAACGGGGCTCTGCAGCCCCCGCAGCCCCTGGTGCCGCAGGGCCCCTCCGTGGGGCTGGCCTGGCCGCGGCAGGACAGGGTCTGTGCCCCCAACAGCAGCCCCAGCCCCAGGGTGCTGAGTCGCGGGGGCTCTGGGCTCCAGGTCCCGCTGCACACCCTCCGTCCTTACACCCTTTGCACAGCCCCTCGTCTCGCTCCGGCCAGCTCCTGCCGCCGTCCAACAGCATCCCTGCCCCTCTCCAGCGCCTCCGCACACGGCAGGCCCAGGGAAGGGAAACGGATCCTGCAGCTCCATTTGCGGTGCAATATGGGCTGGTGGACATAAAATCAAGCAGCTCGGCTGGCCTGGCAGCCCCTCAGCCGGTATAAATCCGCGGCGGCCGGCGGGGCTGTGCCAGCGCTCCAGCTGCGGCACGAGGTGCATCCGTGTGCTCCGGCAGCCCTTTGTACGGCTCTGCTCGCACTTCCCTGAAGCAGCAGCAGCCCAGCCTCGCACTGCGGTGAAGTATTAACTCATACCCAACACAGTTTGTCTCCGAGGACCCTCTTGGCCCCTTCGTCATCCTGTGCTGACATTTTAATCGCGCTTTTGTGGGAGCCGGCTGGCAGTTTGTCATCAGGAATGGCGCGGCGAGGGGCCAGCGCGGGCTGCTGGCTGCGCGGCTGCCGAGGGGAGCAGCCCATTCTGACAGACTGAGCAATAATCTGAACTTACTGCGCTGAGCCTGTGGGACACCAGCCGGGCCGCTTTATCTTCTTCATTAAAGTGCGCTCAAAAAAAAAATCCATTTTCCTTTAAAGTCTCAGGAACAGATGGAGTAAAATTAATTGCGCCATTAAGTCCCGATAGACAATACCAGAGTGGTTTTCTTTCAACAGTGCATGTGTGTTACAAAGTGCTCTTCGTAAAAGGCAATTACTGCAACATTTGCCATAAAATAAAGGTTGCTTTAATGGGCAATAAACACAGGCTTCAAATTTGGTATGAAATGGGTCTCCAAAGGGCGCTGTTACAGGCAGCTCAAAGGCACAACTGACTTTAGTATTTCTGCTCTGGCTCCAGCTCAGCTAGTTCGGAGAACAATGATTTCCACCCTTGGATATTTTCTGATGGAATTATGTATGCCATGGCAGCTCACGGCCAGGCCCTCCGAGCCACCTTTGGCTGGCTGGGCAGTGGTGGCCGGGCAGCCTCCGGTGCTCTGCTGGCTGCCATCTGCCCGGTGAGACAGGGACGGGGAGGAGCAGGAGAGGGCTGAGGCCAGGGCTGCTGCTTCTGCCGAGCGGAGAATAATAAAACCCCATTTCCTGACAGCAGATCCTTGCCAGTCTCAATTACCACTGGGTTTGTTTGATGCAAAGCCTGACATATTTATTTATATTTCTTTTTAACATAAAACACCCCTGAAAATGGATTCCACATCCTTGCAAACAGAAGGAGGAGACTATAAAAATGTGTGTGGGCAGTGCTCAGAAGACAAGAAACAATGGCATTTTCCATGGTTTTTGCTCTCTGGGCACTAAAACCCAAAGCCAGTCCTTACCCCACAACTCCCCATCAGTTTATGACTGCACTGGTGAACACAGCTTCTGAACAGGCTTGTTTGAGGTCCTGACCAGAAAAAACCCGGCAAATCTCCATCATTTGCACCAAATGGTACATTGTATTTGTCAACTTAACAGCCAGAGTCACCCTGGGAGTAAAACACTTCATATGTAGGCAGCTTTCTGTCCTACAGAAGCACTGCTGACAGTATCAAGACAGATGTCTCACACACCCCACACGCTCTTCCTGCAATAACCTGCTAAAAATCCCCTCTTCTGCCTGGAGCCCGTGTGGCTGTGCTGGGTGCAGCCACATCCCCACACACTTCTGGGTAGGAAAACAGTTTTTATCTGATTCTTGCTCAGATTTATTTGAAGAGGAGGGGAAATCATTTCAATTCATTGTATTTTCACATTCCAGTA
This sequence comes from Ploceus nigricollis, assembly GCA_013399945.1. Classification (NCBI taxonomy): domain Eukaryota; kingdom Metazoa; phylum Chordata; class Aves; order Passeriformes; family Ploceidae; genus Ploceus; species Ploceus nigricollis. Next base: position 339,297 of record VXBC01005827.1, read on the forward strand.
ATTACAAAGCGAGCATGACATACAAATGATCCATTAATTGAAATATGGGCTCTATGAGCTCCAATATTTATAGTGTAAATCCATATTTAATTAAATAAAGCCAATAATGCTCATTTCAAAGGGAACATTGAAGCTTTTTATTTAACCATGTAGTTGATGCAGTATGTGCTCGTTTCTCAACACCTTTCAGTAAATCACCATGGCTGAGAGAGGTGGGGGATGAGGGGGTGTGGGATGGCTCACTGAAGATCCCCCAGGCCCCCAACAAGCAAGTCCCTGCTGCTGGAGGTACTTTCCATCACTGTTATTATACACCAGTGCTGCTGCTTGGTAATAGCATCAGTCAGCACCTCTGACTGAGCAGCTTTAATCACCCACTTAATTGCCTTAATCGCCTTTTACATAACTAAGAAATCACAACACTGCAATTGTCTGACTCTGACACACAGTAACATCAGGGGTGTGACATTAATGACGTAATTATATTAATAGCCAGGAGCTAATGTTTCAGGATCTCAAAGTAACAGATGCCAAGCCCCAAAACCAGGGCTGATGCTCCCTGAGCACGCACTGGGTGCAGTGCAAAAGCGAACAGCAGTGGTGGCAAGGGCAGCCCAGCAAAATGGGCTTCAGCACCCTGAAAGCCTGGCACCTCTCACTCTGTGTCATATATACACACACGCTTCTGTTGTTTTCTTTGATGCTTGGTGTTGAAGTGACAGTTCTGAGCTCGCCATGACAATTACACAGTGCAGAACTGACAAAGCCCCAGTTCAGCTGGGCAGCCCTGCTCCATGACAAGGTCTGAGTGCTGCTCCACAGAGGATGGAGCACTTCTTACTTCCTTGGAACAGTTTTTCATGATTTTCATCAGATTTTACCATGATGACCTTTTCCTTCAGTTGATGGGGATTCAGATGCTACTTTCCTTTATAGGAATGTTACCCCGTTTGTCCTTGCAGCACCATCAACCATCCCTGCTATGGTGTTTGTAAACTTTCAACACCAATCTGTTCCTGTTAGTGGTCAGCTGGCAACATTAACCACTTTTATTCTTTGTAAAACAAAGGACAGTGTGCTTAGGGTGGCCTTGTTCCAGTGCAAGCAGATACAAGGTGTTTGCATAGGTGCAAGAAACCCACAGTTCTCTGCACTGACAGGCACTAAGATTGTGGTTTGATTGCACAATAAACCAAATTTGAGGGGGGTAATTGCCTGGGGAAAAGCCCTGCAGCCTTCAAACTTGAAGTGCTGGTTGTGTATCAACTCACACTGCCAAAGCAAAGTTTAAAAGAAGTTGATAGGTGAGTTTGTCCCAGCAAACGTTTTCCTGGAGGGAAGTATCATCTGTCATCTCACAGCTAATGTAACACCAGCAGAGAGCAGAAAAGCCAACATAAACGTCTATCATATTTTTGGCTGAACAGACAGAAATGTAACCACAGAGCTACACCTGACTTGGATCAAATGAACACTGCTAGGGTGTTCTAGGAATGCACCACCAGTATTATGCATCCTGCAGCTACAGCCTTGACATGCCTCTCTATCTCCAACACACCCTAACACTGAGGTGTGAAGGCAGAGAGCATGTAGACAACACAGAAAGAGTTATCTTTAGCCATCCACTGGATCCTCAGTGGCCTCAGCCTCAAATACATGACTCCAGTTTGTACAGGATCCATGCTGGATTTAATCCTGTGCCTTCATTTAGCCCTCCAGTGCATACATCTACAGTGGATTTTCAAACCATGGAGTGCAAAGCTCACTCTGTCCTCTGGCAGAGCTCCCTACCCTCACTGAAACTCTGAGGAAGCCCCAAGTGATGATTCCACCTAAGGCTTCTCTTGAGGAGCTCTGTACAAACTCATTCCATGGTGTGCTCTACACAGAGCTGCAGGGGGCTATGGACACTGGCTTTCCCTACCAGAAACCCAAAGGTCTAAACTAATGATGAGAAAAGCCCTGCAAGATGAGCATGTGGTACCCATGGTGGCACTGTCACTGTCCCCTCCAAGGTAAAAATCCACTTTGCCACATCCTGAAGTCAACCCAAGCAGGAATCAAAACCTGCTGTGTGTTTTGTTGGCAAAATGACTTTTGATGATGAATAAATTCTCAGAGTGCAACAATACCTACAGGAAAAAACCCCAAAAGGACATGGAATTTCCTGGCCCAAGGACCAATGGCCAGGAATTGAACTGTACACAAGATGGAATAAAAGGCTGGTGGGTGTGCTTTCAGATCCTCATTACCTGTCCCTCTTGAGACTCAGCCAAGGAGTGGAAATATTCTCCTCTGAGGTTTTGGCACAGGGTCTGATCATGCATTTCATGGAAGAAACCCCACTGCTCCTTCCAACCCCATCCTGGCCAACATCAGCACAGGAGACAAGCGGCTGCCTCCAGAAGTGGCACACAGCAGTGAAAGGAGGTTTTATTGCTTCTTAAGCTCTATTTACAACTACTGCACCATCTCAAGAGCTAGAGAGGAGTCCTCAGTATGAGCTGCATGAAGTAAACAAGATGCTAAGAGCTTTCATGGCTTTTTAGTGCTAATGACAATTAATAATAAATGGATACTGCAATATTCTCTCCAGTGAAAGGCTTCACGGGCATGCAACTTCCTGCACCCCGTGCTTCTGGACCACTGACTGTGTGAAAAGTGAGGCATGGCAAAAGTTAAGGAAGTTAAAGAAGAATGACTGGGAGCAGAATAACAGGACCAAGATGCCCTAGGATACCTGACATTAGGGCTGAGGTTTTCAGCAAAACCACAGAATCCCAGACTGGTTGCGGTTGGAAGGGACCTTAAAGCCCCTCTAGTCCCACCCCCTGCCGTGTGAAGGGACACCCTCCACTCTCCCAGTGGAACAGGGATTCCTGTTGCTGCAAGCCCCATCCAGCCTGGCCTTGGACACTTCCAGGGATGGGGCAGCCACAGCTTCTCTGGGCAGCCTAAATAGGCCAGCCTTTCACTAGTGGCTGTGGCAAGGTTGGTTTCTCTCTCTGCAGAGCAGCAGTTGTTGATGCCCTGTCTCCAGAGCCTCACACACCCTTCTGAGGAGCACTTTGAGATGGTGAAGGAGGTACATAGAAGAAAGAGAGCCCTACGGAAACCCTCAGGCCCTGCAGTCTTCATGCTTAGATTTCAGAGCTTGTTAATGAAGTAAAAAAGGACAGGATCAAATGCCCACAAAAATAAACCCCAGATAAATCTGCAGAACTCACCCGTTTCCAGAAGGGTCTTCACCTTTGCAGTTCTGCATTGCTGAATTCATAAATGTCTAACTCTTTATCCCTAGGAAGCTAATTATTATGAAAGGTCAAAATAAATAGCCACACTTGTACATAAAGCTGTTGTTAATATAGAGAAGTAGACAGCTCCAATTTACAGGCTATTTTGTTGTTATAATTACAGAGCTCCCTTCACCAGTGAGTTTGTAACCATTTGGTTTAATTATGAACTGAGGGGAAGAGGAGGGGGAGGAAGGACAGCCGTGTCCCTCCAGAGCAGCATTTGCCCAGGTGTCACGATGGAGTTGGTTGAGGATAAGCAAAGTCAGCTCCTGGGAGATTCCCTAAACACCTCCCCAAAGACCACAACGCTGGAGCTGGGCAAGCAGCTACCAAAGGGTTAAGCTGCAGCCCATTAGGAATGTCCTTTAGTGTTGGGTCTGTTTTTCCTTACAGAACATTAGGCTCAGTGGGGCAGGCAGAAACCCCCGTGGTGCCCCCATTAAAAAAGATCAAGTCGCACATGTTGATATCACAGCTTCACCCATTCTGTAATTTGTCTGACAGCAGCCAAGGCTGCTGGGCCTGGCCAGGGAGGACCAGGCTGCCTTTTAAAGAGAGACACCCAAATCCCTTTAAAAAAAAATAATTTTGTGGCCAGACAAACTGCTTAACAACATAAAGATGCAATAAACGTTCCTGCCACTCCTCCCCTCCCACTGGAAGCGGGATAAAGCCCAGCACAGTACAAAATAATCCCCGTAAAGGCACTGCCAGAGCACTAACAAAATGCTCTGGTGCAGTCAAAGCATCGTCCTCTTTTTTTTTTTCCCCTCCCCTTTCTTTCTTTTTTTTTTCCTTAATGCCAAAGGCATTAAAAGAGATGAAAACCACTCCATTGAGCTAGGTGAAACGTTAATCCATTGGCCTTACTTTGCTGGGAAACCAGGGCTTGAATGAGGCCCAAGGCATAAATGAAATGAGTTTAGTGATCTCAGTTTAATTCTTAATAGGCCACAACAGGCACTGCAGATACAGAAGATACAATATTAGGAAATCAAACCCTTTCAGAATTGTTTTTTCCTTTTGGCTAACGAGGGTCAGGAGAGAATTAATACAGAAACTTAAACCTTAAGCCAACCTAAATAGCTCTCTATGCAGTCAGAGTGCAGGAGGAGCAGGGAGATGCTGCCTGCAAGGCCCACGGGTGAGGAGCCATTCTGCAGCACAGCAGATGCTGGAAAAGCTGATCTGCAGAAATTCAGGGCTCCATTCAAAGCACAGGAGGATTTCCAGTGACACCTCAGCAGGTTTGGTATCAAGCCTACATAACTGCACGATGTGAGCAGTCCCACCAAAGCCCAAACTCCAGGGATGCTGGTGGCATCAGTCCTCAGGCCAACAGCATCTTGAAAGCCACATATTCCTCCCAATAAACTGCAGTGGGAGGAAACAGACCCAGTCCAACTCCCATCCCTTACCTAGGATCATCCTCAGAGTAAACCGTGCCAGGAATGCCGGGTAAAGAGATGCTTCAATCATGTTTACATGGGAATTTTAGTTCCTTGCAGAGTTTTCCTAGCACCAGCTGTTGTAGTGGATAGATTTAGTGGGGGTCTCAGGTGGAAAGTCAAACCTTTTAAATGAAGATATTTTGTCAGTACTGAGAAATATCAATTTTGCTTTGCAGGAAGGCAAGGTGTCACTTTTTCATTCTCACAAAAAAGGAAAGAAATAATGCATCACGACTGGATAACTAAGCCAAGAAGAAAACCAGCAGCAAAACAGGTTTTTCAGATACTTAATAAAAGTAAAATATTTTAAAGTGCAGTGGTGAAGTCCAGCTTTGAGCTCACTGCAGATAGAACAGTGGCTGAATTCTGAGCCAATATCTTCCTAAATCCTCATGGTTTCTCTGGCTCTCTCCCTGCCCTTTGGCAAGGGTCTTCTTGCTGTTCATTCTCCCACACTGGCAGGTCAGGAGCTGATCCCGTGAGTCTCAGCAGATTTACACACCCGGGGGCTGGGACACTCCTCTCCCTGACATCAAAGGCAGCTGTGTCATGTGCCAGGAGAGCCCAGCCAGCTCTTCCTGCCTCACAAGAGGCTCGGGAAGATCCAGGGCTGGTCGGAGGTGGCTGTGTGCCAGCTCCCTGTGAGCTCAGCCCCGTGTGCCCCTCCAGAGGAGAGACCAGAGCTGTGGGTGCCCGTGTGGTGGAGTTGTCCCAGGGCACTGCAGGAACGAGGGAGGGCAGGATGAAGGCAGGAGGAAGAGTGAATGGGCTGGCAGCTGTAGGACCAGTCATGCAGCCAATTTCTCCATGGGCTCACCCCTTCCCTCCTGCTCCCCCCAGGGCACTGCCCACACACTCCTGTTGGCTCCTGAGCCTTACTTTGCTGGGAAAAAGCAAAGTAAGCTTCTGAGCTCTTCACAGTGATCCTTCCCCCATCCCTGAGCCACACACCAGGATAACACAGCACCATTGCCCCTTTCTCTCACCCCTGTGGGCCGTTCCATGCCAAAAATCAAGGATATTAGGTGCAACAGCCAGAAAACAACAAGAAGGAAAGCCCCCTCCAGGCCTCAAACACCTCCAGCACAGTTCACTAAGGTAACAGAAAGCAAATTCACAGCCTACAGAGATACAAGGACATAAATCCTTCAGGATGCTGTCTTATCTAGCCACACAGAAATTTAATCACCAAAATCGCTGCACAGCGGGGTGGTGAAATACATCTTAGTCTTGATGCCTTTCAGAAAACAAGCTCTTCTCTTAAGAGGTGCTGCAGCGGTGACACATTGTGTGTGTGTATATATGTACACACATATATATGCTGTGTGTTTATAGGTATAAATACATGTATCAATTGCACAGAACTGTGGATAATGGCCTTTCCAACCTGGTGGCCTAAGCAGTATGTGAAGCAGTGTCCACAGTTAGACACAGATGCATTAACGTTGGTGGTGGATGGCTCCTTTACCATTCAATCCATGATTGCACCAAGGGAATAAGAATAATTTAGAAGTTTACCAAACAAACTAAGGCGTGCTTGGCAATGCATTCCTAGGACAAAGTGCCCTGAGCTGGTATTCAGAAATCCTTTCTGCACTGAGCATGAGGAAGATTTGACTCCTGATGTTTTTGGTGACTGAAGATGTGGAAATTGCTCAGCCCAGACATGCCAGATGGCCTCCCCCTTTCCCTCAGAGTGAAAATGGTGGGACAGATTATGTGCTCAGCTCAGTCCCACTGCCACAGCCTCCCAAGGGGGGACCTTGCCATGTAACCTCAGTTTGGGGGGGCAGGTACAGATCATAACCCCAGCAGAAGACTGCAAATGAAAACACAGGAGTTGTGGATCCTAGGAAAGGCTGAGAGACTATCACTGGGGAGTCTGTGGACAGACAAGGAACCAAGGCATGTAAAATACAGTCTAAACCAAAAGTAGGAACAGGTTTTGGCTTGTGCTTCTTTAGCCTTTTCAGCCCTTTCAGTCCACAATAACTCTTTTTCTCTCCGCTCTGCTCGGTGCTGTCCTGTGGCTTTTGGAAACACCAAATGTGTTTGACTGAAGAACAGGATTCAGAGTTAACCAAGGTGCAGTCCACACTGATAATGTATTCCTGTGCATAATGGCCTGGAAGTGCTGTATTCATGTATGAGCTTTCTCAAAATTATTTATTAATGGAAGGGATCATATACAATATTTCTCCTTAATATGCCTGAAAGACTCCCATAAACACACAGAATCTCACTCTGCTCTTTGAACAGGCACGTGAGCCCTGAGTGCAGCCATGTTACACCAGCACTAAACTGCTGCAAGGAAGGAGAAAATCAGGAATGTCTCAGGCAGGAACCTGGCTCCCTGGGCTCCAGGCTGGGAGCACGTGAACGTGCAGCCACCGCGCTGTCACATCACACCGGGTTGCCATGGAGATAATTGCAATGTCATAACTAAAGGCTAATGTCAGCACCAGGTTTTACAAGGAAATGATTGGATTGTATTTTTAATTTACCCCCAAATTATTGCAACTCCTCCATCGGGAAGAAAATGAGAATTGTATATTTAATTTTTTGACAGCAACAGAGCAGAACGTTGTGGCTTAGGATCTAGAAGTTTTTACATCACTGTGTTTTTCTGAAGGTGCTCTCAGGTGTTTCTATACACAACTGTATTGAGACAGCAAAACAGAACTCACAGGCGACACATACATAATAATAATAATAATATACTTATAGATTATGCTGCATGTGCACATTTATACACTGCTCTCCCAGCCTGAGCCTCATTTAGCAACTCTGTTTTATTAACAATATTAATCAATATTTTCAAAATGCTCTCTTGACCTGAGAGTTGTTAAGCTGCACTCTGGTAAAAACACATGAAACAAAATGAAATTTTAAATTATCTTCACACTTGTTCTAACATGCTCTTTGCCCTTTCTGCCTGAACTGGTGCCTTCCAAGCTCCCAAGCTAAATCCAGGCCAGCATGGGGCCAAACTGCTGTTTTCTTTGGGACTAACTTCAATAAGCTTTTGCACAGCTCCAGTCCCCTGGATGCTGGAAGCAAGCTGTGGTGCTGGGCTGATGGCAGCACTGTCAACAGCACGAGACAGGGAGCTTGGCAAGGTGGAGACCAACCGTGCTGGAAATGTCACGTGCACACACGGCATCATTGACAACCCAAGATAATCAATACTGTCATAGTGCAAAAGCAGCTCCACCAAAAGCTCTGCTGCGCAGCCCACTCTGAATGCAAGAGTCAAAAATACTATGCAAAGGCACAAGTGAAGAGACTAAACCTGGATCCTGCAAAGCAGATGCAAGAGAGGCAAGTGTTCATCTTAGCCTGCTGTCATTAACACCACTTGTTTGTTACACAGAGAAATTATTATTGCAAAAAGGACACAGACTCAGCCCATGGAGGTTTTACTGCTGGTGAAACCCAAATGTGTCACCTGTGTCACACAGGACACGGGCTGCTCTGGTTTTGGTGTCCCACCTTCCTGCACTCAACATTTCCCACTCCTGGCAAGCTCCAGGTGTCCCACAAATCACACACGTGGCCTCCCTCCAGCAGGGCTGTGTCCCACCTCAGTGATCACAGAAAGTTTGGGTTGGAAGGGACCTTAAAGCTCATCCAGTGCCACCCCTGCCATGGGCAGGGACACCTTCCACTGTCCCAGGCTGCTCCAAGCCCTGTCCAGCCTGGCCTTGGGCACTGCCAGGGATCCAGGGGCAGCCCCAGCTTCTCCAGGCAAGCCCCAGAGCAGAGCTGCAGCTGCACAGATATGATCAATAGCAACAAGAAAAAGAAAGAATGAGGAAAGAAAGATGAATGCACAGAATCTCTAAGATGGCTTACAGGAAAACGGAAACCAAGGTAAAGGAAATTCTTTTGGAAACGTTGCTGTTTTCTAATTGTTGGCAACTTGGGTTTGATGCATAAGGAGGAGAAAATGGTCTAAAATGACAGTAATCTTTAACTCTGTTAACACAATTGCCCTTCTCCTCCCTCATATTAGATGTCTTTGCTGCCCAAAATGAATTCCAGGAGATAAATAGCAGAGCATTTTCCAAAATCAAAATCCTTGTTCAGATCAATTGCACCCAAAACCTGAATGATGACACACAAAGCACTCACTTTTTCTGGCAGTTTAATGCTGAAGAATTTATTCCCATTGTCAGTACAGTATGGATTATTTGAGTATTAGGAGGATATACATTAAAATATAATGTATCTAATGTATAAAATGTAATGACTGCAGTGAGAGCAACATCACATTTGAGTAGACAAGCAGAAGTAGACTCTGTTGGAAGCAATTTGGCCCAGTTTGGAAAAACTAGCTGTTAAAAATCACAGGCAAATCCCAAACTGGCTGTTAGCAGCTACCTTCAGCAAGCTCTGCTTCTTGCCTCTGCTGCCTGCTCTGGCCAAGCTCAGCCCACCATTGCCCCCTCTCCTTCCCTGAGCATTCAGGCTGGAGCACCAAACCCTCATTCCCTTTCCATGCCCCACTGACCCCCTGCAACCTGCCCCATGCAGGAAATCTCTAAGCAGAAGGGCTCTCCTGAAGGATAAACTCAGCTTTAAGGATGCCACCACCCCCTTGGAGTCACAACATTGTTTCTTCTGTCTCACACGGGATCGCTGGAAGAAAAACGAGCACATTGGGAAAGGTACCAATTTAGCGTTCAGCACATGACCGAAAAAGAAGGCACAATGGTGTGAAAGTCAGCCAGTAATAAGTAAGCTGCACTTCCATAATTTCATAGGAAAATCCTTGGGGCACAGCCAGATTCTGAAAGAAGAAGGCTGTATTTATAGCAATCAGTGTGGTTTGACATATTTCCCCTAATATGCTAAATTACTCCTTCACTATCATCATAACTTCCCCTCAGTCATTCCTCAGCATCTCCTATTAGCCTGGCCTAAAAGCACTTAGGGAGCTTCTCCGGCTGTGACCTCTTTAAAAACGCGTTAATTCCGACAGCAGCGGCGCGGGGCCGAGCCCGCCCGGGCCGCAATTACCGTGCCCGGGGCTGCCGAGAGCGCGGGGCTGCTGGGCTCTGACACGGCTCTGCTGTCCTAATCCCTGTCCTCCTGTCCCTGCCGAGCACCCCTCACCCCTCTGCCCATCTCGGGTCATTCAGTCCCAGCGGAACGGAGCGCTGCCCTCAGCCCGGCACGCAGCAGCTGCCCCGCAGGAGCGGCAGCTCTCCCGCTGTCCCTGAGGAGCCCGGAGCACGGAGGCACGAACCAAAGAACCCGAGAATCGCTGCATCCCCAGCTCCAGGACTGCGCTGCGGACAATTTTATGGATGACTTGCACGGTCCGTGGTTATACAGGGCTGCCACTACGAGCCATTTATTTAACAACAACTTGCTCTGATTCTCACTCGTGATGATGTCCAGAAGTCCCACTCAGGCTCCTGGCTCTGCTGTGTGACACTCTGTGTGCATCTGTAGCGAAACAAAGTCCTTGCCCTGAAGAATCTAAACTCTGAAGAGGCAAATCTGTTACGATGAAGCATGTCAAACCTGATCACCATCCAGCATCTCTGCATTTGCCTCTGCTCATCCTTCCCAGCCAGCCTCAAAAGAACAGTCATTACAGCTCTGCACAATTTCTGTGTGGCAATTGCTGGCTTGTGTGAATAATGATGTTTAGTATTTTATCAGGTTATTCCATAACAAATACACCCGGTGATACTTTTATAATGATCATCTCAACACTCTGCTGCGCTGCCCTCAAAATACTAAGTGACAATAATGTAGTTCTGATTTTATTTTTTAAACCACCTGCATTCTCACATCAAACAGAGACTTTTCCTGTAGAGCCAGAACTAGAAAAAGGATAATGCCCTTTTTTTTTTAAGGAAGGGGTGTGGGGGGAAAGAAATAAAATCATGCTTCTTCAACCTTTTTTCCTCCCGCTACTCGGGTGCTTGTCTTTAATGAGCAGCTCCAAATGACAGCTTTAATCACTGCCTCTGGCCACTGAAAGAGGCCGCTAATGATAGGAAAGAACAGAGGACCATTTGCATCAATCAGCTCTAGTCTAAATCACTTTTTATGATAATGCATCCAAGCGAAGAAGAACGTCTCTGATGTCTCCTGCATGATGATGTACCACAGTGCTGTCTCCTCATCTCAGACCTCCACATAAATCTCTTAAAGATGCACACACACCCCACCCTGTGCTGCCAGCGCTGGCCCTCGTTTTCTACACCATTAATGATCTACCACCAGGGTAGAGTCAGGAGAGGTTAAGCAATCAGTTCATTCAGTTTTCACTTTCTGCCGGGGATGCCCACTGCTCCGGGAGGAGGGGAGGGGAATACACAGACAATGCCTGGGCTGTCAAACAAATACAAATTTAGGATCCACAAAATTCCTGGTTTGCCACCCGTTACCATCAGGGGCTGGCAGAGAAAAAAATCATTGGGCAGAATCCGGAGGGTGCTGCCTGCTAGAGGATCACAGCTCTTCTACACAGAGAACTGAACTGCTGCTAAAGCTTTGCTCTTGTGAGTACACTTTATTTACACAGGAGTGCTTTCAGAGTGACTAATCCCATAAGCACAGATTACTCCCCCACCCACGGAAGGGTTTATGGGATCAAGTTCTGTAACACTAAAACAAAAGATCTGGTCCTGCACAAGACAGTGCCCTGATTAGACACTGGCCTGAGACAAGATCTGGACTGAATTTCTGACAGGCTGAGGTCCCATGCCCAAACCAGCTCTGCAAACATACAGCAGCTCCTCATCTTCCCAGGCTGCAGCTCTGTGTGAGAAGAGTTTCAGTGGCACTGCCCACAAGACCCATATGCACACATCCCTTTATTCTGTACAGTCCATACAGACACCCAGTGTCCTGCACCAACACCCCCTGACTTGGCTGAGTCTCCTGGGTGCTTCTGCTCAAAAGCACCAAAGCAAACAGAGGTCCCACAAGCAAGACTGAGGTCCCACAGCAAGCCCCACTGCAAGGGTGAGATTTCCCCAAGCTCACCCAGCCAGCCCTATGTGGAACAGTGGGAATTCAGGCTGGACTGGGTCCCTAATTGCCTCTGGCTCCCTCAGTGCTCCCAGGCTGGTGCTGCTGGCTGACCCAGTGACCCGTGGGCTGCTGGTGTGCACTGGGGCTGGCGAGCTCTGCTGTCCAGCCCAGCTCTCCTGGGAGGCACAACACCCTCCTGCCAGGGCCTGTGTCAAAACAGCCTCTCCCTGTCAGAGCAAACGAATGGATGCACCAGCAGAGCCACCAGAGTCATGGGGGATGCATATAAATACACAGGGCTGCTTTTATTGTTTCCCTGAAAGAAGGGAGAAAAGAGAAGACAATGTTAATTTGGTTTTGGAGTTTCTCCTAGCTGGCAGAATGCTGGATGGAGGAAATGACACCCATCTCCCTGGCAAGTGCTCACAGTACTCAGTGTGATCCCCTAACACTGCCTGGAGAGGCCACGGGAGCAACGCCGAGGACTTTATGCTCTCGTAGTACTGACTGACACTTCTCAGGACATGCTAATCACCTTCCAGGGAAAAAGAGAGGGAAAAGGTCCCCAAACAGGCAATTTTATTTAATCTACTGATGTTAATAAAAAAATTATTTTTGCTTATGGAAACAGGCTAACCTCTGCAGGGCTTAATCTTCCCCAGCAAAGGGGGCTCACCATGCTAGTTGAAGCATGGACACTTTTAATCTCCTGATTAAAACCAGGACTACTGTGACTGTATTTATCAGGAGTAAAGGATGGAGGAGAGGGATTTATTTAGAGAGAGCAAAATGCTAACTGAAAATTATGATACCACAATTCTCTAGATGAAAAATCCTTCCAAGAAAATTGCTTTTTTAGCAAGACATTGGGTTCTGGTGGATCATTCAGGCCACACGTGGGCAGAGTCACTGGGGCTCCCAGTAAGGCATGTGGTTTTTGGTGGAAAGTGGCCAGGCTGGTCCCAGCAATCTGATATCAGGGTGCAGAACAGCTAATGGGAAAACTCACAATGGCTTCAGTGGGCTCTATACTGGGGCTTTAGCAAATACAATTAAAAAAAAAAAAGAAAGAAAAAAGAGAAAGGAAAAAAAAAGACCAGAGCAGTATACAACAGCTGTAGTCCTCCTAAGCCTTTCTTTTTTGCAAATGCTTCCCTTGGCGGCTTTATTTCATTTTATTATAATAAACTTCAAAAGGTGTATTTGATCTGCCAGCATTTTTTTCCCTGTCCACCAGGAGTTCATTTCAGCTGTGCAAGGCAGCAAATACTGTACATTAGGTTAATTTTCATTTCAGCTGTACAACATACATTATTGTTTCACTGCTTGGCTTAAGTGAACTCCTGGTGGATACAGTCAAAACCATACCAGCAGATCAAATGTACTCTTTGAAGTTCCCTACAATGAAACATATTTAAAAAAAAAAAAANCAAAGAAAAAAATTTAAAAAAAAAAAAAAAAAAAAAAAAGGAAAAAGCTTTTAGAAAGCTTTAAAATATCCTGAATTGTTTGGAGCATTTTAATGTTTTGGCTTGCCCTTCTAAAACCAAGTAATGAGAAATTTCATGCTGTCCATCATCCTCTCCAGCTTTTACTCCCAGAAGAAGTTATATTATGGATGCAGTATAAATTAATCTCTTTGCTGAATGGTTCAACTTAAATGAGCTTGAGGTGATTACAAACCACATCAGCAGATGCTGTACATGGTGCCTTTAAAGTAAAAAACCCAAACCAACTGACACTAGCGTGATTTGAAGGCATGCCTCTGAAGTCTACAAACCATCTTCAACTGCAGTCCAGGAACATGCTAAATTTCATTGTAAATCTCAGTGAGTAGAACACAGCCTTTGAAAATGTCACCGTGAAATTCCCTCCTTGTCACAAGGCCTCCCCCAGTTCCCCAGAGATCCTGCCCCTTCCCTTGTGGACTTCCTCTGGTTAAATTGAATGATCCTTTTTGTTTTCTTCAGCCCCCAGCTTATCCTGACTCATTTTACTGAGCCAGCACAGAGTACAGCCCATGAAAGGGCACCAAACAACACCTGGGAAAGGCTGGAAGCTCCTACACCAAGGTTACCACCAGTAGATTGTGATATGGAACTGCATCCCAATGAACACCCCCCTCAGCACCTGGAGGAGACAACCTGACCCTGACTTCAAGCAAACAGCACTCACTTCTGATTTGAGAACACGTAAAGCTTGTGATTAAATAGGATTAACCCAACAGGATCAGGTCTCTAGAAGAAAGTGGTTTCACTAACAAGTTGTTAGAGAAGAGCCCAAGGGCATTGGAAGGCTCATGGGTTATCACCAGTGGAACAAATGTCAGAGATGTTTGACCAGAGCCAAGTGAGCTGAGTATCTGTGGTTTGGGGTGATTTCCCAAGTGAAACGAGTGCAGTGGTTTCAACATCCTGGAGGCACCCATGGCACGCCCTGGCCCCTGTACCCCTCCCTAGCACCCACCTCCCCTGGCCTGGGGGTGCTCCCAGCAGCTCCTGGCCACCCCTGCTGACACCCCGAGGGTGTTCACCCAGTCAGGAGCTGTCACCAGGGTGGGCAGACTGTAAATGGCTCCATACTCCTGCCAGCCTTCTGCCAGGGATTCACAGAGCTGCGCTTCCCTCCCGTCATCATCTCACCACCAACATCCCATTTTGGACCAAATAATGAGCATTTCAAACACCCCCCACAGAAAGGAGGAAAAACAAGACACTTTGTGTACACCATTAGTTTTATGCATCTTGCAAATGCAGTTCCCCAGCTCGAAAATCTCCCACAGCTTTTGCTTCACTTTGAACAAAATCACGATGGACTTCTGATGAATAGCTCAGCTCAAAATACACTTGGAGGCTTTTCCTTGAATTCTGACTTGGGAGTAAATAACCTGCAGTGAAGCTAATTGTATTGAAAATTCAGAATATTGAGGAAATGTTACATGTGATAAATATTTACCCTAAAGGAATTCAAAGGGAGTCTGTAACAATTTATTTCTAACCAATACCAAGTAATATTAAATTGCAGGGAAAATGCAGCCCCAAACCCTATATTTTTCCAACTTGTACTAATGATTGTTCTTTGTGAAAAATGCCATACAACAATATCCTTTAACCATACACAACCATGTGGGTTCATACTCTGCGTTAGCATTTTTCATCCCAACGTCCTCTGCAAAACAACGGATTGATGCTGCTTTCACTTAAATTGGTGTAACTAATTAGACCCAACTAGAATTACTCCTGATCCTATTCATGTAAACAGTCTTGATGACTTCAGTGGTGCTATTAGTGAAAATAAGGACTCACACAGAGCAAGGATTTATGGGCTCAAATCCTCTCTATTTGAAGCCTCAGTAAAATGCAGCCAATTCCAACGCAGAAAGAGAAAGCTGAGCTGTGCACAGCTGAGGAGTGGAAGAGGAAAAAAAGGGGAACATTTTTGGCCAAATAAATTGGGAGAGAAATCACTCTGTGAAAGAACTGTCAAATAAAAGATCTGGTACAGAGATTTTCAAAAGAGGCACCTGGAGAGAGGCAGGGAAATTCAGAAGGCACAGGAGCCACCGGAGGCTGCGAGCGCTCAGCACCCCACGGCTTCCACCGGGGGCTCTCACTGGAGAAAGGTATTTGAGAATGTTGATCCACACAGGACTTTTCCTTTAAGCTTAAACCAGGGAGGACACGCATGGAAATGTAAATGGTTTCATTCTGAGCTTGAAAATTCAGATCAGCTTTGTGTTTCAAATGAACCAGTTCATCCAACCATCGCAGTGCCTAAATTCAGTCCCTCAAGCTAATGCTAAAGCAGATGATTGCAAAATAAAAGGTTCTCCTAAAAAAAAAAAGGAAGAGGGGGAGAAACTATATTAATCACTACCAGAAAACATCTGTTTTTAAATGAGGTGTTTTTGATCTACACTGTTTGTGATGCAAGAGGAAGGCTTTGCCATCCATATGACAACCAGATCTTCATTTTGTTGGGATTAGGGGTCAGCACAGGGGACTAGGGGAGGGAAGAACGGGAAGGGAACAGGAGAAAGATTCCTGTAATAAATGCCAGGACGCTTACTCTGTAAACACAACCTACAGACCATGAGCCACAAGTCCACTCTCAGTGTTTCTGTGTGATTTATATGAGGATAGATTAATTAAAAGTTGAATGTTTTATCTCATTTGATATATGAGAGTCTTCTCTTCAAACACCCTTAATTATACACCAAGGGTAAGTTCAAAATGAAGATGCTGCAAACACAGACACTTAAGAATTGTCATTTCACACACAGAGAAGTTCTGCTTCTCTTTATCATTTCTGTAGCTGAAACTGTTTCAGAATGGACAACATCATCAGGGTCTCTGCTCCATGACAGCAGGAGAGACGGAGCAGAGACCTGACTCTGCCACCAGCAGACCAAGAACAGAATTGACCAAGTTTCCAAGTCTTGTTCCCAGGCTTTTACAATAAAGTTAAATGGTCTGAAGAGAAAAAAGAGAAGAAAGTGATAGTCCTTTACCCAAGAATCGAGTCTGAGCTCATCCTGCAGCAACTGAAGGACATCTTGACGTGGAGAGAGCACTACAGTGCTGAGACAAGCGGGCTCTGCACCAGTTGCTTTTTCATCTTCATTCACCCGTGGCTGTGGCATTTCAGCTTCAGGCCACTCCTCCCCAAAATGACTGGAATTGACTTTCTGATCTGACAGAGTAAAGGGGCTCAAAAATGCTTGAAGATGTTCAGGTAAAGGTTTAGAGTAGCTCAGATTATATTCCTGCAAGGACACTTGCTATACCTGCTAACTTGGCAGTCATGTCTGTTTGCCTGCTGTGCCAGAAACTACATTAAAAAAATCTGGTTTATTCACACATAAGTACAAGTTCCTCCCAGCTCTGGATCTCATGGAAAGCAAGTACCCCAAAGCACATTTCCTTAGAGGATTTTGTCTGACCCACCCCTCTTGTCACCACCTTTCCTGTAAGATTCTCTCTCCTCAACACAGCTGAAAAATATTGCCTTAGAAATAGCTTTGTATCATTTCATTTTTCTGCATCTTCTCACTGCTCACAAGAAATTCAGAAATCACATCCAACACATGAAAGGGAAGTTTTGGATTCCAGGAAACATGAGAAACACAATTCAAGCATTGCATTTCCTCCTGAATCTTGAAAAAGTACAAGGACAGAAGTTTATTTTTCACTGAGAGTGACACAAGCACCTGACAACCTGCATTATAATGAACATAATTATTTTAATGTTGTGTTTAACATTGCTCCTTATCTTTCCCAGTACACACAGCAGTGTATGGTAGGGTGAGCAGGGTAAGTGAATACATCACTCCTTCCCTCCTCCTACTCCCGTTGCGCTTTAACCGTACACAAGAGCGCGCGATTAAAATGGCTTAATTAATCCTCAGGCTTTAAAGGATGGCAGCAGCAATGTTCAACTCGTGTACAAATGCATGCAACCACTTCCAAAGGAGATACTGAGGATCTCCTGAAGTGCCTGAAGAAGGAAACTCCACTGTTATCTTTGTACCTGCACTCAAGATTAGGGATAAGGAGCGGGGTCCTGCCAGGAGCCCAAGGGCACCACAGACCCAGCTCATGTTTTGTGCCCAAGGATCTCTCCCAAGAGACTGTCCAGGCATACTGAACAGAAATTGAGACAGCTTTTCTGCTACATGAGCTACATGTTTTTCCTGTTTCCCTCTGATTCCCCAGATGACTGGCAGCAACCCAGTTACACACCTTAGAGGCCAGGATGAACTTTGCTATTTCCATTCCGTAATAAAGGCTCAACCATCCATTTCAGATCCTGGGCCCACCGTGGATATCCCTACCTTTGTCACCTGGTGATTAAAGCTACAACAACATGCTCTCAGTGGGTCAGTTGGAAATTTGAGCTGGAAGAAAAGGCTGCTGCCTACTCATTAAGTGGTGTGTCACAGGGAAAGCTGATTACAGCCATGCTCCCAAATCTGTGTTGGCTTCTGATTAGTTTTCTGGTAGAATTAAGGTTTTGCTTTTGACCTACAAAGCAGTGAATGCTTTGGGCACTAATTACTTAAAAGCTCACTCCTCCCTCTGTGCAGTAACATGACAAGCTGTGGTTAGTGGGTGTTCTCGAGCTGACAGTCCCTTGGGGGTTGTTTCACTGCAGAGTGAACTTAAATAACTCAAGTCCTATCAACACACAGGAGCCCTTAACTCAGAGCCCAGACAAGCTCTTTAATTCTTTCATCCAGGGACATAAGTTAAGCCTTTCAGACTGCAGGCATTCGGGCTGATGTGACAGATCCACCCCGTGAGCAGCTGGAGGGGACGCGGTGGGAGTTGCTCGGTGCTGTCACAGAGCTGCTCGGGCTCCCCAGGGACACACAAGTGCTCCACCCTTAGCTGAGAGCTCCTGCTGCCCAAGGAGCATCCCCTGGGCCAAGGAGGGATTGAAGTGGGAAGGTCCCAGAGCAGGGATGGCCACAGTATGGTTCTGAGCTGGGGCTGCAACAGGTTACTTTTGTGAACTCTTTAGAGGGGACATAAAAATGAAAAGTCTTAGCCCAGGTGACACCAGCCTTGACCAGGGGCACCTCTTGCTCTTAAATGCCCTGAGCTTATTGGACTTTCCTGCAAAATCCACCTTTCCTCTTGGGATGGATCAGAGACTTCAGATGGCTGGTTATGATACTGTGTCTGTTCTGCCCTTTCAGCTCCTGCTGCCAGCCACACAGATCAACTCTCAGCACAGCTGGGGGTAAGAGGCCAGCAGTAATTTGTATCAATTTTGCACATTTTGAAAATGTAACACTGTTTCAGGTAACATTTCAGAACATACATTCTCATTTTCCCCAGGTCCACCAGGTGTCCATCACCTGTCCAGTGGTAACTCAAGCAGCAGTTCCCAAGATTGTTGTCGAAGAATCCCAAAATTATTTGGGTTGCAAGGACCTTAAACCACATCCCATTCCACCCCTGCCATGGNATCCAGGGGCAGCCCCAGCTGCTCTGGGCACCCTGTGCCAGGGCCTGCCCACCCTCACAGGGAACAATTCCTTCCCAATATCCACTCTAAGTCTCAGATATAATTCCTAAAGCCCAATTGAACATCTGTCATTCAGTAATAGCTCTCAGATGTTGACAGTACAATGCAATCCAGTTCACTT
Source organism: Ploceus nigricollis (assembly GCA_013399945.1). Classification (NCBI taxonomy): domain Eukaryota; kingdom Metazoa; phylum Chordata; class Aves; order Passeriformes; family Ploceidae; genus Ploceus; species Ploceus nigricollis. The sequence goes on from VXBC01005827.1 coordinate 358,193, forward strand.
CTGAGGTTCAGACAGGATAAAAAAAAGTCAGTTTAATAATGAGAACCTCCTGTATTTGCTTCAAGTCAGATACCAGCTGTTAATCAAAAAACAGGTTTAAACCACACACTTCCTTCAAAGAGAGAAAATATTTATCTGTCATCAGTTTCTGCACTAAAATTACTATACTCAAGGATAATGAACACTAAGGATGATCCAATACTTCCAGGTTCCATGGTACTGAAGCATGTTCTCTCTCTCTCTCTGTAGGTTTTCAATCCCACATATTCAAGATGGGAAAGCTCTTTTCTTTTGTTCTTCACGCTGTCCTGGGCTCTGCTGGTGCTGTCTTATTAAAATCAGGTTAACACAGACTTATTTCTCAGAGGCCACTTGTTCATTACGCAGGTGTCACATGCTTTGCTAAATTTCACTGCTCCACTTCTGACAGAATCCAACTCCACAGACCAGAGCAGAACCTAAGAGCACAGATTTACTTTTTATTCTGAGCCACTGCGTCATCAGCTGGTTATTTAAAATTTTGTTCCGAGAGGCCAAGCTCAGGAGGCCAAGACTTTCCACTTAATAGGACTGAACAAACTCCTCGAGTTGTTATTAGGTGTCTGCTTCTGCATCATCATTAGCAATAATGATTTATAGTTCAGAAAGCCTCTCTGTCCCACAAGGTTCCTATTTTCACTCTAACACACATGCAGGGCCATGGAGGCACCCGTGGCATGGGGAGCCACAGGAGCTTATGAAGTATTTATCAGTAAGTGGTACAAACTGTAAAACTTGCAATATGGATGGTAAAATACTATTAAAAAAGAGCTATAAAAGTAAGTCATTGTAATTTGAGGTTACTAATATTGCAGTTACCCCTGGCTAGTGCTCTTGGCATTGTTAGGTATAATATAGAGAAGCTTACACACCCCAGACAGAATTAAACACACACAGCTTATGGACTGCAGAGAAGGTTCTCAGGAGAACCAGTTTTGATGAAAGAGTTCTGACTCTTTCCAACCCCCAAATTCTTCTTCAGGCGGTAACAGGCGAACAAAACAAACCTTTCAGCTGGTTTGTGGGCTGTGACTCACACCCTGACATTGCTCAGACCCCACTGCTCTCCCCCAGGCTCAGCCCTCTCCTGTGCAGCCCCAGGGAAGGTTTGTCCCTGACACTGCCTTGCAGGGGTGAAATATTTGTCACCCTGGGCAAACAAGTGAAAGAGAAGACTCTGCCCACCTCACCTGGGCTTGTAAAGTTTAAATACTCTGTTAAAAAGTCACAGTAGCTATGGATTAAAAAAAAATTGAAAGTCTCTTCAGAAAGGAGTTTTTGTCACCACCCTCTTCAGATCATGCCTTTAGGAAGCAAACCCCTTGCCTACATCTCCAAGCAGTGTCTAAAGGCTGTGCCTTCAATTCCTCACCAAATTCCACCACTATTCCCCTTTCAGCTGGGACTCCACATCACTTCAAATAACTCCACAAAGCCTTTCTCAGCACACTGGACCTTACTCCAGCTCTCTTAGACAAAACACAGCAAAACAGCACTATAATTACACAAACTCTTAATTAAAGTGAAGAATGTAAAGCACCTCCAATGTTTTTATTACCAGCAGCAGTGCCATTCTATCAGGATGACAGACTTGCATGTATTACTGAGCCCCTAATTAGCAATTGCTTTCCTAGTTAATAACTACTAACATGCTATCAGGAAATATGTTTAAAATACATATTGCCATGAAGCTCTGTGTCAGTACCTGCCAGGTGATGAGGCAGCAGTGGCTGGAGAGGGGCCTTACCCCCATCCTGGAAGGGCACCAGCTGGGTCAGATCCTGCTCTTGCCTCAGCAGCAATCCCAAATCCTTGCACAAGGCAGGGCTGGGTGCTGGGATTCTCCTCCCATCTCAGAGCTGTAGGACCCTGGGAGCATGGCATCCTCCCAGCCTGCTGATGGGGCAGTGTCCCAGCCTGTTCTCATCCTGCTCCAGCCCACTGCTCCCAGCAGCTCTCTGCCCTGGGGTCATTGCTGTTGCCCAGCTGACACCTTCCCCATCCCCCAAAGAGGTGCCAGCAAGCCCTGATGACACTTTTGGCTGGGCCAAAGGACAGCCACCCCGTCGGGGGAAGGGGCTCCTGTTACCCCACTGCAAATCCCCATGGAGCAGCACTTTTCTCATGATCTCTGTGCCCATATTCACATGGTTATGTGAAAGCCTCAGGTTTCCCTCAAAGAAAGAAAATTCCTCTAAACAGAGTCCCCTCACAGCTGCAAGGGCCACTTTGAAAACACAAAATGAGAACCTGGACACCCAGCAGAGGATGGGGTGGGGGCAGTGGGACCTGGCCTGGCAGTGGGACACCCATGGTGGTGGGTGGTGGTGGCTCTTCCCTGCACATGGACTCTCTTATTCCTGGAAACTCCACTGCTGTGACAGAGTTAACCTGGATTTGAACCACAGCAGGAACAAATGTGACTCCACATTCCTCACAGTCACTCATGGCCCATCCCCAAACCCACAAATTCTAATGTGAAGCTTTCTTTTAATGATCACTGCATAACACACATACCACCAGCACAGACCTCTGGGAACCAAATTCTGTTTCATGTGTGGCCAGATCACATCTTCCCTGGGGTTTTCCATGCCTGGAACAGCTAATTTTCCTGCTCATAAACAACACAGCACCTAGAAACATTCACTTAGAAACATTCAGAAATAATTTCCAACCCCCTGGATCCTGAGTTGGGGCACTGATGCTTCCCTCTTCTGCATCCCGTGGCTGCAGGGTTAATAACAGGGGTTCCTACACAATATCAGTGTTGTAATTCAAAATTTGCTCCTTGCAGAAGATGTTTGGAAGGAAGGAAGGGCTTGGGATGGAAGAAGAGGAAATAATTCCTTGCCCCTTCCCATTTTTCCTTGCCTATTAAAATAGTTCACAATAAAATCAAAATTATTACTTTGGTATTCAAGAAATTTTATATTCAGCTTCCACTGGGGGAAATGCTGCTCTTTCCTATTAATCCAGGACCTTAAAATGACAACAAGTACATTAACAATGTGTCTGTGTAATAAAACCCCCACACTGATCAGGGATGCAGATTTATGTGGCAAACATGGGATGCTTCAGTTTTACTGACAGGAATGTGTGCCTGCTCCTTCCCAGCTTGGGATGGGTATTTTAATGTAAAAAGGAGAACATTTCCATGGTGGCCAGGCCTCCAAACCCAGCACTCCCTGAACACCTCTGATCTTTGCCCTCCTCAGGAAGCTCTGAGCAGTCAGAGTCCCTGTGAGAAGTTAACTATGGGCTGGGATCATTTTTGCTGGAAAGGCAGGTGGGGGCCACGCTGCACCCCTGTGGGACCGGAGGATTTCAGCCCCAGGACTGCAGCAGGAGCTGGCCACAGCACAAGGCAGCAGCAGCCCCTGGCAGAGCTGTGGTGCCCAAGCACAGTTTCCCTGCCACCACCGTGCCAGCCTCCTGCCCAGGGCTGGCTCAGCAGTTGGGGTATTTCTGGGAGGTGAAAGCACTGCTGAGATGTGAGGGGCATTGGGAAGCTCGTGATGGGCAGGGAATCTTTTTGCTTAGTCAGTCTGCTGAGAATGACTTTCAAATATCCCAAGAACACAACAAGGCTCTGAAGAGGAGCCCTATTTGTGTTTATTAGGTGGAGAACAAGACTACTTCTTCAATCAGTGAAATTCTCTGTGTGAAATGGAGGTTTATTCACCCTTTTATATTGTCATTTAATAACCTCTTAAGTGAAGAATTATGAAACAGAGGTAATATTGAACTGATTTTCATATTACCAGTCATGCAGTTTTTCTGCTTTGCTAACTTTTAGACACTCAGCTCATATTCTACCCACATCTTTAAAGGTCATTGCTCCCATTGGACTTTTGAGGGGGTGGTTGGTAGATAGAGATGCAACTGCAAAAAGGCTCATGGCTCCTTAAGTTCCTTCCTTCATCAGTGTTTCCTCTCCTTAAAAAGAGGGAAAGCTGCTGTGTCTCTGTAGGAAAGGTTCTGAAAGGATTCTGGAGGCATACAGAGTCTTCAACAAAAGTTTCAAAGCATCTTCATCATTTGCAGTGAATACAAGTTTTTGACTGCCATGTAGGAAGAAGCTTGAATAAGCTCAGATCTCTGAATTGAAGGTTTCTCTAAAGAAAAAGCTCTAGAAATGCTTGCATTTAGGTGGGGGGGAAGCGAGTGTGAATCAAGAACAAAGGCCCAAGACCCAGCGAGAGGGAATAACCTTTCAGATCAAGCTGGTTTCCCTACCTGAGAGAGTTCCAGCCTGTGCCTTCCCATTTGATGCAAATGTCTGTCAGAATGGCACTATTGGATAATAGATAAAAGATTATCTGTGACATTATGAAAAGTGAAAGCTTCAAAATGGCTACAAGTTCCATGAAAAAAAAAAAAAATCAGATAGCCTTTCTGAAAGGCAACAATAGCCCCTCTGGTTTATTTAGCACCTCGAGTTGGGCNTGCTCCCAGCAGCTCTCTGCCCTGGGGTCGTTGCTGTTGCCCAGCTGACACCTTCCCCATCCCCCAAAGAGGTGCCAGCAAGCCCTGATGACACTTTTGGCTGGGCCAAAGGACAGCCACCCCGTCGGGGGAAGGGGCTCCTGTTACCCCACTGCAAATCCCCATGGAGCAGCACTTTTCTCATGATCTCTGTGCCCATATTCACATGGTTATGTGAAAGCCTCAGGTTTCCCTCAAAGAAAGAAAATTCCTCTAAACAGAGTCCCCTCACAGCTGCAAGGGCCACTTTGAAAACACAAAATGAGAACCTGGACACCCAGCAGAGGATGGGGTGGGGGCAGTGGGACCTGGCCTGGCAATGGGACACCCATGGTGGTGGGTGGTGGTGGCTCTTCCCTGCACATGGACTCTCTTATTCCTGGAAACTCCACTGCTGTGACAGAGTTAACCTGGATTTGAACCACAGCAGGAACAAATGTGACTCCACATTCCTCACAGTCACTCATGGCCCATCCCCAAACCCACAAATTCTAATGTGAAGCTTTCTTTTAATGATCACTGCATAACACACATACCACCAGCACAGACCTCTGGGAACCAAATTCTGTTTCATGTGTGGCCAGATCACATCTTCCCTGGGGTTTTCCATGCCTGGAACAGCTAATTTTCCTGCTCATAAACAACACAGCACCTAGAAACATTCACTTAGAAACATTCAGAAATAATTTCCAACCCCCTGGATCCTGAGTTGGGGCACTGATGCTTCCCTCTTCTGCATCCCGTGGCTGCAGGGTTAATAACAGGGGTTCCTACACAATATCAGTGTTGTAATTCAAAATTTGCTCCTTGCAGAAGATGTTTGGAAGGAAGGAAGGGCTTGGGATGGAAGAAGAGGAAATAATTCCTTGCCCCTTCCCATTTTTCCTTGCCTATTAAAATAGTTCACAATAAAATCAAAATTATTACTTTGGTATTCAAGAAATTTTATATTCAGCTTCCACTGGGGGAAATGCTGCTCTTTCCTATTAATCCAGGACCTTAAAATGACAACAAGTACATTAACAATGTGTCTGTGTAATAAAACCCCCACACTGATCAGGGATGCAGATTTATGTGGCAAACATGGGATGCTTCAGTTTTACTGACAGGAATGTGTGCCTGCTCCTTCCCAGCTTGGGATGGGTATTTTAATGTAAAAAGGAGAACATTTCCATGGTGGCCAGGCCTCCAAACCCAGCACTCCCTGAACACCTCTGATCTTTGCCCTCCTCAGGAAGCTCTGAGCAGTCAGAGTCCCTGTGAGAAGTTAACTATGGGCTGGGATCATTTTTGCTGGAAAGGCAGGTGGGGGCCACGCTGCACCCCTGTGGGAGCGGAGGATTTCAGCCCCAGGACTGCAGCAGGAGCTGGCCACAGCACAAGGCAGCAGCAGCCCCTGGCAGAGCTGTGGTGCCCAAGCACAGCTTCCCTGCCACCACCGTGCCAGCCTCCTGCCCAGGGCTGGCTCAGCAGTTGGGGTATTTCTGGGAGGTGAAAGCACTGCTGAGATGTGAGGGGCATTGGGAAGCTCGTGATGGGCAGGGAATCTTTTTGCTTAGTCAGTCTGCTGAGAATGACTTTCAAATATCCCAAGAACACAACAAGGCTCTGAAGAGGAGCCCTATTTGTGTTTATTAGGTGGAGAACAAGACTACTTCTTCAATCAGTGAAATTCTCTGTGTGAAATGGAGGTTTATTCACCCTTTTATATTGTCATTTAATAACCTCTTAAGTGAAGAATTATGAAACAGAGGTAATATTGAACTGATTTTCATATTACCAGTCATGCAGTTTTTCTGCTTTGCTAACTTTTAGACACTCAGCTCATATTCTACCCACATCTTTAAAGGTCATTGCTCCCATTGGACTTTTGAGGGGGTGGTTGGTAGATAGAGATGCAACTGCAAAAAGGCTCATGGCTCCTTAAGTTCCTTCCTTCATCAGTGTTTCCTCTCCTTAAAAAGAGGGAAAGCTGCTGTGTCTCTGTAGGAAAGGTTCTGAAAGGATTCTGGAGGCATACAGAGTCTTCAACAAAAGTTTCAAAGCAGCTTCATCATTTGCAGTGAATACAAGTTTTTGACTGCCATGTAGGAAGAAGCTTGAATAAGCTCAGATCTCTGAATTGAAGGTTTCTCTAAAGAAAAAGCTCTAGAAATGCCTGCATTGAGGTGGGGGGAAGCGAGTGTGAATCAAGAACAAAGGCCCAAGACCCAGCGAGAGGGAATAACCTTTCAGATCAAGCTGGTTTCCCTACCTGAGAGAGTTCCAGCCTGTGCCTTCCCATTTGATGCAAATGTCTGTCAGAATGGCACTATTGGATAATAGATAAAAGATTATCTGTGACATTATGAAAAGTGAAAGCTTCAAAATGGCTACAAGTTCCATGAAAAAAAAAAAATCAGATAGCCTTTCTGAAAGGCAACAATAGCCCCTCTGGTTTATTTAGCACCTCGAGTTGGGCACCGGTGCTCGGATGCCTTCCCCAGCTCATCCCTGTGCAGCAGCTGCCCTGCTGCTCCTCCAAGGAACAGCCCCAGTTATGCTTCTGATGGAGCACCTCTCCTACCAGGAAAAGCTGGGGGAGGCTCCAGGATGACCTTAGAGCCCCTTCCAGTGCCTAAAGGCGCTCCAGGAGAGGGACTGGGGACAAGGGATGGAGGGACAGGACACAGGGAATGGCTTAAAAATGACAGAGGGCAGGGATGGATGGGATATTGGGAATTAGGAATTGTTCCCTGGCAGGGTGGGCAGGCCCTGGCACAGGGTGCCCAGAGCAGCTGTGGCTGCCCCTGGATCCCTGGCAGTGCCCAAGGCCAGGCTGGACAGGGCTTGGAGCAGCCTGGGACAGTGGAAGGTGTCCCTGCCATGGCAGAGGGTTGGAACAAGATGGTTTTTAAGGTCCCTTCCAACCCAAACCATTCTGTAATTCTCTGATTTCTTTCCCTCAACTAGAAATGGTGACAAATTCAACGGAAGTAGCTCCACGTGCAGCACCCTTGATTTCACAGGAGAATTACCCATTCAAGGCAGGGATTTCCAGTGCTGGCAAGAATCAGATTTCATACCAACCTTCCCTGGCCTGCCCAACCATTTTCACTTTGCAGGGAAGGCCCAGGTGGTGACACCTTTCCTTCACAGATTTCTGCCGTTCACCTCCCAGCGAGGGGAAGCTGCAGGTTCCTGCAGCAGTGGTGTCAAAACGCTCCCCACGTGCAGCCCCAGCAGCTGCTCAGCTGGAGGGGCTCATGGCAGGGGACCCAGCCTGGCCCAGCTGCAGCCAGGACTCCCACCACGTACAGCAGGGAGACTCAGCACATCTGTGCAAGTGTTTGTCTCATTCAGCTGGTGTAAATTGGCACAATTCCACTGACATCAGCGAAGTCACACTGAGTTACACAAACTGATGATCTCACCCCTGTAATTACACACCATTTCCTATCTACAAATACTGTCCTGTACAGCACGATCCCACATTCCTCCTGCACGCTGGGAGAGCCCAGTCTTACTGGCCCTGGAGTACAATCTAATGGATTTACACCTTTACATTCACAGCAACACAGCACCTCCCATTAAACACAAAGCTCAGCTCAAGTACGCCGAATTCACAGCGATTGTTTTCATTAAGTGAAAGCACAGTGCAGGTCAAGCAATACAGATGCTGCTCCACACCTACATTTCTCATTGCTCACTCATTCTGTGTGGTACTGCACAACTGACATTTGGGCACTCGTGTTGAAAAAGCTGTGAAATGATATTGAAAATGTGGAAAACAAGGCCTGACAGGCACTGGGATGGTGCAGTGATGGGGGACAGACAGCTAGTGAGACAGAAATAATCCTTCCCCCCGTGCAGCCTGGAATGATTATCCCTCTGTTCTGGCAGGAGGATTGATTGCTCGTGAGCACCTGTAGTGACAAAGCCAACATGTGCCAGGACACACCCGTGTGTCTTCTGCAACAGTGCCACTGAGTGAGAGACTCCTTGAGCCTTCACCACCAGCCTTAGCAAACCACCAGTTGCTGCAGAGTCCGTGCTCTCTCACTGGGAGCACATTCCAGGACCATTTGTATCCATCCCTGAGGAGCAGCTCCATCCCCTGGAGCTGCAGCAGCTGAGGACACCCAGCACAGGGTGAGGCAGGCCCTGTGGAAGGCTCCTGCTGCTCAGTGGGGTTGGTTTATCTGCAGAGCAGCAGGGGAGGCCCAGTGGAGTGTGCAGAGAGGCTGGGATCCGGCAGCACTGCCCACATGGCACTTAATTCAGGCAGATAGAACCAGTCCACTGTTAAATTAACAACTGTGAACGGTGCAGGGAATTGGGCTGAGGCTGGAGCTGCTGCAGTTTGATTTGGGCTGTCTCGTTTTGCTGGGCAGGGCAGTGTTCCAGCGCTCCAAGGTGAAAATGCGTTTGTGCTCTTCAGTAACTCTCAATAAGCACAATAACTTTTAAAATTGAAACCCATATCACCCAATTCCCAGGGAAATGACAATATAGGAGACCTGCAGCTAAAGCCCCTCAGTGTCCAGAAAATGAGCTCTCTATACAGTGAAGGGAGGAACTGTGCTTCCCTGGCCAATGTCTGCAGGGCAGAATTGGGATGAAAAGTTCCCTGTCCCAGGCTACAGAGCTACCCAGAAATTGCAGGCTCACAATCCATCCAGGGTTTAATTAATACATCCTCAGAAAGCCACAGCTCTCTGGCTGTTGTTAGAGATGCTGATTTTTCAGCGTGGTTGAAGCTTCATTTATGATTTCAGTAAAAGCTCCATTTTTTTTCTTCTCCCTCTAGTTAAAAAATGAGCCTCTAGCTACAAATTGGACGATTACAGACAGTATTGTAGAGCAGCAGTAAAAAAGTGTTAATGAGCTCCAGGATATCAGAAGCAAAAAAGAAAGTATTTCCCCCGCAGGCCAAACAAAATTAATTTTAAAAATTAATGTAAACCACTAATGCAGCAAGTGCTTCCATTAAATTATGGTGCTCTGACATGTACAATGCAATATTTTTGCCATTGAATTTGTTATCTAAAAGGTGTTCATTGTTTATTATGGTGTGAAAAGCTGTTTTGCTCCAGATAGGCTGCTTCATTAAGGAACTGGATCCTTGCCATAGCCCTATTTCTTAGCAATGAAGCAATGCCCTGTAGCAAAAAAATACAGAGAGCGGTTCCCTGTTTAATATCAGAAATGTAAATCAAAAGACTCTAGTCTGCTTTTTAAATGGCTTTTGGTCTTTACAGAGATGAAATTCACTCCAAATATTTCACATTGCTGGCTGGTCAAAACGGCTTCTCCGAATTCCAGCTCTGCTAAACGATTATCATAATAACAATCCCTGTCAATGAGGGGTTTGTAATGCTCACGCTATTAAAACACTTTTAATTCTGCTGCTTCATTCATCAAACTGTAACAGGTTTGCTTTTAAGAAGGGAAAGAAAACCATGTTTTAACTGCCTAAGGAGAAAATAATGTTCTGATAAGAACCCAGATATGTACAATTACACAAAAGCTAGTGGCTTTGAATATTTCAGGGTTGAAAATTGCACATAACTGGATTTTGATGTTCCTGTGCATGCTGAATAGGATCTTTTCCAGAAAAGACTCTCAGTGGGGTCAACAGTGAGAATTAGGGTTGGACCCATGGGCATGGGACCTTGCTGGAGGAGCTGGAGCAGGTATGGCCTGAGGGAACAGGGGAGGGCAGGGAAACAAGAACAAGGAGACAAGAGCTGCTTTTGTTTCTTGATGTGGATAGGAAACATCGGAGCTCTTGCATCTAAATAACAGTGGGGAGAGGGAAAACAAAATCTAACCAAAAGCCCTCTGTTGGCATATAAAAAATTACTCTATTTAGCAAAATTAGATACTTTGTTGGCCTTCATTTATGAGCCAAAACACCCTGAGGGGGACTACTTACCAACTTTAATTAGTAATAAAAAGCTTACAAGTGCCAGGGGAGCCAGAACTGGAGTCCATGGGCCAAATCCTGTGCTCAAATCACATCAGTTTGGATTTGGGATCTTCTTAAGTTCAAAGAAGTTGCTTTGTGCTTTCCATGGGACAGCTTGGTGGCCTCAAGTCACACCAAAGGTCTGAGAGCTGTGCTGGGACCGACACACTGGGAAACTGTCATTGACCAGGTTAAAAGATTGTGTCTGGAGATTTTTATGTTCTTGAGGCAAGAGCTGCTGAGGATAAGTGACTGTATGGGGTTTGTAGGGCAAGGTTTGTGTAGCAGGGGGGCTGCAGGGGTGGCTTCTGTGGGGAGCTGCTGGAAGCTTCCTCCATGTCCAAGGGAGCCAACACCAGCCAGCAGCTCCTGGGGAGATCCAGGGGGGAGCTGAGATCCCCCTGCAGCCCCAGGAGGAGCCCAGGGCAGAGCAGGAGATGCCTGGGAGAGCTGTGATCCCATGGGAAGCCCCTGCTGGAGCAGGGTCCTGGCAGGGCCTGTGGATCCATGGAGAGAGGAGCCCACNAGGATGGAGAGAAAATCCGGAGCAAGTGAATCTTGCAGGGAACACACTGTGATTTGCCACCTTGCCCAGACTCAACTTTCATACCTCTGTCAATATATGGGCTTGAAAATGAGCAGCATCAAAGCAATAAAGGTTGGTGTTCATCCGTGGAAGCCCCAGAGATATCAGCCTCTCTGTTTGATGTTTACTGCAGCCATATTAGTTTCTATGGTTAAAGCAGTAGGAGATATTGTGTATATTTATGTGCATGTGATATTCATGTTAAAAATTTCCACATGAACAATCATCCCCTAAAACAGGCAATGGGACCAACCCTACTGCCATACACTTGGCTGAGTGTAGTTTACCTCTGTTGCTGACTTTTAGCAGCTAAACTCACAGGTGAGGAGATAATTTAGCTCAGCTTTCTTCTGCTGATCTGAGAAATGAAGTTTATAGAAACCTTTCACGGTGAAATCAAAAATCACATGAAAAAGCAGGCAGTGCTGGGGGAGAGAGCCTGGACATGAGATCAGCCAGAGCATGACTTATCATAAACCTTGCATCAGACCTTCCTGTGAAATCTAATTTCAGCTCTCCTGAAAGAAACTTCTCCAGTGCCAGACCCAGTTGGTCACTGATGGTCAGTGAGCCACAGCTGATGCTCTCGTGGTCAGAGGTGTCCTGGTGCAGCAGGAGGGACCCCACACCCCACTGACACCTTCCAGAGCTCCTGAGCAGCCCTGCCAGTGTTGGACTTCCAGCAGTTGCCCACAGAGAAGAGACACGTCTTGTCCCACACGACACCAACCTTTGTTTGATTTTACTGGAAAGGAGATTGTCAAAGGTGGAGAGACCCTGGCACAGGGCTGGGCACCCCATGGATAAGTCAAAAGCCCAAGTACACACATTATTCCAGTGTGGTGCCTGTGCACACCATGTGCTTCAGCAGCTCAGCTGAAAAAATACTTGGTTTTGACCCACAGAAGGGTCAGAAAGGAACAAAGAGGCAAGCAAGCAAAATCATTTCCAGCCCTTTCCATCTGAATTAGTAGAAGGTAATTTCTGGACAAACTATTATCCATGAAGCAACACCTTTTCATGCTCTAGCTACCAAAAAGCTTCCATTTTCCAGGCCAAAGACAGTTGACAAACGAGGCCCCAACTTTCTGCCCATTGCAATAGTTTTACAGATTGCAATTTCATATTATTACACATATTAGCCAAAATTCCTTCCTTTTACATTACAAGGGACCCAGACAAGCAACCTTCAGCAGCAACAACACCCAGAAAGGGACCAAGGGACCAGTGCAGACAGGGCTTTGTGCAGACATATAGACCACACACTCACAAGTGCTGCTGTTTTCTGTTCATCAGGCAGAGTCTCTTATACGGACAAAAAATAGAAATAAATCAGAATTTAAAGATACAGATTTCACTGCTTCCAATCTATCCATTCCTGATGAACAAACACAGGGAGAGCAAGAGGGGGTGGTACTTGATGGTGATGTGAATAAGTCAAGTTTGGTCCCAGCTACACTGGTGTAAACCCAGCGTTTGGGATGACTCTGGAATTACATCCAAGTCCCTGTTTTTGCCATCTGTATTCTGCCTCTGTGGATCTGACCTACATCGTTGGAAGGAGAGGGGTAGCACAAGCATTTGGAAGTGATGCTCCTCTATTAGCGATGAGATTAATTAAGACGCTGCTGGGCACTTCTCCTCAGTCAGGCAGGGCTGTTAATGGCCATTGATTTTTTTTTTTTAAACAGCATGTACAAGTTTAAATGGTGTAAACTGCCCCAGATTCCCTTTCCTTACCTTCCTCTTCCCTGCTAGGGGTTAACCTCGCTGGAGATAGGGAAAAAGCCAGTCCCCTCCTTCCTTTGCCTGCGGCACCAAGATCAGGAAATTCACTGCTAATCACTGCAGTTGTGATTTCTGATTTCAACTGGCAGCACGGAGAATTGAACTCCGGTCCCCCGAGTACAGCAGGCTGCGCCAGGCAGGCCTTGAGCTTGTTAAAACTGTGGTGCTGCCATGCGGTTATCAATTTTAAATTAATCTCTCCCTCCATGCACACTTACCCTCCTCCACCCTCTCTTAAAGCGGCTGCTAAAAATATAAACTCCAGGATATCTCGCTCTAAGACTTAACTAAGTAAAAATCGGGATACTATTAATTACAGGTTTCCTTCAGCCTCAGCACCTGGAAAAATGGATTTCTGCACTGTCTCAGGGATTTGCCTAATCCACTTCCTGCAGTAAAGCCGACCACAGCTCTGGCTGTCTTAGCATCCTGCCATGCAAATCCTCCCTCCCACGATGAGCCCCTCTCCAGGAGCGCTCTGTCTCCGGGCTGGAGCAGCTGGGGAAGGGGAGCCTGGCAGCAGAACACCATCCAGCTGGGAATTGGAGCTCTGTGGGCTGAGTGTGTGCTCTGCACTCAACCAAATCTGCCCTGCTGAAACAGGCCAGAGGCTCAGGCATCGCTTACTCGGCTCCCTCTGTCCCCATGTCACTGTCACACCGCAGCAAACCTGTGCCAAGAGCGTGCATGAGGCGCTGTGCTGCCCCAGGGACAGCCCCTGACTTCAGCCACCGACTGAGGTTGTAAAAATTACCCCCAAATCCAACTTAATGGCTTGGCTCCCTCCCCATGCTGGAGTCTGAGTGTCTGCCACTGCTCAAGAGCAGCCTGGCTAATGTGGGCCAGGGTTTGTAAAGCCTTTGTAGTTGGCCATGTCCACCTGAAATAACAAATACCTGCGCTGGCACGGAGCACGAGGCAGCCCTGGCCCTTCAGGCAGGGCCTTGCAGCTTTATCTCCTGCAGCTGCAATTGCTACCCCGGTCAGACAGCAGAGGCACCGAGGGGAGGCCACCTGGCTCTGGAGGAGCTCAGGAAAGCAATCAGCTGGCATCTGAGCAGGGGCCATACCACCACCTCGGTGTCAAATGTGAAAATCTGTGGAGGTGAGTTTATAACCGACTGCAGGCGTCAGCATCCAGTTTGGAATCTATAAACATCTGAAATCTGTTAGTACTTTATTTGTAATGATACTGCCAACAGACTGCCCCCCCCAAAGGTCACAGCACACACTCAGCATTAAATTGCAGTACAACAAATCCTCAGCTATCCGTAACCTACAAAATGATAGGGGCAGGCTGGAAGGGGAGACTGGGATAAAGCAGAAAAAGAAAAAAGTCTAGACACACTTTCCTAAAACTCACTGGGGAATCATTTTAAAATCACTTTATGAGGAAATAATTGAGGTTCTATATACAAAACTCCCTTTAAAAAAAAAAGAGTAACACGCTTGACAACCTTAGAAAGTCACAAGGTTGTTACAGAGAAGAATGGGCCTCTGTTTGGGAATTTAAATACTATGTGGCCCAAATTCATAAACATTTAAGATTTTTAAAGCCATTGGGAATAAAAGAGCAAAAAAGGCAAAACCAGCCAGGGCCAACTAAGGAAAAAAAACCCCAAAAACCAAACCAAACTGCCAAGTGAATGAAAACCATCTCTGCAGTAAAACCTCCTTTCCTCACTCTGTAACACTCCAACCCTGAATGCTGCCCTTCAATCCAGCACAGAATAAACCCACTGTTGTGCACATGACACAGCACAGACCCACAGCATAAACCCACTACTGCCTGCATCCCACTCCACAGCAAGTGGAATTCATTGCAGAGCCACCAGATGCAGCATTAGCCCCCGAAATACAGCAGCTCTCCTCAATCAGCAGGGAGAAACAGCCTGTCACTGTGTCTGACTGGATGTGTCCTGCCCAGGAGGACCTGGGGACCACTCATCATCATTCCACTTCCACATGGAGCCAGGAGGTTACCAACTCTATCTGTTTCAAGTGGAACACAATGTAGCTGAAAAAAATCACTGCAGAAAATAATTTTTTATTCTTCTTATGCCTCTCTTTTGTTATTCTTCATGTCAGAGCTGCTTCTCCATGTCACTCATGGAGAGAGGTCCAAGTAGAAGAACCACACAGACAACTCTGCACTGAAACTTCACCAAGTTCTTCCTGATAACAGATTATTTCAAAAATATCCCTCAAAATGTAAACCCAGGAAGGGACTTGGGGAAATTCTGGCTGTAGATCAACTGACTGGTCAGTATCTCCACGGGACTGAGCCAAATGCATGGCTCACCTATCACTCCAGCTTTGGGACAGTTTGGGCTCTTACCTGCATTTCATGGCTCAGGCCCATTTCTAATTGTGTCTAAATATATCCATCTGTGCTTTAGAGCCTGACTTCCTTCTGGCCAATCTCAGCTGCCTTTTTGACCTGCACACCCCACGGAAGCACCAAGATCAAGAAAGTTGTGCCTACTGAGTGTGAGGATTAGTGAAAAAACCCACTCAGAATGTCAATGAGTTAGGGGCATCACACCCTTCTGCCATTAAAATTCAGTAGGTTTCCTGGTCCTTCTGGCCTCGGTGCATTTGCATAGTATAGGGTCAGAGAGACATCCTGATTCCACTGTAACTGCTCTGTTTAAAGGGTCAGAATGGTGACATACGAAAATAACCCAACTTTAATTGATACCTGGGCTGTTGAATTTGAAACTCCCCCTGGCCCCATCTCTTGTATATCTAATGTACAGTACACTCAACAGCAGATGCCAAGAAGGCAGCTTAGTTTCTCAGTTGCATTAGCAAAGCTTTAAAAATAATTGTTGAATTGTCCACAAGATGTCCACCCTACTTTTCAAGCACCTGAATCTCCTGGTAATCACCACTGCACCAGTAAATGTTCTCAGGGCTGGCAAGTTATCTAATTGTGAATCCCAAGTGTAGCATCTCAGGAGAAGATCTCAGGGAGAAAAAAATCCATGTTTTTTAGTTCAAGCTTCTGTTATTTTAATACTTTATCAGAGGTCCAGTTATGACTTGAACTTTACCAAGAGTAGCAGAGATGTGGGTGTATTTATTAAGTTCTTTTCTGGTTTTCTTGCTGCTATTAATTCCCAAATCACACAGACATTGACATCTAATTCCTGAATTGGGCTCAGTCAGGCATGAGAAGCTTAATGCAAACCATATTTCCTGATCCCACCATTGCTGGACTCAGGATCACAGATTATAGGGCACTGAAAGATTCTTGGCAGAATGGACCAGACTGGTTTGCTTGGTTTCTAGGCATCCTATCCTATACTCCCTAAAAAGATGGAGATGGCTAATCCCACTCAAAAGAGCGAAGAAAGAATACCTGAGGAGTTACAGCAGACCAACTGTAAGTGCATTACTGTTTAGCTACTCATCAATTCATAACTATCATTTCTGTGACATTGTCCGTGATTCAATTCAGGCTCAGTTCTGGGACATAAAAAAGGAGAAACACTGTTTACCCCTGAGTCACTCTGCTGAAAAAATCA